>MU223123.1:1045807-1086706 GCA_018584345.1 Thuja plicata | reverse complement strand
TTAGTGTAAATTTCAATTGGAATTAAAGATATATGCTTTCATTTAAGATTCATCCTTATATCTAATATTTCAATTTGATGCTTTCAAGCTTTCATAGATTACAAGCAATTCAATTCTAGTTTAAGAGTAAACTCCTTTCATAGATTACAAGATTTTCATTTCTAGACTAAGAGTATTTTCTTTTTTGCTATTTTAAGTGCATTTTACTTCCATAGAGTAGTTGCAATTCATTCTTAGATTAGTGCAATTCAATTTCTTAGTTTAATTGCATCTCTTTTCATAGACTAGTTGCAGATTTCTCATAGAATAATGGCAATTCTTCTCATCTTGCTTCTTAAAATCCTCCATGTTAGCAATGGTCAGGTTGTTGGCTCTCGTTCTGAGGGTAAAACTCAACATCCATAACTAATTAGGAGGCAACAGGTCGCCTCAATCAAATTTGCAGAACAAACAATTCATGTTTGTCTTTGTGAATTAAGTGATTGTGTAAGGACTATGTTGTGTTTGTGTTGAATTCAGAGGTCTACATTCAGCATATAATAGTACCATCATACCCAAATCTTTGTAGCATTTTATAACCATTTCCATAGTTTGATATGGGTAGGGTTTTTTGGAGTGTCTCTTGTGGATCTCGGTACAACCATGTATTGATATCTTGATCAAATGGGTTTTCTTTTGCAATGTCTCCCCATCTGAAAAAAGTTGTGGTTGGACACCTGAATAGAATAGGGTCTAGAGTTTCTACTATAATAATTGGTTGTGGCATGCCATATGTTTTTGGGCTCTAAGGCATGTTCATGATAGTGAAAGTTTCCTTGTAGCTATATTCACCACAACTCTTGTCGGTAATGGATATTTTTCCCGCTTTCCGTGTGACATCCTTGGGATTTGAATCTAAAGAGGAAGGGATGCTTGCATCTTGGTTTGAGGGTACCTAGTTATCAGTGCTGATTTGGACTACATTACAGTATCTGAAAGGATTTGGATCTCCCTCAATGATGATTTCTTCTCCCTAGTGTGGGAACTTGATGCACTGATGGTATGTTGAAGTTACAACTTGCATCTCATGTATCCATGGTCTCCCTAGTTACATGTTGTATCCAAACTCAAGATCTAGGATCTGGAAGGGAGTGTTCTTTATGACTGGACCAATCCAGACAGGTAGAATGATAATACCTTTAGAGGATCTTTCCTCTTCATTGTAAGCTCTGATATTGATCCTCCTTGTGACATCAATGTTGGATTATGAATAGCCTAATTGTTTGATTTACTTAAGAGTAAAGATGTTTAATCCATCCCCACCATAAAAAAGGACTCTATGGATACTTCTTTTAGAGACCTAGACAAGCAACTGCAAAGGATCATTATCCAGGGGTTTATACAGCGGTACATCATGATCTATTAATGTTGCATGTTTGTTAGTAGCTATATGGTTAACCATTATTTGGCTCATAGGGGTTATGTCCCTTGGGATAGCATAATTTTGAAGGGCTTGGTCAAGTCCATGTTTATGTTGTAGAGATATGTGCAAGAGGTCAAACATGGAGATCTAGGCAGGTGTGCACTTTAACTGATCCACCAAGCTTGTCTATGGATCTGAGGTTGTTTGAGGATCAGCTGGTGTAGTAGATGAGGAAGGTGGTCCTTGCAAGAAAACTCTAGTAGGATGTGTGGTTACATCACATTTGTTACCTTGGTCTCTGATAGTGATCGTAGCCACATGGATATTTGAAGGATTGAGGCAATTGATAACATTATCACTGTTGGCATAAGTATAGTTGACATGTTTTGACGGTCCACCAGACCTAGAGGATTTCCCTTTATTGTGATCATGAAATGTATCATTTAATATCATATTATTAGTTGTTCCTTTGGTTTGGGTATTTGTTACATCGATGACCCCTGTGTCAATCAAATCTTGGATAACGTGTTTCAATCAATAACAGTTGGGTGTTTTGTGTCCCTTCACCCGATAAAACTGACAGAAATCATTGTCATTGTACCACCTTAGTTTTTTTGTACTATGTTCAAATTTGATGATTTCTGAGAGAGTGATATTGTTGGATTGTATCAAATTTTGTAAAGCTAATTCTATCGGCTCTCCTAATGGTGTGAAATCTCGTTGTTGGAATTGAAACTTTGGTTTGCATTGAGTCTATTGTTGACTGTTTGACATAGCGGCCGCTTGGATAGGGGGAGGTTGAGTCTGAGTGTATGCTTGTGGATCAGGCACCGTAGGTTGTTGGTTGGCCATAGGTGCACCTTGCAGTGACACTTTGGGTTGTGCATAGTTGAGTGTTTTCGCATCAATGACACCATCATTGGTGACATTTTTGTTTTTATTCCACCACTTAGCTTTGTCCATTGTAGCCTTTTTTGTATTTGTTTGAGTAGAATATGTAAGGAGTCCTCGTTTGACTAATTTCTTCTCACAACAAACTCCTCATTTGATAAGTTGTGTAAATTTTGGAGCTAACTACAATGTTATTGTGAATGACATGTCTGGAATCACATTGTCAAAAAACAGGACTATTAAGTCTTACTTGGGTAAATCATACATTATTTAGTTTGTAGTATTACTCCATCTCTATAGGAATTTCACAAAAGACTCTCCATCCTTTTGTTTGATATTGCAAAGGTCCTTGATACTAACCTTGTGCTCAATGTTATGATGGAAGTGAGCGATGAACTTTTTAGCCAATTCACCCCAAGACAAAATACCATGAGGTAAATGTGAGAACCATTCCATTGTTGGTCTGGCTAAACTTTGTGGGAATAGTCACATTAAGTATGTCTCATCATGTGTGACTTTGACTCAACTGGCAAAAAACTCTAAGATATGTTCAATAGGGTTGGTGTTACCCCTATATTTGTCAAATTTCAGTACCAAGAAGTGAGTTGGGAATGGAGACATGTGAAGAGAGTGATCAAAGGGATACGAGTAGAAATCATCTGCATTATAGGATTTAGTTTTCCCTTGGTTTTTCATATCCATCATTTGGGTTTGAAGGTTCTACACTTGTTGGATCAGCATGTCTATTTGAGACTGAGGAGGATTGGTGACATTGTACCTCTATGCTGTAGTGGGTAAGAGGTTGTGTCTCGGTGCTCCTTGAGTAGGAATGTGAGACCTCATCCTTGGGGCTTGATATTGATTTACCAACACATGATTCTAAACTAGGGGCACATGAGTGGCCCAAGGTTGGTTTTGTTGTGTTTGTTGTTGGGGTTGGAGATATTGTTTTTGTTGAAGTTGTGGTTGGAGTTGTTGCAGGTGAAGCTGGGGTTGCTACTACTAGGGTTGAGGTTGTTTTGGCTGAAGCTGGGATTGTTGCTACTGGGGTTGAGGTTGTTACAGCTGAAGCTAGTGTTTTTTCTACTGGGGTTGAGGTTTTTTTGCTAGATTTGGGTGAGCAAAGGCATAACCTTGGGTGGGCATTGACGGAAAGTCAAACCTGTAGAGATGGATCCCTATGGGAATGATGTGTTGACCCCAAGGCTAGTAGGTATTTACTGTGGTAGAGGAATGGTGGAAAAAAGGTTACTACTTGTTGGTGGGATGGAAGTCATAGCATGAGAGCTCGATTGGCCAGGCCATAAGACCGAAGGTGGAGACATACTAATAACCATGGGTATACTCAGTTGGGAGTTTGTCATGCTCTGTGTGGAAGATGTTCTTGCTTGGATTTCACAATTGCTTTGATTGGGTATTTTCTATGCTAATGTTGGTGTCATAAAGGACAGGAAGATTTGAGAAACCAAAGGTAGTGTCTAAGAGGGTTGAGTAGTGGTTTGACCTGCGAGAGGGTTTTCAGGCCATATTGTAGACAAATTGAATATATTCAATGGGGAGTTTGACTCCTTTTTTAATCGATATGGCTAAGAAACATTTAGGGTTCCTCTCTACAATAGTGTCAACTACTTGCGTAGAATGGGCATCTTTCTCAATATCTTTGAGCTCCTCTTCTGTGATATTTGGGAATATGGCTGACCCATGGGGATTCTCAAAAAGAGAAGGAATGGTATTCTTGAAAGGATCATCCTCTCACTCTATTTCCCAAGCAAGAAATATTTTGATGTATGAGTCCTTAGGTTGAGTTCTAGTCACCGACCTTGTGTAAGGCCCTCCATGGGGTTTTTGAGACATATTGTGGTATATATTTTGTGACTAAAAGAAGTGATATAAAGAAAACATAAAAGGATAACCTTTCTAGGAAAGTCTGAGTTATGTTTGGACAAGGGTAATTCTAAGGACAGATGTTGATTTATCTTGATCTCAAAATTTTGATGATGTAAGAATAATATTTGTCAACCTTTGCCTAGGAAAAATTCATTGATAGAGATGATGATGTTTGAGATAATGGGATCAAGATATTTCAAGTCTAAACTTTCTAACTAACAATCCTTGGACAATAATCCTGCTTCCAAAGAGCGGATGATCTTTAATGTTTAGAGATTCACACAATGTTCTTCACATTTTTTCTAGGATAGACACTAGTATTTGACATAAAATGAAGAGTATTTCCAAGGTTTTAGGTCAGAATAGGCATAAAAATGTCTCTGGTTAACTGCGGCAAAACTCCATCAATTGCAGCAAAGTGAATGGTTGATTGCGGTAATTTATCACCGATTGCAGTAATAATTAGGTTGATTGCAGAAATAAATGAGTTAACTGAAGCAAACTTCCATCAATTGTGGAAAAATGTGAGCAATTGTGGCAAAAGGGAAACAGTTTCTAAAAGACTCAAAGATAGGTCTCACCGTCTGACAATTTTGATTTTTTGGAACAAGGCTTCTGATTTGCAAGATGGTTTGATGTTGACAACCCTAGACTTTAACATGTTTGACTCATTTTGATAGTTTGGATGTTTTTTTTTGCATTTTGGAAACTAGTCAAAGAACAAGCACAATAGAAACTATGTTTTTAAGAATGAAGACTGACAGTGTGTATGTTCTACAACTCTTTCAAGTTGCAATGTTATCACAAGGTCTCAATAATGAACAGTAAGATTAATCTAGGTCAATGGCTTCAAAATATAATATTATAGTCCCAATGCTTGAATGTTTGTTAGCTCACATAGAAAGTGTCACACTACTAGGACATGAAGGTCCAAGATGTAGGTACCGATGTTTTTGTCATTTCTAGGTATTGTTTTCATGGAGTGAAAATCTCTTTCACTACACAAATACCTTGGAACACATATGTTGGGAATCTTAGGAGAAAATTTTGCAACCCCTTGCACTATAATAAGGTATCTTTTTGGAGGTAGATCGGGTTGGCCTCTAATTAACAAGGTTGTAGTAAGGGTCCGTAGCATCTATCCAATCGGTTGTATGTGTGTGACTCACTTAAGAGCCTAGTTGACCATGCTAGCTCCTTAGGGACATTCACACAATCTAGACTATCATCAACACACCTCTCCTAAGCTTGGCTAGATAAGACAAAACTTTGGTTTGTGCCTTGTTTATATACTAATCGGAAGGATTACCAGTTTAAGTTTTTTCTCTGAGGAAGAAGCGCATTCCCCGGACAGGCCTTTCTAAAAAGTATAAATCTAACAGATTGTGCAAGTGCACCCAAAACTCAAGACACAAGGTAAATTGATTAAGCTCTAAAAGTTTGAAATGTGAACTAAGCTACACCACCATACAAGCACAAGTGTTCAGTTTTAATCCCAAAAGTAGGTGTTGATTGCTTGTTCAATTTTAATGCACCAAATCGAGAGATTCTTTGCCTTTGTTCAATTTTAATGCACCAAATTGAGAGATTCTTTGCCTTTGTTCAATTTTAGTCTCCACGTCAATTTTAAGCACCAAATTCTAAAATTTGAGATGTGAGATGTGTGACAAACACTGTTCTTTTTAAACCCAAATTGACAAGTGAATGAATTTTATGTTGTATTGTTATGTTGTCTCCTCGATTCGAACCTGTCAAAGAAAGTGTTTAGTATCTCAAGAAATGAAATATTTTCAATCCAAAACAGCCAAATATCCAGAAACTCTAGGATTGTTGAGATTGCTGAAATTAATGGTGACTTTATACTTACTTGTAAATCTCTTGATTGAATCAATGTACCTTGTGTATGTTTCACTTTGATCTTCAGCTGTGGTTGTGAGAATAGCCCTTTCTTGCGATCGATAGTTGGTGGTTCTCCTTATTGCAGCTCTTATTTCTCTAGCACCTAGTGTGCATCTGATTACCTTCTTTGTCATTCACTATTAGTCATCCCTGTACAAAAACCAAGAAAAATAGACAGAAATGTGTCTTTTATGTCAATTGCGGTACTAGTTGTTCAATTGTGGCAATCTCCTATCAATTGTGATAGAATGTTGGCAATTGTAGAAAATAACTCTTTTCTATGGCAGAATGCTTTCATTTGTCGCACAGAACGGTCAATTGTGATAAAGCATAGGCAATTACGACAAAGCACAAGTAATTGTAGTCAAATACAGGCAATTGCGACAAATTGCTAGAAGACAAAAAGATAGAAGATGATAGAATAGTGATGCGAAAGCCAACAATCAATTGTGGTATTAAGCCAATCAATTGCGGCACTATTTTGTCAATTGCGGCAAAATACTGACAATTGCAAAATAACACAAATATTGAGAAAATGATGAAAATTTAGGTCTACAACTATACGACCGTGGCTGATTAATTTTGTCTGTCATCTACAAGAGATATTCAGGCTACTTGCTTCACGTAGGGCTCACCAAAATGTACACCTCCTTTTGTGATTCGTGGTTCCCAAGATTTCCAAAGGAGGGGCTTAGTAGCACCAGTTTGCAATGGGGGAAATCAATACAAAAACTACTAATAATAAATATTTAAATGTAAGCAATAAAATTTACAATCAAAGAAATGAAAATAAATGAATGCTAACCCAATTGCTTGAAAATTCTATTGTCTCTCTCTACTCCTTCTGAAATGTTATTTTTAATGCTCAATATTGGTGTGAGCAGCGTCTATGACTTGAGAAGCATCAAGAATTTAATACTTGAAATGTGTGTGTGGTCACAAGATGGCTTGATTGCTAGAATCAAACTGGCAGAGTAACCGCGCACGAGAGATTTAAATCTTGGATCCTTCAAATGGGTATGAAGGGTTTATTATATAGGAATTGAGGATGATATGAACGGTTGAGATCAATCCTAGAGATAGGGAGATGAACGGTTAAGATCAAAGGGAACTGGAGAAGCCATCAGTAAACTCCACCTATTCAATTGGTAAAGAGGACATAGAGTTTGGTTGACTGAAGAGCTAATTGTGAGTTACCTTTTAGAAATGAAGAGGTGGGTGGAGTTACCCATGTGAACTGGAGAGATGGGTGGAGTTACCCATGTGAACTAATTAAGGATTATCTCTTTGAAAATAAATAAATATTTAGTTCATTTATGTAATTAAAGTTTTCAACATGTGAGATAATTGAATTCTTTTTTATTTAGAATTGCTTTATTGAATGAAATTAATTTAATTGGAAGAATTTAATTAGTAAGTTTAAATATTTCAATTTAAACTATAGGAAATTGAATTTAATTAATTAATTAATGGTAATTAATCAATTAAGGTTAATTAATTAAATAAAATTAATTATTTAATTAATTTTGAGAATTTGATTAGATAATTTGGTAAATAAATTTAGAGGAAAATAGATGATTAATTAATGATTTTTTTAAAAAAATCATTAATTAATAGATGAAAGTTAGTGTTTTTAATGTAAAGTTGCAATCCTGTACATTTTAGGGTGTCTATAGTAAGCTACACAAAGCATTATATGGACTAAAACAAGCACCAAGAGCATGGTATGAAAGACTACACTCCTATCTTATCAATATTGGATTTGCAAGAACAAGTGATAACATAAATTTGTATTTGAAAGGGGGAAATAATGATAAGACTCTTATTGCTGAAATTTTTGCTGATGATATTATATTTGGAGGTAATGATAACTTATGCAAATCATTCGCTGATGAAATGAGGAAATAATTTGAAATGTCAATGTTTGGAGAGATCAATTTTTTTCTTGGTTTGCAAATTTTACAATAGACTGAAGGCATCTACATTACTCAATCCAAATACATCAAGGAAGTATTGAAGACATTCATAATGGAAGAATCAAAACCAATCAAAATACCTATGGTGATAGAATGAAAATTGACAAAAGAAGATAAGACAACCGAGTTAAATCAGACATTGTACAGATCTATGATTGGAAATTTGATGTATGTTGTACACACAAGACCATATATTTCACACTTAGTTGTAATTGTAGCAAGATTTTCTACTAATCCTAATGAATCACATATGAATATTGTAAAGAGAATTTTTAGATAATTAAATAACACTGAAGATCATGAATTTTGGTACAAGAGAGAAGGAAAATTCAAACTAGAAGTTTACACAGATGTTGATTGGGATGGGAACATTGATGATAGAAAGAGCACTACTGGTGGAGCATTCTTTGTGGGAGATATAATAGTTACTTGGATAAGTAAAAAGAAAGGATGCATATCTCAGTCAACTGAAGAAGCAAAATATGTTGATACTACTGCAAATTGTTTGAATATTACATGGATAAAACAACTTTTGAAAGGAATGAATGAAGATATCATTGACCCACTGATAATTTATTGTGATAACACTAGTGCAATAAATATTTCAAAGAATCTAGTGATGCATGCAAAAACAAAGCATATATCTAGAAAATATCACTACTTGAGGGAACAAGTACAAGAAAAATAAGTTATACTGGAATATGTACAATCAAAAGAACAACTAGCTAACATATTCACTAAACCCTTACCAAAGGATACATTTGAGTACTTGAGGAGTAGACTAGGGGTTCATCCCTTGTCTATTAGTCACTAAGCTTACTAGGAGGTTTCATCAACATGAATGTAATCAGAATATCAATCATGTTGATGCAAAGTTGAACTGGACTCAAAAAGGCATATCAGTACACTACAAGGTACTTACTCTACTGAACTGAAAACCAGAGACTTTTTTTGGCTAATTAAGAGTTGTATATTTATTTTTGGCATTGTTGTCAAAGGGAGAGAATAATCAATGATATATCTATCCACTACAAGGGAGAAAGGGAGAAAAGAGAAAGGGAGAGAAATGAAATATCTATCTACAGAAAGAGAGAAGATTCCAGTTGGGAAAAGTCAAATCTACAGAAAGAGTTTGCATGGTGAGTTTTTAATGTTGAAACATATTATACAATCTAGGGAGAGCTACAACATTTTACATATAGTTGTAGAAAAAAAGTTTGGTATTCTATGCCATTTTCATATTGTGTTACCCCAAAGGGAGAGATTGATGAACTACAAATGATTGGATGTTTGAATTCATTTTGTTGATGATCAACCGAGTTGAAAATGTGATGATAGACATTAATTAGTTAATGTATTGTCATTGATGTCAACTTGTTTTGATTATCATTATGGTAAAAAACATCCATTATGAGTTAAAGATCTGCAACAAAAAAAAATTATGGTCGATAATTGAATATTTTTGTATACACCAAGTAACAGTGAACATCAAGTAAATATAGTGTATACCAACCACAGTGATAACCGAGTTAGGGATCGCCGACATATCATGGTATTGACTGAGTAATTAAATCAAACTAAGGCCAACTAAAATGACAAGCTAGAAAATTGATGATTTTGAGGTAATTGATAAGATTTGTTATGATTATCGAACAACTATTAAAATTCAAGGATGATTGGACAAAGAAGATTGAAATGTGTTTTTGACACAACTGACGAGGAAGGTTTAAGAGGAAAAATTAATGATGGCGATTAAGAGGAAAAATCTAAAGGATGGAAATAAAATGAGCTATGATGTCTATATAAGATACAAGAGATTCACTATGAATCATACATGACGTTGTGACATGCATACATACAAAATTCATGCATGACTGATCAAACTGGTTGAAGACAGAACTGAGCATTTTTGTTGACAACACTGAGCGATAGAGGAAAGAGCATTTACCGAGTAGAATAGAGTATGAAGAATCGGAGGAACTGAAGTGAACAAATTGATTAGAGGTATTATGTACTTAGCATAGATCTAAAAATATACAAACATAGTTGTATTTGAATCAGATCATTACTGTATCTGTTTAACCATTGTTACAGATAAATCTCTTAACCGAGTAGGACTTTACAGTCTTTATTATGACATTCAAATTAATGTTGAGTGTTTTCTTGTTGACCCCAAAGTGAATTATTGGTCAAGGAAGAACTGTTAGTGATAAATCCTCTAACCATGTCACATTTAACAATGTGCATTGTAACCTTTAATGGGGTTGGCTCTTAACCGAGCTCACTTCAGAAGAGTGAAATATTTTGGGTTACCGGTCCTGGGTGGTTTTTCCCTTAGCAGGGTTTCCAAATTAAAAATATATGTGTTAATGTGTATGATTGTTGTGGATTATTATTTTTCTTTACACATTACTTTATCTACATTGATCGGTAATCACAGTATTGATTTACTGCTACTCGGTAGATGACTAGACAACTTGGTAACTAAAGTTTGAGATCACAATTTATTTCACCGAGTTGATTTATATGTTTGAAATTGTTATTATATATATCTGGGATAATTTGGGACTATAGGATAATTGGAGCTAACGGATTCACCCCCCCCACCCCTGTCTCAATTATCTAACAGGTATATCAGATGGACGTTAAGTCTGCATTTCTTAATGGGTTACTCAAAGAAGAAGAATACACTGAGAAACCTGAAGGATTCATTGAGAAAACAAACAAGAACAAGGTATGTAATTTACATAAAGCTTTATATGGTTTGAAACAAGCACCTCAAGCATGGTATGAAGAATTTCACTCTTATCTAATTAAAATAGGATATTAGAGAACAAGTGATAACAATAATGTTTACTTGAAATGTGGCATTGATAATAAATATTTGTTAACGGTATAATTTTTGGAGGCAATGACACTTTATGTAAAGGATTTGATGATGAAATGATAAAAGAGTTTAAAATGTCAACTATTGGAGAGATTGAGTTCTTTCTAGGTCTACAAATACAACAAGTTACTGGAGGGATCTATATTACACAAGCTAAGTATATCAAAGAGATCCTTAAAACTTTTAGTATGGAAGATTCCAAACCTATTAGAACACCTATGGTTACTGGATGTGAGTTAGCTAAAGAGAATGAAACACAAGAGGTGGATAATACTCTTCACTAATCCATGATTAGTAAATTGTAGTATGTTGTTCACAATAGACTTGATTTAGCACACGCTATTGGGATTGTTGCAAGATTTTATTCTAATCCGAAGGAAACACATATGTCTGCAGTAAAAAGAATTTTGAGATATCTAAAAGGAATAGAAGAATTTGTTTTATTCTACAAAAATGGAGGTACTTTTGATCTGCAAGTATACACTAATACAGATTGGGCTGGAAATGTTGATGATAGGAAAAGTACTAGTGGAGGCGCATTATTTCTAGGTGAAAGATTGGTTACATGGCTGAGCAAGAAACAAAGTTGCATTTCACAGTCTAATATTGAGGTTAAATATGTTTCTTTTGCTCTAAATTGTACAAATATAGTATGGATTAAACAATTACTTAAAGGTATGCAAGAAGAGATCACATATCTGGTTACTATTTTTTGTGATATACAAATGCTATTCTTATGCATTTAAAGACCAAGCACATTTTTATCAAGTGTCACTATTTGAGAGAACAAGTTCAAGAGAAAAATGTGAGATTGGAATATGTGAATTCAAAGGAACAATTGGCTGATATCTTTACAAAGCTACTACCTAAAGATGATTTTGAGTATCTCAGAGGTAAATTAGGGGTTCTTTCCCTATCTAATGTTCACTAAAGAGCATGTGGCATCATGCATAAATTATATGTTTCATTAGAATATATATTTCTTAATTTATGTTAGTATGACACACTTTAGGGGATTCTTGAAGTTATGAAAAGATTTTTGTATGTAATGTTTTATGAGTACATGTAAGGTATAATCCACTGCTGGAACAAGTTTTCAAAAGTATGAATTTTTGGCATTGTTGTCAAAGAGGGGGGGAATAAATTGATGACATTTATCCTTAAGGGAGATATTGATGAATTGAGAGAGAATGAATTGCTACTATTTACTCATGAAGGAGAATCGGAAAGTATGCTACAGAAATAGAAGATTTATCCAAGAGGGAGATTCATATCAGAGATCAAAGTGGAAACAAAAATATCAAGTCGGAGGGAGTACAGTTATGTATTGGAGAGTTGTCATCATCAATTGCTATAACACTATTATAGTGGTTACCATCAATGCCAAACAGGGATATTGTTAATCAACTAATGAATATCTGATGGAGATGATGAAGACTGAGGGATACCGAGTATCATGCTTGTAGAAATGGTTAGATCAGTTTTTGTTTTGTCATTGATGTCAAGCAATTGATTAATTATTTTTATTATGTTACCATATCTTAAGAGGAGAAGTTAAATGGGTGATAAATACAGATCATACAATGATGAAGTAATGATGATATAGTTTCTTTCTACTATATATTTGATGTTATCAAATTAGTATAATTGATTGATCAAGTTGGAAACTGAAAAGAGTTAAAGTTATGACTGAAAGAGTTACTTTACCAAGCTAGACAGAGTCAATTGGTAGAATGACATGTGAGTCGGTCACAGTTACCAAACATCGAGTGAAATTCAAGCACCGAGCAGTGAGTGAAGACAATTACCGAGTTGTAAAGAAAGCTTTACCGAGCACATGATATTGAAACTAAATGATGATAAGATCAAATTTAATGCGAAGTGATGATGATATGGATGAGGATATGAATTAAATGAAGTTTGTTAGAAGACCGAGTACATGATATTGAAAATAAATGATGATAAGATTGAATTTAATGCTAAGTGATGATGAGATGGATGAGGATACAAATTAAATGAAGTTTGTTAGAAGATCTACGAATGTAAAAATTAAATGAGAAGATCTAAGGCAAAGATCAAGTGGTTAAACCTAATTGTGAGAGTTCTAAGAAAAGTACAAGTTCCAAGGTAAAATTGAAATGGTTTACTGAGTTGAGAATTATGAAGAAGATGATTAGACAATATAGTGCAAATGATGGAAAATCTAATTAATGAGATTAAGAAGTAGAAGTATGTCTATATAAATAATGAGAAATATGAACAGAGTTATAGTGGCTGGCGAATTGAACAGAGAAGCTGAAGAACAAAATGTACTGAGTAGAATAGAGAAATAGAGATTGAAGAATCTATAGTCTAAGAAAGAGATTAATGGATTATGTGATGTCATTAATCAATTGATCATAAAGGATCTCACATAAGCAAAGGTAGTTGTTATATTTATAGATCAAATTTTACTGTTGCTTATTAGTATTTGTAATACAGAAATCTCTTAACCAAGTGGATTTAACAGTCTTATTTGTAAAACCTATAATTAGGTGCCATTCCAAAAGAGTGTTTAAAGACCTCTAACAAGGCCACTTTCAATAGAGTGACAATCTTAACAGATTTGAGGTAAATCCCCTAACAGGGTCATATTTAGCTAATGTGTTTGTAATCTTTAATAGGATGAGTTCTTAACTGAGCGTACTTCAGAAGGGTACATTTTTATTATGGGTTAAAATTCCCACAAATTTTTTTGCAAATTGGGTTTCCTTGTTAAATCTAGTGTTATCTGAGTTAATCTCATGTTGCCAAGTTTTAATGATTGATTTACATGTATGATATGTATTATTGTTTAAGTTATTGAGTTATTTGGTGAATTGGTTGATTACTGTATTCAGTATTACTGAGTGAATCAATGAGTTTATTTTTAAGTGTTTAAGTTTGATTTGCCTGATTCGCTCCCCCTCTCAGTGGACCAACAACAATAATAACTTACAAGAATATAGAAGAGTGTAGATTGATTTTAGAGGCTTCAAAAATAGTTGTATCCCTCAAAGTTCTTATTGTTTCAGTCCCTCAAGCTTCTTATAATCCTTGTAGTAGCTTGATCTTATTCATTCTTGTGGAAATTTCTCATTGTCCTAAGGTTTTCAATCTAGGGTGATACCCCATTCCTCTAATTCCCAACTCACTATCAAATTTTGAAACAAACTATGCGTCATCCTAATTATTATTTGATCAAGTAAAAAGATATCTTCTAGATCCCAACTAGGAACAATTAGCATATCACTCTTATGCACCATTTTCCTGGCTTCCTCAGTTGTATTTTAGATATTGTCCAAGTCAATTTCTCCAAGAAACACATTATCTTTTATAGCTTCCATCATCTTTTTCCTAAACCAAAACCCTTTAAATTATTGGCTTTGAATGAACTTGTCATCCTCAAGGAACTTTCTAGAAGCTATCATACTTTCATCATCAATTAATTCCAATAGCTTGGGAACACCTAGATTATATTTCTCTTATGATATTTCATCAACATGATCAAATATAGGGGTAATTGAAGGGGTTAATCAACTTCTTCCTAATATCCCATGTTGCGCATAACATTGATTGCCTCCTCTACATTTATAGTCTATTTTTTTCTACAAATTGAGCCAATAGAGTAGGCTCATTTATCTTTTTCTTCTTCGGAGGAGGTCCCCTAGGTGGAATTGAATGGAATGCATTTGTTTCTTGTTCACCCATCTCTTGTATTCTTATTATCACCCTTTCTTTCGATTCTCTCACTATGGGAAACACATATTCCTTGAAATGTTATTTTACAGAAGCCATAACATAAATTTATTCAAGTTTTTCCAACATATTTTCCATTCTTTGAATTTCATAATATATATTTGAATAAAACCATCTAAAATTAGGGTCAACATCATTCTTATCATTTTCCATCCTTCCCAATATGGCCTATTTCTTTATTCTTTGAATGATTTCATTTGTATCAATACAATTCCTTATAACATCTTCTTCATAACACACATCATAAAAGTAGTGACTCACTTTGGCTCTATCATGCTCGATTTGATCCATGTAACCATTAGGGTCAAAATGCATTAACTTTGCATATCCCATGTGGTATAAATTTTTAGGTACTCTTAAAGTTGTCCTAGTATATCTTGGCCAATTTTGAAATCTTTAAATACAATGGTTTGTGGCAAGTGTGTCCCTTTTATGAGATCAACCAAATGCTCTTTCTTTACCCACATCATTTTCCACATGAATTCCATGACTGTAAGTCTCATAGAGACAATATAAGGTAAATAGTGGGGAGCTATTGGAGATAAATAAACTCTAATAAGAGTGTAATTCCCTAAGAAAAACCAGATAAAAACATTATGTCATATCATCAACAGGATTGATTATATCAAGTCTCAAGAAACCTCTGATTTCATGTGTATTTTGTCATACCAGACCATAATTCTGACAAAACAATGTTGGTGGAAAGTAATATAATCAACATTTTCACACTTACTATCTTGCACATAGCACCAACACTATACATGTAGTATGTTCCCTTGATTATAAACTTTTCTTAATCTCATATTGTCACTCCATATATGTTTATTTTGAAACAAAATTAAATGACACAAAAGAGAATAAAAATTAAAATAAGTACACTTCTCTCTAATCTTCATCAATCCCTAATATAATTCCATGAAAATGTGTGAAGCAACTTGTCATATTCCACATTCACATTTGGGTTTCTAATATGGGTGACCATACATAAGGTCCATAAACATTGTCGCAGGGTGTGCACCTTTCCCTAGTATCTGACACTTGCCATAATAGGTGTTGGTTGTTTTTTATGTTGTAGTAAATGAACAACAACCTTTTCTTTCTCTAAAAAATCTTAAAGAGAAGCCAACTCCAAATATTATTCCATATAATGAAAAGGACCAACTAACAAGCACTCTTACAATACTTCTACTCTTTACTTTTTGTATACCAAGGGGGGATACCCTATAATAACTTCAAATAATCTATTATGGTATTAATCAAGAAAGAATCTCACAACAACTCAACATAACTGGGAGATACTAGATAATTGGCTAATTACCCATTGAACATCAACCATGAAATAGAGCATGAGAAAGATAAATCACAACAAACTTGTACAAATATAAGATGAAATGGAGTTTATGTTTTTTACAGAAACATGGCCAATATTCCACTAGACATGCGATAATATAGAACCTATCAATTTTGAATCTTTGCTTTTTCCATTGGGTACACTCTAAAATAGATACAATATGCAGAAGTCAATATTCATCAGAGATTCTAAGCCATAAAAAAAACTATCCCCAAACCCATACTACTTGCAAAATCCTATTGTATGTCAATATGAATCTATGTATTAATTAGAACATCATTTAATCTGATCCTTGACCAAAACTCTAAAATAAATACATAAACACAGAGAAATTTTATGCTAATGAATAAAAAAATTCATAACTCATAAGATAATACAACATAGGAGAGATTGGAATCTGGATCTTTGTATTAAGTATATAGAATCCTACTTCTATATATAAGATGTACTCAGAGATAAGCTCTTCAATATTATGCAAGACATCTTCCAACTTTATTTCTAATTATCAAAACTATCTAGTACAATTCTGCTATATTTCCCTGATTGAAACTTTGCAAATGCTTACAATACTAAAATTTCCAGCCCTTTCTAATGATCTCGGGAATCCTTTTATAGAATAGGAGTGCAACAAGCTACTGATCAATTGGAATGAGGACAAAAAGAATGACTCATGCAAAAGACAAAACTACAAGTGAGAAAGAAATCACTTTGTTACAAGATCTTTTAAGTACTTTGTCTTCTGATCGCCTACTTCATTGCAACTGCTTTAACTTGTTTGGAAGTTTCCATGTGGAATCTTTTGCTTTGATTGTCTGATATGTTGATCTTTACGTCTATTTATCTTGTTCAAAATATGTGGTAAAACTGCCATCTGTTGATCTTCATATAATATCCTCTGCTGCTTGGTTGTACTTGTCCTTCCAAGAAGTGTGTTAGTTCCTTTTCTTACTGACATAAAAATACTCTCAAAGAGATTTCTCTATTTATCCCAGACACTAACCAAGCAAGATATAGAATGACATAAATGGTTTTTTTAAGCCCTCTACACTTTGAGCTCCATAAACTAGGGTAGGAATACCCTTCCAACTCAAAACAATCAAATCACTAAATTATTCTAGTAGAATATGAATGGAATTACAGGGATTGACCACTGTAACATTTATTGGATAGATAAAACATAAAGGTAAAGATCAATTTTAATAGTGATAGTCACCTAATTCAATGGAAAATAGACCAGTGCTTAATCCTAGGGTATGGAGTCACTTTTGAATAACTTTAACCAATTTGCTCATGAATAGGAATTTCAGACAACTACAGAATCTTGCATAAACATAGATATACATTATATATCTATCCTCACACATATAACAAATTAATTCATCAAATTCATTATCAACCCTAAATCTCACTGAAACAACCCTAAGGAAATTTTAATCTTTCCTTGAAAGAACCCTATAACTATTTCAAAATCTGCCAAACAGATGTATAAATTGAACATTCCTTGAGCATTCAATTTAAATAAAATTCAGAACCACATAATGAAGACAAAATACTCATCATATATTTCAAAAACTATCGATAGATTTCATTTGTATTCATAATCAAAATTGCTATTACATTCCACAGTAATTTTAAAACCCTACTAAAAAATATATTGGTCTTGAACCAGAGTTTGTACATTTAAACTTGTACTTCCAAATGAAAAATGGCTATCTATTTCCCAGTAATCTTGGAATCCTTTTATAACTAAGGATGCAAAAAGCTACGGATTACATGGGAAAGATTTACAAAATCTTTTACAACTAACATAAAAAGAAAATTTATAACAAAAAAATGTGTGGCAAAAGTTGGCGAAGTCCGAACAAGGTTTGTTGTTGTAGTTTGACAGTATCCTCCTTATCCTTTAAGTTTCTCTTCCCACCTATTCACCTCCTTGGTGGTGGGCCAATCAAAGGTCTTTTCTTGCTCCATCTTAGCAATAGCTTTTTTCCACCAGGCATCAATGGTGTTTCTAGCCTCAGAAACAAATTTGGCCATATCTCTTTCAACCTTGAAGAGGTTGTCAATCAGTTCATTGCAATATTTGGCCTCATTATCTTTCTCCAAACACTGTTCATCTATTCATCTTTAAATATCCCATCAAACTCAGCTGTCCAATTTGATTGTGGCTTGAAAGTACCAGCTTCATCATAGATTTTAGGGATTAAAGGGGGGCACTGGTCACCAAATAACTATAATTTATTATTAATTAATTCAGCCTTGCCATTAAAGAAGCCATATGTATTATTCACCTCATTGATCATGTCAATGGTCTCAGTAATTTTATCATGAAAATAATCACTGTATAGCATGGTTGTCTTTAGTTTATCTATTAGCCTGTCTCTTCCTGACCAGGTCTTGAATATGGGCTCCAAGAATGTCATGGCTTCAGTAGCTATCCTTTATGCTTCTTGCAGTGAGACATAAAGTGTGTGTATTATATCAGTCTTTTTCTTCAAAACATCAATTTGATGTTGAAGTATGGGCAATCTGATAGACGTGATATTTATGCTTTGTCCCTATGACAATTCTTTGGACTGGCCTTCTGCCATTGCTAAATATTCTTTTTCCTCTATGGCAGCATCTATTTCAAGTCTTGATATTTCCTAAGGGGCTGGAGTTTTCTCTCTTTTACTCTCCACTAATTCCTCCTTCAATTTTGCAATTTGTTCCTCTAGGGTGTGATTGTGAATCATAGTTTCCTCATGATTCTTTGCCAATGCCATCATCTGGCCAAAATTTGTTTCATACCTTTTAGACAAATCATCAACCTTTGCTAAGTTCATGAAGGATACTTGGGTCATCAACTAAGCTATCTCAGTGTCAGTGGTGTTTTGCATATTCCAAATCATCCTATCTGCTCTCTTTTCCTCTCTTATGGTCATGACTAGAGGCTTTTGTGTAGCAGGAGCCAATGACCAAATAGCTAGAGTCTTGGATTTAGGATCAAACCCTGATCCTTTCAATACCTCATCAATTTCAAAATCTAGTTTCATTAAGGGGTCCTCTTGCCTCCTGATTTGGTCAATGATAAAAGTGGACTATAAGTCCCAATCTAGCATTATCACCCCACTGTTCTGCACCAACAGTCTCACTTAATCCACAATAATCATCTCACTCTCAGGATCATAATCCTAGAGTGTTTTCACAATTTCTTCATTTTTATCTTCCTGACCTTCTCCTGTGATTAGGTTTTTCCTTAAATCCTTCTGCTTCATTTTGATTAAGAACTTCTTGAATTCATCAGATTTTATGATTTCATCATCTTTCATGAATTCACTTGCCATCATTACTCTCTCATCAACTTCTCTGAACAATACCATTCAATTATCCCCCTGTCCTTTAGCTTGGGGCTCCTTTTGCATTTTCCTTTTCAACTTCCTAAAATATTTTCCATATCTTGTTATAATTGCCTTGGCCATTTTCTTCATGTCCTACCCCCTCTTGTTCTCTGTTTATTTTTTTTCTTGGGTGGATCTCTGGTAGAGGTAGCTTCCTCACCCACCTCTTCTTCTTCTTCTTGGTGAAGTTCTTCCTATTGTACTTGATGTTCTTGTTGTTGTTCTTGATTTTCCTGGTCATGTAGTGCAATAGGAATTGGAGATCCTTGGGATTGTGCATCTTCGATGCTGAATTGTGGTACTTGTGTAATTAATATATCATAAGACTTGAGCATCTCCTCTATTCTCTGTAGATATGGGAGGTAAGGGGAAAAAAATAGAAAAATTCTTGTCTAATTCTTTCCACTCAGCTTCTTCCTTGAGAAGATTATTCCACTTCCTTCTTCTTTTCTAGACTTCATGCCTATCCAAATTATTTCTCACAATGTCTTCATCGTCCAGTGGCTCATGATCTCTAATTTTTTTCCAAGGGGTCATAGATTTTAGAGCTATTTTTACAAACTATTCTGGATCAAAGAACCTAGCAATTGTTGGAGACATTCTATATTGCTTTAGGAAATTTTTTATTATCAAAAAATCTATTCCCAATAGAGAAACCAAAACCAACCCATAACCTAGGGACAAAAGTACCTTTTTTATGCCCTTCTAAAAACTCTTTGTCAACCCAAGTAATTTGTCAAAAAATCTCTAAGAAAGCAACCCTAAGAGGTACAAACTTAGGGAGAATGTGAGGTGGTTGTGTACAACCATATACCCTTACGACAATAATATGATCAAAGAAGAAGAAATCACCCTAGTTGTGAGTAATTGGCCAATTTGGAACAAATTTCCAAGGCCTTAAGACTCTTCTAACCTCTTTTGGAAATCTCTGCCTATCAGTTCCTAGTAAGTCAAAAACTAGATCCACAATCATATTAAAAAATCATACAAAAGATGAATTCACTGATGAACTGTCCCATACATGTGTCCACCTTTGGATTGGTGCATTAAAACCATATTCTAAAACAAACAATTCAAGTTCTTTGTCCATGGACTCCCTATTAAAATATAGAATCATACACATTAAATGGGAATAATGCTTAAAAGTTGGTACAGGGGCATCCGATTGTATTTCTACCAATGCAACATGTAAAGCTTCAACTATGTATCCCACATAATCATAATCAGTGTTGACCTCTAGGTGCTAGATATTCATGGCCATCATGAGCACATTCTGGGGTACTATTGAATCTCCATCAAAACCTAATACTCTAGTTAGGCCATATACTGTGCATTTTATATAGTGGTGAAAGAGGGATAAGTCAAAAGGTAGTTTGAGGTTATCTAGGACTTTCACCAAATTTCTCTCGACCCTGGGCATATATCTGGGCATATCAAACTTTTTGATTAATTTCTCCCTTTTATTGTAATCCGCCTAAATTTTTTCCAACTCAATCTTTGTGCGTAATGCACCAGTGATCCTAAAGACCTCTACTACTAATCTCTTGTCTATGGATACTAAGGTCTCTTTGTTTTTCATTCTAATTACCCTAGCTATTGGGTATTAATTCTTAGCAAGTTCCTTGATTAACCCTATATCCACATATATATCAGGCACAATCAACTTTTCCATATTTATATCCCAGGGATTGAAAATAGGCACTGGTTTAATCCTATTATTCCAAATATAATGGAACAGAGTATTACCAGAGAAGCTTGGAGTGACCGGGTTTCTGCATTGACACCATCTGTCTTTCCATTCATCCCAATTAGCATTATTTGCATATGATGTCCCAGGCAGAAAATCAGCAAATTCCTCTATGTATTTATTTGCTTCAACCTTCTTCTTTTTAGACCCCTATGAGGAAGCACTAGTAGTAGCTTGACTCATCTTTCCTTTTCAAATTTCACTCTCAGAAAAACAAGCTTTGTTGATTTAATAGAAAAAATCTTCAAACCGCAAGTGAGAGTTATACAGAATCAAGCTCAATCATTCATCTTTATAGCTATCAAATCAGCATCTTGTCCACTTGAATGCCAAATTATCGCACTTGCAGTGTCATCCAATCATCTCTCTGTAACTAATGCTGCCATTAATTCACACTGTTTGATCTCTGCTAGAAAAGAGTACTCACTTTTCTCTTTTTTGCCTTTGTAAGATTGAAATGAGCCACATGTCAACTTTTTTCCAACCCTCTATACCTTGCTTATATTCAAAATTGTCCTCGCGAGTGAGCGACAAGACCTTTCCTTTTAAGCATTGTGCACTCGTGATCTAGTTTTGTCTTGGCTCATATGCTCCACGACTAGGCAATGACCTAACTGGCAACTTCATCATTTGGTAGTTGCACACTCGCTACCTCTTTATGATTTGTACTTATACCTGAGCAAGTGAGCGACATCACTTTTCCTTTCACCAATCACAGACTCGCCGCTCAAAAATTTATTTTGTTTGAAACCTTGTGAGTGAGCAATATGACCTTTATTGCTTAATCACTTCTCAATCGCACACTCGCTGACCTCTAACTTATCATGCTTTCCACTTGAGTGAGTGAGTGGTCTTCAAGACAATCATATATTATTTTTTGGTAGTGCAGTCGCTATGTCTTTCTGATTTGTTTTTATACCTCTATGGGTGAGCAATGACCATTTTCATTATGCACTTTTACTTGGTCGCTCACTCACACTGCAAAATATTTCAGTTCATAAGCATTAGCGAGTGAGTGATAACCTTTTTCCACCATAGTCGCATACTCTCTACTGAGATTTCTTTATGAATGAATCCTTCATGATTAAGTGAGTGCCTTCAGTGAATCTCCACAATGCATTAATCGCTCACTCACTAACTCCTTTTGTCTTAGCTTTCTTCATGGACGACTGAGCGACAACTTTCAATCTTCTTCATCACGCACTCGCGGGCTTGAAAAATTAACCAGCACACTGTCTGCAAGTGGGAGATAGCCAACATGCTTTCTTAATTTTACACCCACTAGCATTTTCTCATTTGACTTTATTCATGGGCGAGTGGGCGATAGCTTTTTGTCTTTCTTTCATCGTGCACTCGAGAGCTTATCATTTGAAACAATGAATCATTGGCGAGTGAGCAAGAACAAAACTGATCACTTAGTCACCAAATTTTAAAAACACTGAATAATTCCTATGTGACTGAGCAACAAAGACCATCTGATGACCAAAACATACTGTATCACGTACTCGCACTGCAAAAAAACAACAATTAAGACTTGTGCAAGTGAGCGGTATTAAAATATGACTTCCTCGCGAGTGAGCAATATACATAAAGACTTAACTCATCTTTGACTCGCTGAACCTTTTATCATAGAACTTGATCCCTCATGAGTAAGAAACATACAAAATACCTCCAAATCACCCAGTCACACACTAAAAACCTGACTTCAAAATTACATCACGACTATGCGATTAACACAAATTAATGACCAAATCGCTCACTTGCACACCTAACTTGACTTAACAAGATATGACCACGACTGCGTGATTCAATCCAAAATAACTCATCTCTCACTTTCTCGCTTATGAAGACACTTTAAAAGATCAGCACGGGTGTGTGACTAAAGCTTAGAACAATGCAATTTGAATACTTAATCACAAAATTAACTTTTTGACATGAAAAGACATGGATTTTGAATCAAAAGACGTGAGAAAATTGCCAAAGTTTGGGATTTGAAAATTTTTAATATGTAGTGCTAGCAATAGCTCCGACTGGGGAAAGTTAATTGTAAAATTGACATTAGAAGCCAAAACTCTGGGAGATAGACCACAAACTGAAACAAAACTATATATGCACACACAAAAACCACACTAAAGCAGGGAAATCTAATCTACTATGCATAGAAACAAGAACTTTTTGAGAAATGATGTTTCAATAATTGTCCATGCACTGGAAATTCCTATATCTCACCATTAGGGTCTTCTAAAAAATAAGAATCTTGACCATGAAACTCCTGGATTAAAAATGGGCCCATCCATAATGATTCAAATTTACCATGTTTCCCCTTCTCTTTTCTAGCATTCCATTGCAACACCATATCATTTATCTAAATTTTTTTTTTAGTTGCTCTTTTATCAAACAGGTACTTGGATTGTTGTTTGAGTTTCATGTTTCTTTTGTGAGCCTCTGCTCTTATCTCTTCTAGTTCCATCAATTGATCCATCCTCTCCATCATTGGTTCTTGTTATTCAAGCTCCTCTTCTTGCAGAAATTTGTACATAGGTAACAAATTATTTAAAGGCAATCTTGCCTTAGTTCCATAAACCATTTCAAAAGGGGACACCCATATTTCTCTTTTTACTGTCACCCTGTCAGCCCAAAGGGCTAACTTCAGTTTTGAATGCCAAGACTTTTTATTTTTCTCCAAAATCCTCTTAATGATTTTCATGATGCTTTTGTTGCTAGACTTAGCTTGTCCATTTTCTTGAGGATGATATGGTGAGGAGTAAGATACAATAAATCCATAGTCTTCATAGAAATCCTTAAACTGCTCAGCCCTAAAACACATGGCATTGTCCATGATTAACTTAGTGGGCACACCAAATTTTTTCAAAATATTATCCATCAATAAATCCATTACTACCTTACTAGTAGACCTTTTTTTATGGAATTGCCTCTATCCATTTTGTGAAATAGTCTATAGCCACAAGAATCCAACTATGGCATCCACTAGATTTTTCTATAAATTCACCAATAAAATCAAGACCCCATTGGGTAAAAGGTGCTTCAATAGTCAGGGGATTTAAAGGTAGAGCTCCTTAAAATTTCATCTTAGAAGAAAACCTTTGGCAAGGTTCACACCTCTATACAAACATCTGAGTATCTTTGAAAATACATGGCCAATAATATCCAGCTCTGATTATTTTGTGAGCTGTGGTCTTGGCAGAATAATGCCCCCCACATACACCACTATGCATTTCACTCAAAATTGTTTCAAATTGTGATTTATCCAGACAGAGAAACAAAATTCCATCCCTAATCTTCCAAAATAAATCACCTCATATCAAGACATACCTTAGAGCCTATAAATTTAGAGTCATTTTTTTATTATTTGACATATGTTCTGGACATTTACCATTTTTCAAAAAAAACAATACATCAGTATACCATGGCTGCAATTCTATACTAGTCAAATTCATGTTTACAATTTGTACATTATTGACTTGGGCCAACTCCATGTTTGTGTCAGTCATTAGCTTGGCCAAACCCAAGCCCCTTACTAATTTGGTAACTTGAATTTCCAGATTAAATTCTTGGATCCTATTGATCCATTTACACCTTTTTCCAGTAACTTTAGACTGAGACAATATATCTTTCAATGTAGCATGTGGCACATAAGCAATTATCTTTGCACAAACTAAATAAGGTCTAAAAACCTTAACTTCTTTGACCAATGCATATGCTTGTTTCTCCATTATCTCATAATTAAGTTCTACTGCTTGCAGAGACTTACTAAAAAATGCTATGAGATGATCAAAACTTTCAACATCTTTTTGCAAAAGTACTACAGCAATTGTGTGGAATGAAGCAAAACAAAATATAGAAAAAAGGATTTTCATAATCTAGAGATCATAATACAGGTGCTTGCTAAATGGCTACTTTTATCTCATCAAAAGCTAACTGAGCATCCTTACCCCATTCAAACTTAACATTTTTCTTTAGCAATTTAACAATGGGCTTTAGTATCTCAGCAAAGTTTGCAATGAATCTCGTCACAAAATTTACTTTCCCAAGGAAAGACTGAACACCTTTGATATTTTTTGGGGGCAAGAGCTTGTTGATGGCTTCCACCCTCTTAGGATCAATCCTAACACCTTATTTAGACACTATATGCCCCAATAATTTATCTTCCGTCACAATAAAATGACACTTCTTTGGATTTAAAGAAATCTCATACTCCAAGGCTTTAGTAAAAATCTTTTCCAAGTGCTTACAATGATCCTCATCCTTTTGGGAATATGTAGTTAGATAATCTTGATACACCACCATAATTATATTTACAAACTCCTTAAAAGTCACATCCATGGCTCTTTGGAAAGTATCTCCTGCATTTCTTAGGCCAAATGGCATTCTCACATAGATATATGTACCCCTTGGGGTAGTAAAAGTTTTCCTGAATTGTTCAGATTCTTGAACCAGCACCTAGTTATAACCAGGAAAACCATCCATCATAGATAAAAGATCACAACTAGTCACTCTTTGTAGCATTGCCTCCATGTTTGGAAAAGAATAATTATCTTTTAATGAAACTACATTAAGGTTCCTAAAATCAACACATAGCCTGATGTCTCCATTTTTCTTTCTGACTGGGACTAAATTAGACACCCAAGAAGAATTCCTAATTGGTTTTATTATCCCAGCCTCCCTGAGCTTTGTCAATTCTTGCTACATTTTGGGGGCCAACAAAGGATTGATCAGCCTCTATTTTTGTCTAAAAGGCTTAATATCATCCTTTAATGGGATTTCATGTTGAAAGAGATCTTCCTTATAAGCCTTAAGGTCTTCATAAGACCAAGCAAAAACATGTTTGAATATTTTCAGCAAGCTAATCAAATTTTTCCTAGCATAAGGAGCCAATTTCTTTCTAATATATACAATCCTAGGATCACACTCTGATCCCAAGTTTACCTCCTCAAATTCATCCAACTTGGTTGTAGATTTTTGGCACATATGACTATCACTATCAGTAAACAGTCCCTCCAATTGAGTTAGTCCTTTAGGGATTTCATTTGTCTGTAACTGTAGAATTTCATTGTCAAATATGGTTTCGTTTCCATCAATAATCTCTATCAAATTATTACAATCAATTACTTGCCCTTCATAATTATCCACACATTGAATGAAATTAAGGATATCCTCGTCACTTTCAAATACTTTCCAATTATATATATTATCAGGAATGGCAGGCCTGGTTTTAGTTTCCACAATAGATACTCCTGCTAGCGTTAGATCATCTTTTTTCAGGGCCACATTAGCCAAAAAATTTGCCATGATGTTCCTAGATCTCTCTATCCAATTGATGGAAAATGCATCAAAAAATTCAATTCTATCCCATACAACATGCTTATGTTGTTTCAACCTATCATTTTTAGCAGCATATCTTGATCTAATTTGGGAAATAGCTAGCTCTGAATCACCAAAACTCTTAATAACTTAATGCCATGCTTGATTGCTATTTCTAATCCTAGTAACAATGCCTCATACTTAGCTGTATTATTTATACATTGAAATGATAGCAGAAATGAGTTTTTGAAAGTAATACCTGATGGAGAAATAAATAGTACACCAGCTCCTAACCCTTCTCTAGAGCATGCTCCATCAAAATATATTTTCCACAGTCCATATTGTTGCAATTCTAATTCTTCTATTATGGGATATGTGTTTTTCAATTGTGGTTGAATATTTTCAACCTTTAAATTATTCATATCTACATCCACAAAGCAATTTAGCATGTTTGGTTCAATTTTTTCAACGTAGACAGGAGATATGGGCTCCCTCAATAGTTTTGCTTCTTTCCCATTTACAGAAATAGTAGCAAAAGACAAATCCAATTGTACATGTCCTCCAATGGCTACAACACACTGTCTTGATAAAAGCATGCCATAATGGGGTGGTGAATCCACAACATCTATTTTAAAAGTGACCTCAGGGTATGCAGCAAGTTTTACCTCTAATCCTTGCAAAGTTCCTACTACAGGTACTTCCCTGTTGTCCATGGAATAACATTTACCATAAACAGTGTCCACCTTTAGACCCAATTGCTTCATGACAGTGTAAGTCATCACATTAGCAGCAGCCCCTAAATCCATCATACATTTTTTTTATAGCATATTATTTGTGAGAAGTGTTACATAAAAAGGATCAATTTGATCTGGCTCTTGGATAATTATATTTCCTAGACAGATTGGGATTCCATATTTTTCTTCTTTCTCACCTTTCAATTCATCATTCAAATTAGTATTATCATGCATACCAGGCCAATCAGATAACAATGAGAAGGCTACTTCTTGGTGCTCTTTGATTTTAAACATCTCAAGCAAAGGGACAGAGACTTTCATCTGAGATAAGGCTTTCTTCATGTTAAAAGATAGGAAACTCATGACATTGTCAGAAGATATTTTACCTGTACTCTCCTTTAACTGTCTTGTTTTTTGTTCATGAGTAGGGGTAGCCTTATTTTCTTTAACCAGAGTGTCCTTCAGTTCACCTTGTGTAGATTCCTCACTTATGACTTCTGTGATAATAGGTGAATCGGGTTGTTTCCCACTTTGATCAACCTTTCTATTCCTAAGCTTATATGAACTTCTTTCCTGTCATAGTAGCAATAGTTAGAAATCTTATCTCCTCATCATTAGGTATCCCAAATTGGAAATTTTCTAACTTAGTGCTTGTATTATTTACTATGATTGGCATCTTTTCTTCTGGCTCTTCTTCTAAGCTACCATTGTCATCTTCAATGGTAAGTGCACACATATTTATTGCAGGTTTTTTCTCACTTTGGCTCTCTTGTGTTCCAATATTTTCACATTGATCCACCATGTCTTGAGCTAATGCACATTGATAAGGGGAATGAGGCATTACAGGCCATACACCAAGGAGTGTTTTCCACATTATGTGCATTGTTTTTTTTCAATGGATCAGGGATGTCTTTGTTCTTAGGACCAATTTGTTCTTCTGACATAGGTTTTCCATCCTTCCACTGACTTTTATAGGGAAAATCTTGTAGCCTGTAAGGTTTATCTTGCCTTTGGTATTGTGGCCTATTATTTTGAAACCCATTTTCATTCTTGTCTACCTTAGCAACAAGATCTTTCACCACACTTACCAATGTTTCCATCTTATCTTCTTCCTAGGGATTTTTATTTGACTATGTTTTTTACTCTTTCCATACTCTACTGTCATCCCGTTTGCCAAGCTTTCCAAAAGCTCTTCTATTTCTTTCTATGTTTATGGAAAATTTATATGCATCTCTCATAGTATGAGCATCTTTATCTCTGAGTAGATAAGTAGTCTTCCCATCTAAAGCATTATAGTAGGTGGTAACACATATATTTTCATTCAGTCTCAATACTTGGAACAACTTATACATAGCCTTTTGAAACCTAACATTGAATTCAGCAATGCCTTCATTAGCAAACTTTTTCAAACCGTTGAATTAATTTAACATAAAACTAGAATTTTTTTTGTCGCCATATTATTCTTTGAAACTTCTAAAAAATTCATCCAAAGAATAGATACTATGATCAGGAAAACCTAGGTACCAGTCTCTTGCATCCTCAATTAGTGATTGCACAAACAATTTCATTACAACATCTTCATCTCCAATCTCATAATCATTGATTGTATCTAAAAAGACTTTTAGATGCTCTTCACCAGTTATGGCATTATTCCCACTGAATTTGGGAATCTTATCTCTGACCTCATTAGGAATAGGGTTTGGTTGACCAGGGATACCATCAAAAACCAATTGCCTATATCTCTCTAAATGAATAGGTCTTCTCTAAAAATTAGTACCAATATTTTGGCCATTGTTACCAATGCTTACATTGTGTTGACCACCAGTATTATTCAATCCACTACCCCCTAGTTGTGATGCAACTCCTTGAGCTGCACCATATGTTTGGGTATTTTTATTACCACTAGTATTCCCAATATTAGAGGTATTTACAAGCATGGTTTGAGTGACATTTGTTAAATTTTATAAACTGGAGTACTTAAGAAAGCAATTTTTCTTTTCATCTCTATAGTAGCAACTTCTAACTCTTCCCTTTCCAATTGTTTTGCAATATCATCTTTGACCTTTCTAGCCCTTTCCAACTCCTTATCAATTGAGAACATATCCTAAGACATACCCTCTTCAACCTTAGGCTCGGAATATTTAATGCTAGTGAGCTTTTGTTTTCCCTTATCAATCTTTGTCTGTCTAACATTAGTTGTTGATACATTTTGTGTAGATATTTGAACTTAGGAGGCTTTTGACTTTCATAATTAATGACTTGCCTCACCACAGGGCCAGTATCATTGGAATAATTTTTCTTAAGCAGGTGTTCTCTTTCTTGGAATTATTTTCTCAGGGTATCTACATCTCCAAAAAGTTCTTTATTCAAACCACGAAATCCCTCATTTGCACCCTAAGATTCCAATTTTAGTTGAGAAACTTTCTTCTTCAAATTTTCTCTTTCAGTGATGGCATTTATAATTTGTTCCTCTCTAGCCTCACCATTCTTCTACTTGATAAGAAATATTTCATCTAGTTCCCTCTTCAAAAGGTCATTATCTCTGAGGACTCCTTCAATATCAGAACTAGAAGAATCATAGATATTCATCAGATTATCTCCCTTTTGGTCTTCAACCTGTTCATAAGGGATACCCTTGAAATAGGATGATGTCTCCCCCTTTTCTTGATATACATTCTTTGGTATAGGGTTAAATATATCCTCAAAGTAACCAGTAGTGTTAGACTCAGGATTCAGAGGCTCATTTATTTCTTTCTCAGGAATAGTACCTAAGGACTGATCGGGGCCTACAAATCTAGGCTTCCAAGAGGTGTTGTTATAAGATTCTCCCTTCCTAGAATGGTTCCTTCTAGAATTTTTAAAAAACATCACTCTCTGTTGTTGCTTGAGAGTGATTCTTTTTGTTTTCTTTTGCATTCCTCATCTTATCCGAAATGACATCTCACACACTTGATCTGCTAATGTTCCCCTTAGAAACACTATAACCACTGACTCAGAGTCGCCACCCAAAAAATTTTGGGAATAAAATAATGAAAATTCACTTTGACAATGATATTAGGGGATATGATTCAATAAGATGCAATACACAACTTGTGATTTCAAAAACTGGACTTCAAGGAATCTATGTATATGAAATATTATCTTCAGACTAACCATTCACACATTCCTTGATAGAAGTCCCCAGTAGAGTCGCCATTTTCTGTTAGTTCCTTTTCTTGCTGACATAAAAATACTTTCAAAGAGCTTTCTCTATTTATCCTAGACACTAACCAAGCAAGATACAGAATGACAAAAATAGAGTTTTTAAACCCTCTACACTTTGAGCTCCATAAACTCAGGCGAGAATACCCTTCCAACTCAGAACAATCAAATCACTAAATTATTCTAGTAGAATATGAATGGAATTACATGGATTGACCACTATAAAATTTATTAGATAGATCAAACATAAAGGTAAAGATCACTTTTAATAGTGATAGTCAGCTAATTTAGTGGAAAATAGACCAGTGCTTAATCCTAGGGTATGGAGTCACTTTTGAATAACTTTAACCAATTTCCTCATCAACATGAATTTAAGACAACTAAAGAATCTGGCATAAACATATATATGCCTTATATATCTATCCTCACACATATAACAAATTAATTCATCAAATTCATTATCAACCCTAAATCTCACTGAAACAACCCTAAGGCAATTTTAATCTTTCCTTGAAAGAACCCTAAAACTATTTCAAAATCTACCAAAGAGATGTATAAATTGAACATTCCTTGAGCATTCGATTTAAATAAAATTTAGAACCACATAATAAAGACAAAATACTCATCATATGTTTTAGAAAATATTGATGGATTTAATTTGTATTCATAATCAAAATTTCTATTACATTCAATAGTAATTTCAAAACCCTACTCAAAAATATATTGGTCTTGAACCAGAGTTTGTACATTTAAACTTGTACTTCCAAATGAAAAATGGCTATCTCTTTCTCAGTAGTCTTGGAATCCTTTTATAACTAAGGATGCAACAAGCTATGGATTACATGGGAAAGATTTACAAAATCTTTTACAACAACTTTTGCAACTAACATAAAAACAAAAGTTATAAAAGAAAAACGGGTGGAAAATTTTGGCGAAGTTTGAACAAGGTTTGTTGTTGTAGTTTGACAGTATCCTCCTTGTCCTTTTAGTTTTTCTTTCCACCTATTCACCTCCTTGGAAGTGGGCCAATCAAAGGTATTTTCTTGCTCCAACTTAGCAACAGCTTCTATCCACCTGGCATCAATGGTGTTTCTAGCCTTAGAAACAAATTTTTCCATATCTCTTTCAACCTTGAAGAGGTTTTCAATCAGTTCATTGCAATATTTGGCCTCATTATCTTTTTCTAGGCACTGCTTCATCTCTTAATCTTTAGATATCCCATCAAACTCAGCTATATTGTGGCTTCAAAGTACCAGCTTCATTATAGATTTTTGGGATTAAAGGGGGGCACTGGTCACCAAATAACTATAATTTATTATTAATTAATTCAGCCTTGCCATTGAAGAAGCCATATGTATTATTCACCTCATTGATCATTTCAATGGTCTTTGTAATTTTATCAAGAAAATAATCATTGTATAGCATGGTTGTCTTTAGTTTATCCATCAGCATGTCTCTTCCTGATCAGGTCTTGAATGCAAGCTCCAAAAATGTCATGGCTTTAGTAGCTATCCTTTATGCTTCTTGTAGTGAGCCATACAGTCTGTGTATTATATCAATCTTCTTCTTCAAAACATCAATTCGATGTTGAAGTATGGGCAATATTATAGACATGATATTTATGCTTTGTCCCTGTGACAATTCCTTGGACTGGCCTTTTGCCATTGCTAAATCTTCTTTTGCCTCTATGGTAGCATCTGTTTCATCTGTTTCAAGTCTTGATATTTCCTGAGGGGCTGGAGTTTTCTCTCTTTTACTCTCTTATGGTCATGACTAGAGGCTTTTGTGTAGCAGAGGTCAGTGACCAAATAGATAAGAGTCTTGTATTTAGGATCAAACCCTGATCCTTTCAATACCTCATTGAAATTTCAAACTCTTTTTTCATTAAGGGGTCTTCTTGCCTCCTGATCTAGTCAATGATAAAAGTGGATTGTAAGTCCCAATTTGGCATTAACAGCACCCCACTATTCTGCACCAACAGTCTCACTTGATCCACAGTAATCAACTCACTCTTAGGATCATAATCCTGGAGTGTTTTCACAATTTCTTCATTTTTATCTTCCTAACAATCTCCTACGATCAGGTTTTGTCTTAAATCCTTTTGCTTCATTTTGATTAAGAGGTTCTTGAATTCTTCAGATTTTATGAATATGATCTTTCATGAATTCACTTTCCATCATTACTCTCTCATCAAATTCTCTGAACAATACCATTTGATTATCCCCATGTCCTTCATCTTGGGACTCCTTTTGCATTTGCCTTTTCAACTTCCTGAAATATTTGCCATGTTTTGTTATAATAGACTTGGCCATATTCTTCATGTCCTACCCCCTCTTGTGCTTTGTTTTTTTTTTCTTGGGTGGCTCTCTGGCAGAGGTAGCTTCTTCACCCACCTCTTCTTCTTCTTGGTGAGGTTCTTCCTGTTGTTCTTGATGTTCCTATTGTTGTTCTTGATGTTCCTGGTCATGCAATGCAACAAGAATTGGGGATCCTTGGGATTAAGCGTCTTTGGCACTGAATTGTGGTACTTGTGCCATTAATGTATCATAAGACTTGAGCATCTCCTCCATTCTCTGTAGATATGGGAGGTAAGGGAGAAAACCAGAAAAAGTCTTGTCTAATTCTTTCCATTCAGCTTCTGCCCTGAGAAGGTTATTCCACTTCCTTCTTCTTTCCTAGACTTCATGCCTATCCAATTTATTTATCACAATGTCTTCATCATCGAGTGGCTCATGATCTCTAATTTTTTTCCAAGGGGTCATAGATTTCAGAGCTATTTTTACAAACTATTTTGGATCACAAAACCTAGCAATTGTTGGAGACATTCTATATTGCTTTAGGAAATTATTGATTAGATCAAAAACTTTCTTCCCAATAGAGAAATCAAAACCAACCCATAACCTATGGACAAAAGTACCCTTTTTATTCCATTCTAAAAACTCTTTTTCAGCCCAAGTAATTTACCAAAAAAAATCTAAGAAAGCAACCCTAAGAGGTACAAACTTAGGGAGAATGTGAGGTGGTTGTGTACAACCATGTACCCTTATAACATTAACATGATCAAAGAAGAAGAAATCACCCCAGTTGTGAGTAATTAGCCAATTTGGAACAAATTTCCAAGGCCTTAAGACTCTTTTGACCTCATTTGGAAATCTTTGCCTATCAGTTCCTAGTAAGTTAAAAATTGGATCCACAATCCAACTACAAAAGCATACAAAAGATGAATTCACTGATGAACTATGTCAAACCTGTGTCCACCGTTGGATTGGTGCATTGACACCATATTTTAAAACAAACAATTCAAGTTATTTGTCCATGGAATCCCTGTTAAAATATAGAATCATACACATTAAATGGTAATAATTCTTAAAAGTTGGTACAGGGGCATCCGACTGTATTTCTACCAATGTAGCATGTAAAGCTTCAACTATGTATCCCACATAATCATAATCAGTGTTGACCTCTGGGTGATGGATACTCATGTCCATCATGAGCACATCCTAGGGTACTATTGAATCTTCATCAAAACCCAATACTCTAGTTAGGCCATATACTATGCATTTTATATAGTGGTGAAAGAGGGATAAGTCAAAAGGTGGTTTGAGGTTATCTGGGACTTTCACCAAATTTATATCCACCCTGGGCATATATTTGGGCATATCAAACTTTTTGATTAATTTCTCCCTTTTCTTGTAGTCCGCCTGAATTTTTTCCAACTCAATCTCTGTGCATAATGCACCCATGATCCCAAAGACCTCTGCTACTGATCTCCTGTCTATGGATACTAAGTTCTCTTTGTTTTTATTTCTGATTACCCTAGCTATTGGGAAATAATTCTTAGCAAGTTCCCCGATTAACCCTATATCCACATATATATTAGGAACAATCAACTTTGCCATATTTAACTCCCAAGGATTGCAAATAGGCATTGGTTTAATCCTATTATTCCAAAAATAATGGAACAGAGTATTACCAGAGAAGTTTGGAATGACCAGGTTTTTGCATTGACACCATATATCTTTCCATTCATCCCAGTTAGCACTGTTTGTGTTTGATGTCCCAGGCAAAAAATTAGTAAATTCCTCTATGTATTTCTTTGTTGCAACCTTCTTATTTTCGGACCCCTGTGAGGTAGCACTAGTAGTAGCTTGACTCATCTTTCCTTTTCAAATTTCACTCTCAGAAAAATAAGCTCTGTTGATTTCACATCAAAAATCTTCAAAGTGCAAATGAGAGTTGTACAGAATCAAGCTCAATCATTCATCTTTATAGCCATCAAATTAGTATCTTGTCCACTTGAATGCCAAATTCTCGCACTTGCAGTGTCATGCAATCATCTCTCTGTAACTAATGCTACCATTAATTCACACTGTTTGATCCCTGCTGGAAAAGAGTACTCACTTTTCTCTATTTTCCCTTTGTAATCCTGAAATGAGCCACCTGTCAACTTGTCACCAACCTGCTGTACCTTGCTTATATTCTAAATTGTCCTCACGAGTGAGCAACAAGACCTTTCCTTTTAAGCAGTCATGCACTTGCGATCTATTTTTGTCCTTGTTCATATTCTCCGCAACTAGGCAATGACCTAACTGGCAACTTCATCATTTGGTAGTCGCACTCTCGCTACCTCTTTATGCTTTGTACTTATACCCGAGCGAGTGAGAAACATCACTTTTCCTTTCACCAATCGTAGACTCACCGCTCAAAACTTTATTTTCTTTGAAACCTTGCGAGTGAGTGATATGACCTTTATTGCTTAATCACTTCTCAGTCACACACTCACTAACCTCTAATTTATCATGCTTTGCACTTGAGTGAGTGAGTGGTCTTCAAGACAATCATATATTATTTTTTGGTCGCACAGTCTCTATGTCTTTCTAATTTTTTTTTATACCTCTGCAGGTGAGTGATGACCATTTTCATTATGCACTTTTACTTGGTCGCTCACTCGCGCAGCAAAATATTTTAGTTCATAAGCATTAGCGAGTGAGCAATGACCTTTTTCCACCATAGTCACATACTCTCTACTAAGATTTCTTTATGAATGAATCCTTTGTGATTAAGCGAGTTCCTTTAGCAAATCTCCACAATGCATTAATCGCTCACTCGCTAACTCCTTTTGCCTTAGCTTTCTTCATGGACGACTAAGAGACAACTTTCAATCTTCTTCATCACGCACTCGCGGGCTTGAAAAATTAACCAGCACACTATCTATGAGTGGGAGATAGCCAACATTATTTCTTAATTGCACACCCGCCAGCATTTTCTCATTTGACTTTATTCATGGGCGAGTGGGCGATAGCTTTTTGTCTTTCTTTCATCGTGCACTCGAGAGCTTATCATTTGAAACAATGAATCATTGGCGAGTGAGTGAGAACAAAAATGATCACTTATTTGCACACTCACGCACTTTTAAAAACATTGAATACTTCCTATGTGACTGAGTGACAAAGACCATCTGATGACCAAAACATACTATATCGCGTACTCGCACTGGAAAAAACACAACAGTTAAGACTTGTGCGAGTGAGCGGTATTAAAATCTGACTTTCTCGTGAGTGAGAAACATACGTAAAGACTTAACTCATCACTAACTCACTGAACCTTTTATCATAGAACTTGATCCCTCACGAGTGAGAGACATACAAAATACTTCCAGCTCGCTCAGTTGCACACTAAAAACTTGACTTCAAAATTACATTGCGACTACGCGATTAACACAAATTAATGACCAAATCACTCACTCGCACACCTAACTTGACTTAACAAGATATAACTACGACTGCATGATTCAATCCAAAATAACTCATCACTCACTCGCTCTCTTATGAAGACACTTTAAAATATCAGCGCGGGTGTGCAACTAAAGTTTAGAACAATGCAATTTGAATACTTAATCACAAAATTGACTTTTGGACATGAAAAGACATGGATTTTGAATCAAAATATGCGGGAAAATTTGCCAAAGCTTGGAATTTGAAAATTCTTAATATGCAGTGCTAACAAGGTGAACACCTCATCACTCAGCCAAGGGAAATTGATGATCTCATCTTTCTTGTTCTTCAACTCCTCCCAACTGACCTTCGCCTTTTCAATTTTCTCTTTCCAAAATTCAAAATATGACTTGGCTTTGTTAATAATTTCAATAGTTTGAACAAACAAAAGTGTACTTTCCAAAGTGATAATGTTGTTTGTCCTTATTTCCAATTCATCATTCATTTGGTTCTTTAGACACCCTAAAATGGACAGGCTTGTGACTTTACATTAAAAACACTAATTTTTATCTATTAATTAATGGTTTTTAAATCGTTAATTAATCATTTATTTTCCTCTAAATTCATTCCCCAAATCATCTAATCAAATTCCCAAAATTAATTAAATAGTTAATTTTATTTAATTAATTAACTTTAATTGATTAATTACCATTAATTAATTAATTAAATTCAATTTCCTATAGTTTAAAATGAAATTGTAACGCCTTCTAATCGTGATTCATGACTCCCAAGCTTTCCAAAGGCAAGGGTTAGTAGAAACGGTTTACAAATGATATAAATTCAATATAACAAAGCTACCAATAACGAAGAACTTGAAACGTAACCAATAAAATGTACAAGCAAAGAAAGGAAAACAAATGAATGCAAACCCTAAAGTGTTTGAAGCTTCTATTGTCTCTCTCTACTCCTTCTGAAATGTTGTTTTTGATGCTCAGTATTGGTGTGGGCAGCGTCTATGACTTCAGAAGCATCGAGAATTTGATACTTGAAATATGTGTGTGATTGCAAGGTGGCTTGAATGCTAGAACCAATCTGACATAGTAATGTCACACGAAAGCTTGAAATACTAGATCCTTCAAATGGTTATGAATGGTTTATTATATAGGAATTAAGGATGAAATGAACAGCTAGGATCAATCCCAGAGATAGGGAGATGAACGGTTGAGATCAAAGGGAACTGGAGAAGCCATTAGTAAACTCCACCTCTTCAATTAGTAAAGAGGAGATAGAGTTTGGTTGACTTTAGAGCTAATTTTCAGTTACCTTTTAGAAATAAAGAGGTGGGTGGAGTTACCCATGTGAACTGGAGAGATGGGTGGAGTAACCCATGTGATCTGATTGGAGTTATCTCTTTGAAGATAAATAAATATTTAATTAATATTTTCAGCGTGTGAGATAATTGAATTCTTTTTTATTTCGAATTGATTTATTTGATGAAATTAAATTAATTTAATTAAAATTAATTTAATTAGAAGAATTTAATTAGTAAGTTTAAATATTTGGTAATTAATCAATTAAGGTTAATTAATTAAATAAAATTAATTAGTTAATTAATTTTGGAAATTTGATTAGATGATTTGGGGAATGAATTTAGAGGAAAATAGATGATGAATTAACGATTAAAAAACCATTAATTAATAGATGAAAATTAGTGTTTTTAATGTAAAGTCGCAAGCGTATCCATTTTAGGGTGTCTACATTTGCCCCTTTTTGATGCAATGTGACTTGTCACAATGTGTCAAAGATTCTTTGATTCTGATCTTGCCCCAGCTTTCCATGGTGATAGTAGGTGTATTTATGCCCCCTTAACAAATTTGAGCAAAAAGTCACGATATGAGCATTAATTTGTTGAAACCGCAATTTCTGAATTTGGGTAGCTGATTGATTTTAAAAATGCTTTATATTGCCTCAAATATTGACTGTTGAAGTTCCTGAGGACCGGGAAGAAAAATTGGACTTCTTAGGGAAATTAGGGTTTTTGAAAATCCCTATAAGTAGCCAAGAGATCCATTCATTTGTCACATTGCCTTATTGGAGCTCTTGATTTCTTGGTGAGTTTGTTCTTAGTTTTCTGTGCTTTTCTCTCATGTTTTCATGGGATGGAAGGTCTTCCTCGAGTCACACATATATCCGATCAAGTCTGGACATATCAGAGGTAGGCTGGCATAGGACATCTGGTGAGTATTCTTGCTTTGCATGTTATTAATGCCTTTATTTCTTTCTTTTAAATTTTGTTGTTTTCTGGTTATTCACATTAGATGCCACAATTGACTGGGGTTTTCCGCAATTGTGGTTTGAATGCCACAATTGTCAGCTTAGTGCCACACTTTATAAGAGTTCTGCACTTGCCTTGTTTGCATGCCGTAATTGCATTTTATTTGCTACAATTGACTGTTGGTTTTTGCAATCGTATAGTAGTACCGCATATGTAGGTTTTATTATTGCAATCACTTGTTTGTTACTATTTTCTTGATTTCCTTGTCTCATATATTCTTGTTCTGGTGTCTTTCATTTCCCTCTATGACTAATATTGATATATTTATGATTTATTTCTGTGTGCAGTTCACCGGGAGGATTCTGCGCTGTCAGGAGTCTAGACCAGCAGGTCTGGAATATAGGTTCCAGATATTGGAGGATGAGAGGTTAGTTCTTAGGGACTTAGGTTTATATTGGATCCCTTACATTCCAAAGATCATGACCAACAGGGGTATGATCTTGGCTCTTGTAGAGTGATGGAATTTGGAGACATGCACTTTTTGGTTACCCACTAGAGAGTGTACTGTTACATTGGAGGATGTGTACCGCATCCTTCAGCTTCTGATCCAGGGTGCACTTGTGGAGTATGCTACCTGACTTGGTATTGTTGCTTTGATGAAGCTATTTGGATTTCCCCAGGATCAGCTTGGTTTATCCAATGCATATGATATTCCATGGTCCTGATTTGGCTTGGGTCTTGATAGGTTGTCCACCTTACTAGGTAGTTTGAGTTGTGGCATCCTATGCCCTGATCGTCGGTAGTGTAGATTCTCTATCAGCTTTGGTTCCATATTATAGAGTATGGTTCATGATCATACTGTTTATGCACGGGGGCCATGCATGTTAGCACATATGCACTTCCATATGTTTTATGTGTCTTACCTTAATGATAAGTCACTCGGCTGTGGCGCTACCCTCCTACAGATATGGGTGTGGGAGCACATTGTTGTATGTCATCTCGTCGATATATTTGATCTACCTAAAGATAGGCCATATGTTTTCATGTATGATGGAGCTATCATTCAGACCCATATGGGGCATTTGATGTACTGGTGACAACAGTTAGACATGATGCCCTATTTCATTTGGAGACCATATAGAGAGTTCCCTGTGTGGGATGGAGAGGACATCCATCTTCCTTTTTGTCATTAGCGGAGATACATGATTGGTCGTGTGACTGACCATGTTCATATGATTGATTTTCACAACACCGACAGGGTGTTGTGACAGTTCGGGGAGTAGCATGATGTGTCTGATACATATGCCTATTTTGCTCATAGGTTGAGGGACTCTACCATCTGGGGTGGTATTGTGTCACTTGATACTTCCTATACTGAGTTTGCAGGTTTACTTCCTGTTGTGTGGACATGGTGATCTACCACTATAGATGCAAGTATGTTTGTGCAATGATATTTTTGTGTAATTCCCTTACTGATTTCTTAATCAATCTGCTCTATGATACTTGTTTCTTATCTAATGTGGTACTGATATCTAAATTTAATATTTTACAGGCACTACTTTGTAGTACAATTCTTGTTGGGCACAGACCTGACCAGTTCCACTTATAGATGTCTCATGTCCTATTTCTAAGACTCTCATGAGGAGGCATTGTCAGGTACAGTGAGGCAGGGGAGGTCAAGATGGAGGGAGGGATGGTCTCCATGATAGAGGTAGGGTGGGAGGTCAAGATGGAGGTAGGGATGGGAGCCAAAATGGTAGATGGGACAGAGGTAGAGATGAAGGATGGGGGAGGGGAGATGATGGGGGAGATGCTCCTGGTCTTGGAGGTGTTGGTGGTCAGGTGAGGACTAGAGTGTAAGTAATAACTGAGAGGGGGGGTGAATCAGTGGCCTCAAAAATTTATCCTTTTAAACTTCAATCCACCAATTAATATACCTTATATTATTAAGTCCCTACAAGATGTATGCCTTTGAAATACTTGAAATAAATAACTGTCTGTCAGTTTACCTTATTTTTCCTTCTTCTCCTTAATAACCAATAAGCAGTAAAACTTATTTACCGATACTCAGTAAATATGTAGAGTATACCAGTCAATCCATAAAAGCATATGTGAAATTTAAAACAATAAAGTAATAAACCATACACACATAACACAAGGATTTTAACGTGGAAACCCTATTAAGGGAAAAACCACTGGGACCGGTACCAAAAATTTTCACTCTTCTAAAGTGAGCCCTGTTAGGAGCCAACCCTGTTAAAGGTTACAAACATACTGTTAAGTGCGACCTTGTTAGAGGATTTTTATACATAAATTGTCACTAAGTATTTGGCATCTACGCTACCATCCTTGAATCAGTCTCTAGACTGTCAATAGGCTTTATGCTAATCTTACTACCATCCTTGAATCAGCCTCCTTCTTAGACTGTCAATAGGCTTTAGGTAAGACCGATGCTA
>MU223123.1:983583-1040026 GCA_018584345.1 Thuja plicata | reverse complement strand
TCTAAGAATGTTTAGGTGTTCTTAAGCCACAAATTTGTCCATCAGTCCTTAATTTGATAGAGAACAAAAATGGAGAATGGGCCAGAACCAGCAGCAGTGATGCATCCCAAAATAATGTGGAAATAAAAAAAAAAAAAAGAGATGGAGAAATAAACAAAATAATTTTCACTCTTCTAAAGTGAGCCCTATTAGGAGCCAACCCTATTAAAGGTTACAAACACACTATCAATAGGCTTTATGCTAATCTTACTACCATCCTTGAATCAGCCTCCTTCTTAGACTGTCAATAGGCTTTAGGTAAGACCGATGCTACTATCATGAGTCAACCTTCTAGTAATCTATTAGGATATACCTCAATTACAAAAGACTATTAAGCCCTGCTCTATTAAGAGACTTAATGCTTTAATGGTTAAACTGAAACACAATGACCTATTTCTAATGCAACTTTAAATTGCAGATATTCAGAACTATTTACGAACAATACCTTTCTGATCAATGTATCAATTCCATTCCTTTGTTCTTCATTCTTTCTGCTCTGTGATGTTGTGTTTCACTATGTGTTGGTGTCTGTAGAATTGTTTAGCTCTCCCTTAGCTTTATTGATCAGGACTGTATGAAGTTTAACCTTCATCAGTTTCTCTTCAGCATCTTCTATCAAATCACTCCCCTGTGTATCTGAGTGTCTTCAGAAATGAATTATACTTGTCTCTTATATAGACATGATATTCCCTAATTCTTGGTTCTTGATTCTTGATTCTTGGTGTGAAAAACAATCCAGCCAAATTGATTTACGGCTTTAACTCTTGATTTATCTCGTAGTTATCCTCTTGCTAGCTGTGTAAATCATCTTTAAATCACTTACTTAACTATGGTTGAATAAAACAAATAAAACAACCAGTTAATTCTTTCTTTAAGCTCTACCAGCTAGATATTTTGTCATTTTTTGATCTCTCATTGGGCAACACTATTTTACCTCATCGGGCATTCTGTGATTTTGCTTCATCAGGAAACACTATCTTCTACTCGTCAGGCATCACTGTGACTTTATCTCTATCTTTACCGATGGTGTGCACTCTGTCGGTGTAGTCTGTCACTTGGTGAATACTTGACTTTTATGTATTATTGAAAGCATAACCTCTATTCCATTGATTCTTTGAGGTCTTTGGCATTATGTATATGACCATATAGATGATATCAAGTTAACATCAATGACAATACAAACCACTAACTGATTTAATGTCTTGCATCATCTTCAACTTAACATTATCAAACATTTAATCAGACTCTCATGGGGAGGCGTTGTCAAGTACGACAAGGTAGGGGAGGTCGAGATGGAGGGAGGGATGGTGTCCATGAAAAAGGTAGGATGGGAGGTTGAGATGGAGGTAGGAATGGGGGCTGAGATGGCAGACAGGATAGAGGTAGAGATGAAGGATGGGGGAGGGGAGATGATGGGGGAGATGATCTTGGTCCTGGAGGTGTTGGTGGTTGGGTGAGGACTAGATCTGGGTGGACTAGCTCTTAGAGGGTGGGGTTGAGTGTTGTGCTGGAGGACGAGGAGGTGATGGAGGAGGAGGCACCTTAATTAGTGCAGAGAGTACACTGATGGAATGGTGTTGTTTTGGCTCTGAGAGAGGAGGATAGGGTGATTATGGAGGATGTGGATGTAGAGATAGCAGATATTGATATTGAGGCATTGGATGTTGAGAGTGTAGGTATGAGATCATCTATTGATAGTGGAAGTGTAGGTAGCAGTACTGGGGAGAGTGCTGAGAGTGAGGATGATTCTTGGGTGGTGAGGGGGAGGGGAGATGAGGGATTGGATGACAGAGCGGAGGAGGGTGACATGGATGTAGCCATGGGAGGGATGGACATAGATCCTTCTAATCTGGAGGGACTTACACAGCATATTTCTGATTTATAGGCCAGACTGGCTTCCACTAATACATGAGTCACTGCTTTGGAGGTGAGGGTTACAGTAGCCAAGGCAAGAGAGTGACAGGCTTGAGCAGAGATTTGATCCTTCATTGACAGTGTACAGGATGCCTCCCATCAGGATTTTCTTGACCGATACTATAGATCTGGGCATGATGCTCAGAGAGAGATTGATTATTGGAGACACCATTATAAGGGTGCAGTTCCTGCAGAGTAGAGGTTTCCCAGTTACACAACTTCTAAGAGATCTAGTAGGGCACAAAGGTCATAGGGCAGTGGTGTTGGTGCTACTATTTCTTCATATAGACCTGCGTCCGATATGCCACCCCCTCGTACACATGGCGGAGAGGGTGGGGTTAGTTCATGTTGATGCGATGCTTATACTCTTTTGTATCATGTACCATTTTTGTAGTGATGTTCCTTTGATATTACTCTGAGGCTTATCCATTTTTGTATCCTGACACACTGATATTTATTGATATATATGTTGATTACCTTCCTTTGTTCACACTTGCGAATATTCATTGTACTCAGATATTCTGATTTATATGAGATGCAGCTAGTGATTTCATATGATGTGCATTGGTTTACTTGCTATATGTATGATTCTACATGATTTGGTTTAGATGATGGAAAAAATGTATATGCAATATAATTCTATTATGCAGACTCATAGATGGATGATTTACTTTTCCTATGATAGTGACATGTTTATGCAGGATGTTGGAAATGAAATGCATGTTTATATGAGATGTTGATGGATTCATGTGATTTTATGATTTATCATGTATGCAACTACTATGTGTTTTTTTTCATTTTTTTTATGCACATAAATGGATGCAATCTATTTATGCACTAAATATTTGAGTAATGCATGTGTTAGTTAGAAGAAAGTGAGGTTGGAAATTAGCTCTCTAGGATTTGATGTGATAGATATGGGATGATAGAAAGGGATTTTTTTTCTTTTTTGATAGATATGAATTGATAGAAAGGATGAGTGTCCCAAGTCACTACCCTTGTTTCCAATATTTGTCATCACTGCATCTTTTCTTATTTTTTTGAAATTCTAAAGAGTGTCCAATGCATCCAGATCACATACCATCTAGATACCACCATGACCTCTTGATAACCGGAAGGAGTAGAGAGATTGAATAGAAAGGGAACTTAGTGCACCCAAATATTGACCATCTAGGTGCAGCCACGTTCCCTGTTTGAAAAGAAAGAGAGTCAAAAGCACCCAGATATTGACCATCTAGATACCATTTTTACCTCTGATTAATCTGAACAAAAAGAAAAAAATAAAACCAAGATAGAACTCCAATGTACCCAAAGTCCTTCTAGATAGCACCTGTGAGCTCTTGATTTTGAAAAGAAAAGACCAAAGCAAGCAAGATAAAACTCCAATGCACCCAGAGTCCTTTTGGATAACATCATGAGATCTTGATTTCAAAAAATAAAAGACCATAAAAACCAAGATAGAACACCAATGCACCCAGATTCCATCTGAATAGCACCGTGGGCTCTTGATTCTATTGCCAAAAATAACAAGCATACAACAGAGAAGGAATGTCCAATTCTTTCCAAAGGTTAGTCTTAGATCATGAAACTACATGGCTACCATATAAGTGATAGCACCTACCACATTTATCCTAAATCATCATGGCCCCAGAATAGAAGTGGACATTCAACAGACATCAATCAAAGAAAATAAGTCATGATCCATCATAGCTACTCTCCTCACATAGTGGATCCTAGAGAAGCATAAGATCATAACCGCAAAATATATACTGACATCTAACCAACTAACTAACCTAGTCAACTTTTTTTATTGTTCCTTGATTCAGTTTGATTCTCTTGATTGGATCGACTCTTTTGATAGGCTTGATTGGCTTGATTGCTTAAGTGTGTCTGGTTTCAGTAATAGATGACTCATATAAGACTGACATGTCTAGTTTTGAGCGCATCCATCACTATGTAAGACAATTGATTAATTGATTGATTGACTATGATCATTTTGGTAGTAGATCAAGTTGTGTCAGATAGGCCCGAATGTTGATTCGCAAAGCTCATGATTGTGACATTTACTAGATTGGCTTGCTCGCCAGTTTTCTTTTTGATTGATTTGATAGATTGATATAGCTGTGTCATATGGGCCCAATGCTGATTCACAAAGCTCATGATTGTGACATTGATTGATTGGGCTTGATTTCCCTTTGCTCTCTTGATAACTAAGTTAGTTTTATTGATTGGGATTTTGCAATTGTTTTGATTATTTTTTATGAAGATTGATTTTTTTTTCAGGACAATTTTTTTCTTTTTAGGATTTTTGATAAGTTTTCCAATTTTTAGGGATTTTTTTAGGACATTTAGAATCGCCCCCTAGTCTGGTGGACCAGTACTAACCATGGATAAGTGCTTGGTGCTTAGTGGGGAGTGTGCTTCTTGATATAGCTTGGGTAGTCATTCTTGCATTTGGCATTTTGCTCAAGCTTTTTGATCTTGGATTTCATTGATGGAGAAGCTGGATTTGAACACTTGGTGCCTGTTTTCTAGGTTTTTATCAAGGTACCTACTCAATAGCACTTGTTTTCTAGGTTTTCACTAAGAGAGATATTTTTTTTCTCTTTACTTTTTTTCCTTTTTTGCTTTTTTTTATTGTCACCAAGGCGCCTGATTGCAAATTTTTCACCAAGGTAACATTGTGTATTTTGTGATTTTTTATTTTTTTGGTATTTTTTGAATATGTAGATAGGTGCCTTAACCATTGGGACCTCAAGCATAGAAACTCTTGAGGTGAATTCTATTGATTTATCTGGGGATATTATCTCCTTGTGGTGTCATCAGTTGGTATGCCCCACTCTAGGTAGAGTTGACAATGACATAGGGTCCTAGCCAATTAGACTCAAACTTTCCTGGTTTCACTTTTTCTGCTTGGTTCTTTTGATTTTCCATGAGGACAAGGTCTCCTACCTAAATGTGCATGGTCTCACCTTCTTGTGATAGTTCCTTCTAAGGTGATTCTGATAGCCTTGTAAGTGGTTGAATGCATGCTGTCTTCTTTCATCTAGTAATTCCAGTTCAGTGAGTCTTGCTACTCTGTAGTCTTCATCTGAAACCAGGCTCTTTATTGATATCCTCAGGGATGGGATTTCCACTTCGAGGGGTAGGACCACCTCTGATCCATAGACTAGTGAGAAAGGAGTAGCTCCTGTAGGTGTTCTCACACTAGTTTTGTATGCCCATAATGCAGAACTAAGCTGTAAATGCCAGTCTCACTCTGATTCATTCACTATTTTCTTCAAGATTTTAAGAATGGTTTTGTTTTTCGCTTTAGCCTGGCCATTCCCTTGAAGATAATATAATAAAGAGAACCCTTGTTTTATATGGAACTATTTACATAGATATTCCACATCTTTGTTTTGGAATGGTGTACCATGATCTATCAGGATGGTTTGAGGAATCATGTATCGACAGATGATATGGTTGAGTATGAACATTGATATCTTCTTTCCAGTTATGTAAGTGAGGGGAATTGCTTCCACCCACTTAGTGAAATATTTTTTTTTTGCTATGATGTATTTTTGTGCATTTGCTGAAGAAGGTGTAATTTTTCCAACAAGGTCAAATCCCCACATAGAAAATGGCAATGGTGAAGTGATAGGATTTAATTCTTGGGCTCGTGCATGGATGAGGTCTCCATAAATTTGACACTTCCTACACCTTTGAACTAGTTGTTTGCATTTGTCTCTACTGTGGGCCAGTAGTATCCCATTCAGATGATCTTCTTAGCTAAGTTGTTTCCACCTCTGTCGGTTCCAAAAATTCCTTCATGTACCTCTTACATAGTTCTCTGGGATTCTATGGAAGTGATACATCATAGTAATGTTCTGTCAGACTTCGTTGATATAGAGTAGTGGCTAGGATCGTATAGCTAGAGGCTTGACGAATGGGGGACTTTATCTTGTTTCTAGACAAGTTGGGAGGTAAGACACTAGTTTGGAGGTAATCATATACATCTTTATACCATGGGGTTTTAGGACCAACAAGGATGCATGTTGATTCTGTGTGTGGTGCTTGATGTGATGGTATCAAGATTTGCTCCACTAGAAACTAAAATCATGTTTCATTGCCTAGAATGTAGATCAGTTATGCTATGGTATCCATCGCATCTACAACTTTGTTCTGAGCTCGTGGTAATTGCTCAAAGAAGATGTATTGGAACTTAGTGTGCAACCTTTCCATCTATGCTCTGTATGGTATTAGCTTCTCATATTTTGTCATATAATCATTTTTGACTTGTCTAATGACCAACTGCAAATCTCTGTAGACTTTAAGGTTCTTGATTCTCCATTGAATTGTTGTCTTTAATCCAAGAACTAGTGCTTCGTATTCTGCTATGTTGTTGGTGCAAGGGAAGTTGATTCTAAAATATTTTGGAATTGTGTCATTGTTTAGAGTGATAAGAACTATTCTTGCCTTAGCGCCATGGTTTGTGCATGATCCATCAAAGTATAATTGTCATACCTCAATTATTGGTTGTAATGTCATAATAGATTCATCGGGAAAGTCAGAAATGATCAGCTAATGGTCCTAAATAGGTGCCTCTACTAGTCAATCTGCAATCACTTTCCCTTTGATGGCTTTTCTGTCTACATATTCAATGTTGAACTCGCTTAAGATCATTACCCACTTTGCAAGTTGTCCTGTGAGCATTTCTTTTCTTAGGAGATATTTTAAAGGATCAATATGTGCTATCAACTTTGTTTGGTGACTCAACATGTAATGCCTCAGCTTCTGGGAAGCGAAGACAACTGCAAGGCATGATTTTTCAATTGGTGTATAGTTGAGCTCATATCCGACCAGTGTTCTATTGAGGTAGTAGATGGCTCTCTCCTTCCCTGTGTCATCATTTTGTGCCAAAAGGACACCTAATGCTGATTCTGTTGCCAAGATGTATAGAAACAATGGTCTACCTTGGACTGGTGGCACAAATATAGGAGACTTGAGTAGATAATCTTTGAATATTTGGAACACTTGTTTACATTGATTTGTCCATATGAATTTGATGTCTTTGTGCAGTAGATGTTGGAATGGGTGGCACTTATCTTCTAGCTGAGCTATGAAGCATCTGATTGATTGTAGCCTTCCTTGTAATCCCCTTAGTTTCCTTAGGTTGGTCGGTGGAGGCATGCCCAATATTGCTTTGACTTTTTCTTGGTCTACTTCAATACCTCTATGTGATACTATGAACCCTAGTAGCTTCCCTGTTGTGAACCCGAATGCACATTTCTTTGGGTTTAAATGGACTTTGTATTCCTGCATTCTATCGAAGATTGGTCCCAATAGTTGTAGATGATCCTTGTGAAGCATTAACTTGGCTATTATATCATCAACGTAGTCTTCCATTGTCTTGTGGATAAGATCATGAAAGATAGTTGTCATGGCCCTTTGATATATTACTCTAGCATTTTTGAGACCAAACGGCATGACTTTCTAACAATATGTGCCCCAAGGACATGTGAAAGTTGTTTTATGTTGGTCTTCTAGCATGATCCTTATCTGATTATACCCTGAAAAGCCATCCATGAGTGATAGCATTTGATGGCCACCAGTTAGGTCTACTATCATATCAATATTTGGCAAAGTAAAGTCATCCTTGGGACAAGCTATGTTAAGATCTCTGAAGTCTATGCAAATCTATATTTGACCACTGTGCTTTGTAACTGGTACCAGATTAGATATCCATTCTACGTATGGAATCGGTCTTATGAATTTAGCATCCAGGAGCTTCTTCAATTCTATCTTTACTAACAATGCAACATGGGGATGCATCTTTCTAAGCTTATGTTTGATTGGTTTGGTGTTGGGTAGCAACAAGAGATAATGCAGCACAGGTTTTGGATCTAATCCTAGCATATCTGAGTAGGATCATACAAAGTTGACCATCCTTTCCTTGAAGAAACTGATGAATTGTTCTCTCTCCTCTGGGGTGAGTGATTTTGCCAAGTATATGTTCTTTGGGTTCTTGTCATCTCCCAGGTTGACTTCCTCTATGTCTTCTGCTAATAAGGCCAATCTTTCTTATGTTAAGGGGAGGAGGTCCTTCTTTCCATCTTCTAGCACCTTAGTGAGGTTTTCACTAGAAGATACATCTTGTTTTAGCTTTTTATCATTTTTGTGTCAGTAAGCGCTTTTCAGTTTTCACTTACTGATGATTCTTTTTTTCTTTTTTGATTTGTTTTGTTGATTGGAAAGAGGGGCTTCCTCCCTAAAGTATGTTGACTGGTCGAGGTCAATGGAGAAGCCTGTGCCTTATGGTCTCCTAATGGAATGCCCTCTCTAACTCCCATGAAATTGGCAATAGCCTCATCATTCTCAAAGACATCCATATCAGGCGGTCCTTGCTGATCCCACTCTATTAGCTCTGGGTGTACAAGATAAATACTTTCATGGTGGGTTGACTCTAGTTGATTGAAAGGGACTACATATATGTTTCCTACAAAACTGGACTATGATGTAGATGCACCACCTAAGGAATGATAAATTCCATGTTTATCTATGCAGGGTTGGTTGGCAATGGATAGTTGGTCAAACAAGTCGTCAAGGTGTATGGTGGTGGCAGACTGAGGGGAATAATCTGGGATTGATAGTTTAGAGTCGTGAAGGGATCTCCCCTTGTACTCATGGGATTCATTTTTTATGGAATTCTTGTCAAATGTCTCACTCCCTTCCTTATTGTCAATGGCTATGTTGAGGTTTATTCAGGTTTGAGTGTTTCCCCCTTCGGTGGGAAACATTTGTTGTAGTATGTTCCTTAGCAAGACATGTTCTGAGTTTTTCCCCTTGTGCATTTATACTATTTGTTCCTGATCAACTTGGATGTCTTGGATTATAGGACCAATTATTTGTTGCCCATAGCCTAACCCTCTCTAGTTTCTCTGGGTTTGTAGGAGAGACAATTCTATTATGCCTTGTTTTATTTCCCCTAGACTAGTACCATCATACCCGAATCTTTGTAGCATTATATAACTATTTCCATAGTTTGATACGGGTAACAGTTGTTGAAGTGTTTCTTGTGGATCCTGGTACAACCATGTATTGATATCTTATTCAAATGGGTTTTCTTCTGCAATGTCTCCCCATCTAAAAAAGGTTGTGGGCAGACATCTGAATAGAATAGGCTATGGAGTTTCTGTTATAATAACAAGTTGTGTCATGCCATAAGTTATTGGGCTTTGAGGCATGTTCGTAATGGTGAAATCTTCCTCATAGATGTATTCACCACAACCCTTGTCAGTAATGGATATCTTTCCCACTTTCCATGTGACATCCTTAGTATTTTAATCTAAAGAGGAGGGGATGCTTGCATCTTGGTTTGAGGGTACCTGGTTATCAGTGCTGATTTGTACCGCATTACAGTATTGGAAAGGATTTGGATCTCCCTCTATGATGATTTCCTCTCCCTAGTGTGGGAACTTGATGCATTGATGGTATGTCAAAGGTACAACTTTCATGTCATGTATCCAAGGTCTCCCTAGTAGCATGTTGTATCCCAACTCAAGATCTAGAATTTGGAAGGGGGTGTTCTTGACAACTAGACCAATCCATACAGGTAGAATGATAATACCTTTAGAGGATCTTTCCTCTTCATCATAAGCTCTGATATTTATTCTCCTGGTAACATCAATGTTGGATTTTGAATAGCCTAGTTGCTTGATTAAATTTAGAGTATAGAAGTTTAATCCAGCCCCACCATCAACAAGGACTCTATGGATAGCGCTTTTATGGACCTAGACAAGCAAGTGCAAAGGATAATTATGCAGGGGTTTATGCAGCGGTACATCACAATATATGACTGTTGCATGTTTGTTAGAAGCTATATGGTTAACCATCATTTGGAAGCTCTTGGGTGTTATGTCCCTTGGGACAGTTGCATTCTAAAGGGCTTGGTCAAGTGCCAGTTTATGCTGTGGAGATATGCGCAATAGGTCAAACATGGAGATCTGGGAAAGTGTGTGCTTTAGTTGATCCACCAGGCTTGTCTATGGATCTGGGTTCGCTTAAGAGTTAGCGGGTGTACTAGAACATGAAGGTACTCCTTGCAAGACAACTCTGGTGCAACATGTGGTTACAGCACATTTGTTTCCTTGGTCTCTGATAGTGATTGTAGCCACATGGCTATCTAAAGGATTAAGGCAATTGATAACGTTATCACTATTGGCATATGTATAGTTGACCTATTTTGTCTGTCCACCAGGGATTTCCCTTTGTTTTGATCATGAAATGTATCATAGAATATCATGTGATCAGTTGTTCCTTTGGTTTGGGTATTTGTTACATCGATGACCCCCGTGTCAATCAGATCTTGGATAGTGTGTTTCAATCGGTAACAATTAGTGTATTATTTCCTTTCACCAGATGAAAATTATAGAAGTCATTGTCATTGTACCACCTTTGCTTGTTTGCATCATGTTCAAATTCTCTAATTTCTAGGAGAGTGATAGTGTTGGATTGTATTAGTTTTCACAAAGTTGATTCTATCGGCTCTCCTAATGGTGTGAAATCTTGCTACTGGAATTGAAACCATGGTTTGCATTGAGTTTGTTGCTAACTATTTGACATAGCCGCCGCTTGGACAGGAGGAGGTTGGTTTTGAGTGTATGCTTGCAGAGTGGGCACCATAGGTTGTTGGTTGTCCATAGGTGTGCCTTGCAGTGACACTTTGGTTTGTGCGTAGTTGACTGTCTTCACATCAATGACACCATCATTGGTGACATTTTTGTTTTTATTCCACCACTTAGCTTTGTTCATTGTAGTTTTGTTTGTGTTTGTTTGGGTTGGATCTGCAAGGATTCCTTGTTTGACTAAGTTCTTCTCACAACGAACTCCTTGTTCAATGAGTTCTGTGAAGTTTGGAGCTAACTACAATTCTGTTGTGAATGACATGTCTGGTATCAGATTGTTAACAAACATGACTATTAGGTCTTGTTCAGGTACATCATACATTATTCAGTTTGTAGTATTCCTCCATCTCTATAGGAACTTCTCAAAAGACTCTCCATCCTTCTATTTGATATTGCAAAGGTTCTTGATACTGACCTTGCGCTCGATGTTATGATGGAAGTGAGCGATGAACTTTTCAGCCAATTCACCCCAAGACTAAATGTCATGTGGTAAATGTGAGAAACATTCCATTGCTGTTATGGCTAAGCTTTGTGGGAATAGTCACATTAAATATGACTCATCATGGGCGACTTTGACGCAACTAGCAAAAAACTCTCGGATATGTTCAATAGGGTTGGTATTGCCCCTATATTTGTCAAAATTCAGTACCGAGAAGTGAGTTGGGAATGGAGACATGTGAAGAGAGTGATCAAAGGGGTATGGGTATAAATTCTCTGTGATGTAGGATTTTGTGTGCCCTTGATTTTGCATATCCATCCTTTGGGTTTGAAGGGTTTGCATTTGTTGGACCAACATGTTTGTTTGATACTGAGGCCGATGTGTGGCATTGTACCTCTGTGTTGTAGTAGGTATGAGGTTGTGCCTCTTTGTCCCTTGAGGAGGAACATAGGACCTTGTCCTTGGGACTTGATATTGATTTCCCACCGCATGATTCTGAAATGGGGGCATGTGAGTGGCCCAAGGTGGGTTTTGATGTGTCTGTTATGGTGGTTGGGTTTGTTGAATGTGGGGTCGATATTGCTGGGGTTGGTATTGTGGCAAATTAAGCTGGGGTTGTCATTGCTGGGGTTGGATTTGTGGCAACTGAAGCTGGGGTTGTTGTTTTTGGGGTTGGATTTGTGGCAACTGAAGCTGGGGTTGCTGCTGCTAGACTTGGGTGAGCATAGGCATAGCCTTGGGTGGGCATTGATTGAAAGTCAGACATGTAGAGATGGATCCCTGTGGGAATGATGTGTTGACCCCAAGACTAGTAGGAATTGACTGCAGTAGTGGCATAGTTTAAGAATAGTTGTTGTGGGTTGGGGGGATGGAAGGCATATCATGAGAGCTTGATTGTCCAGGCCATGTGACTGAAGGTGGAGGCATACTAGTGACCATGGGTGCACTTAGTTGCGAGCCTGTCATGCTTTGAGTGGAAGATGTGCTTGCTTGGTTTGCACAATTGGTTTGATTAGGCATTGTCTGTGCCAATGTTGGTATTTTCAAAGGTGGGAAAATTTGTAAAACCACTGGTAGTATCTGAGAGGACTGAGTAGTGCTTGGACCTATGAGAGGGTTTTTGGGCCATATAGTCAACACACTAAATTCAGCAGGGAGTTTGACTCCCTTCTTTATCAGCATGGCTAAGAAGCATTTAGGGTCCCTCTCTACGACAACATCAACTACTTGTGTGGAATAAGAATCTTGCTCTATGCCTTCAAGCTCCTCTTATGTGATATTTTTAAAAAAAGCTAACCCATGGGGTTGTTCAATGAATAGAGAAGAACTAGTATTTATGAAAGGGTTGTCCTCTCTCTATGTTTCCCAAGTGGGGAATCTATGTATATAGGACTCATCAGGTTGTGTTCTAGCATTTGAACTTGTGTAAGGCCCTCCATGAGGTGTTTGAGACATAGTGTGGTCCATATTTTGTGACTAAAACAAGTGATATAAAGCAAATAAAAAGGATAACCTTTCTAAGGAAGTCCGAGTTACATTTTGGACAAGGATATTCTAAGGACAGATTTTGATTTATTTTGATCTCAAAGTTTTGATGATGTAAAAGATAATATTTGTCGACCTTTGCCTAGGACAAAGTCACTAATAGAGATAATGATGATGTTTGGTATGATGAGATCAAGATATTTCAAGTTTGAACGTTTGAACTAACAATGTTTTAGACAATAATCGTGCTTTTCAAAGAAGGGATGATCTTTAATGTTTAGAGGTTCACACAATATTCTTTGCATTTTTCTAGGATAGACACTAGTCTTTGACACAAAATGGAGAGTACTTTCAAGGTTTTTAGGTTAAAATAGGTGAAAAATATCTCCAGTAAAATGTGGCACAAATTCACCGATTGTGGAAAAGTGAATGGTCAAGTGCGGTACTTTATCACCGATTACGGTAATAAAAGGTCGATTACGGCAATAAACAAGTCAACTATAGCAAACCTTTGTTAATTGAGACACAATGTGGGCAATTGTGGTAAAGGGGAAACAGTCTCAAAAAGACTAGAAGATAAGGATCGCTATCTGACAATTTTTATTCTTTAGAATAAGGCTTTTGATTTTGCAAGATAGTTGATGTTGACAACCCTAGAATTTAACATGTTTGACTCATTTTGACAGTTTGGATGTTTGTTTTTCATTTTTAGAAACTGGTCAAAGAACAAACACAACATACACTATTTTTTGAAGAATGAAGACTGAAAATATTTATGTTCCACAACTTTTTCAAGTTGCAAGGTTTTCACAAGGTCTTAACAATGAACAGTCAAATTAATCTAGGTAAAATGGCTTCAGAATACAATGTTATAGGCCCAATGCTTGAATGTTTGTTAGCTCACATAGCAATCATCACACTACTAGGACACGAAGGTCCATGATGTAGGCACCCATGTTTTTGCCATTGCCAGGTATTGTTGTCATGAAGTGAAGATCTCTTTCACTACACAAATACCTTGGGACACATATGTTGGGAATCTTGGGGGGAGATTATGCAATCCCTTGCACTATAATAAGGTATTTGTTTAGAGGTAAATCAGGTTATCCTCTAATTAACAAGGTTGTAGTAAGGGTCCTTGGTGTCTATCCAATCGGTTTGTACGTGTGTGATTCACTAAAGAGCCTAGTTGATCATGTTGGTTCCTTAGGGATATTCACCCGATCTAAACTATCACCAACACACCTCTCTCAAGCTTGGCTAGATAAGACAAAACTTTGGTTCATGCCTTGTTTATATACCAATCAAAAGGATTACTGGTTTAAGGTCGTTCTCCAAGGAAGAAGTGCATTCCCCGGATAGGCCTTTCTAAAAAAGTATAAAGGTTATTAATCTAACAGATTGTGCAAGTGCACCCAAAACTCAAGACACAAGGTAAATCAATTAAGCTCTGAAAATTTAGAATGTGAACTAGGCTACACCACCATACAAGCACAAGTGTTGAGTTTTAAGCTCAAAAAGTAGGTGTTGATTTCTTGTTCAGTTTTAACCAAATCGAGAGATTCTTTTCCTTATTCAATTTTAGTCCCCATGTCAATTTTAAGCCCAAATCTAAAATGTGAGATGTGAGATGTTTGACAAACAGTATTCTTTTTAAACCCAAATTGACAAGTGAATGAATTTTAAGTTGTATTGTTATCTTGCCTCCTCAATTTGTACCTGTCAAAGAAAGTGTTTAGTGTCTCAAGAAATGAAATCTTTCAATCCAAAATAGCAGAATATCTAGAAACTCCAGGATTATTTAGATTTTTGAAATTAATGGTGACTTTATACTTACCTGTAAATCTCTTAATTGAATCAATGTACCTGGTGTATGATTCACTTTGATCTTTAGCTACAATTGCAAGAATAGCCCTTTTTTATGATCGATAATTGATGGTTCTCCTTCTTGTAGCTCTTAATGCTATAGCACCTGGTATGCATCTGATTACCCTTTTTGTCATTCACTGTCAATCAGATTTGCACGAAAACAAATAAAAAGAGACAGAAATATGGAATTTTTGTCAATTTTGGTACTGTCTATTCAATTGCGGAAACCTATGATCAATTGTAGTAGAATACGAGTGATTGTGGCATATAATGTTTCTCTGTGGCAGAATGATTTCGATTGTGGCATGGATCAGTCAATTGCGGCATATTTCTGGCAATTACGGTAAATTATAGATAACTGTGGTCAAATACAATCAATTGCGGCACAATACCAGAAGATAGAAAGACAAAAGATGATAGAATAATAGTGTGAAAGCCTGCAATCAATTGTGGTATTAAACCAGTCAATTGCGGCACTATTTTGTCAATTGCGGTAGAATAGAAACAATTACGAAATAACACAAATATCAAGAAAAGGATGAATTTTTAGATCTGCAACCGCACATCTATGGCTGATTGATTCTGTCTGTCGTGTGCAAGAGATATTTAGCATATTTGCTTCATGTCGAGTTCACCAAAATGTACGCCTCTCATATCATTATTCATGATTCCCAAGCTTTCCAAAGGCAAGGGTTAGTAGCAACAGTTTACAAATGATATAAATTCAATATAACAAAGCACCAATAATGAATAACTTGAAACATAACCAATAAAATGTACAAGCAAAGAAAGGAAAACAAATGAATGCAAACCCCAAAGTGCTTGAAGCTTCTATTGTCTCTCTCTACTCCTTCTAAAATATTGTTTTTGATGCTCAGTATTGGTGTAGGCAGCGTCTATGACTTGAGAAGCATCGATAATTTGATACTTGAAATGTTTGTGTGATTGCAAGATGGCTTGAATGCTAGAACCAATCTGACATAGTAATGGCGCAAAAAAGTTTGAAATCTTGGATCCTTCAAATGGCTATGAAGGGTTTATTATATAGGAATTAAGGATGAACTGAACGGTTGGGATCAACCCCAGAGATATGGAGATGAACGGTTGAGATCAAAGGGAACTGGAGAAGCCATCAATAAACTCCACCTCTTCAATTGGTAAAGTGGAGATAGAGTTTGGTTGGCTGAAGAGCTAATTGTGAGTTACCTTTTAGAACTGAAGAGGTGGGTGGAGTTACCCATGTGAATTGGAGAGATGGGTGGAATAACCCATGTGATCTGATTGGAGTTATCTCTTTGAAGATAAATGAATATTTAATTCATTTATTTAATTAATATTTTTAGCATATGAGATAATTGAATTCTTTTTTATTTAGAATTGCTTTATTTGATGAAATTAAATTAATTTAATTGGAAGAATTTAATTAGTAAGTTTAAATATTTGAATTTAAACTATAGGAAATTGAATTTATTTAATTAATTAATGGTAATTAATCAATTAAGGTTAATTAATTAAATAAAATTAATTATTTAATTAATGTTGGGAATTTGGTTAGATGATTTGGGGAATGAATTTAGAGGAAAATAGATTATTAATTAATATTAAAAAATAATTAATTAATAGATGAAAATTAGTGTTTTTAATGTAAAGTCGCAAGCCTGTTCATTTTTGGGTGTCTACAAAAATATTTAAACTTACTAATCAAATTCTTCCAATTAAATTAATTTCATTTCATTCAATAAAGCAATTCTAAATCAAAAAGAATTCAATTATCTCACATGTTGAAAACATTAATTAAATAAATGAATTAAATATTCATTTATCTTCAAAGAGATAACTCCAATCAGATCACATGGGTTACTCCACCCATTTATCTATTTCACATGGGTAACTCCACCCACCTCTTTAGTTCTAAAAGGTAACTCACAATTAGCTCTTCAGTCAACCAAACTCTATCTCCTCTTTACCAATTGAAGAGGTGGATTTTATTGATGGCTTCTCCAGTTCCCTTTGATCTCAACCGTTCATTTCCCTATCTCTGGGATTGATCTCAACCATTTATTTCATCCTCAATTCCTATATAATAAACCCTTCATAACCATTTGTAGAATACAGGATTTCAAGCTCTCATGTGTCATTACTCCATTAGTTTGGTTCTAGAATTCAAGCCATCTGGTGTTCACACACATTTCAAGTATCAAATTCTTGACCCCTCTCAAGTCATGGACGCTGCCCACACCAATACTAAGCATCAAAAATAGCATTTTGGAAGGAGTAGAGAGAGACAATAGAAGCTTCAATCACTTTGGGGTTTGCATTCATTTGTTTTCCTTTCTTTGCTTGTACATTTTATTGGTTACATTTCAAGTTATTCGTTATTGGTAGCTTTGTGTATTTGATTTCTATCATTACAAACTGGCGCTACTAACCCCCACCTTTGGAAATCTTTGGAACCATGAATCATGAAGAGGAGGCATACATTTTGGTGAAGCCAACATGAAATAAACAGCCCTAATATCTCTTGCAGATGACAGAAAAAATTAGTCAGCCACGGCGGTATGGTTGCAAACCTAAAAATTCATCTTTTTCTTGCTATCTGTGTTATTTCGCAATTTCTAGTATTTTTTTGCAATTGACGAAATCATGCCACAATTGACTGGTTTAATACCGCAACTGATTGCAGGCTTCCGCATCGCTATTCTGTCATCTTCTGTCTATCTATCTTTTATCAATTTTCTAAAAATTCTTGTATTTGACCGCAATTATCTATTGTGTGTCGCAATTGCCTATGCTTTGCCGCAATTGACCAATCTGTGCCACAAGAAAAAGCATTATGTCACAACACAGAGTTATTTTCTGCAATCGCAAACATTCTGCTGCAATTGACAGGAGTTTACCGTAATTGCAAAACCGATACCACAATTGACATAAAGCCACATCTCTGTCTATTTTTCTTGGTTTTTGTATAGGGCTGAGTGAAAATGAATGACAAAGAAGGTAATTAGACACATACCAAGTGTTAGAACATTAAGAGTTGCAAGAAGGAGAACCATCAACTATCAATCACAACAAAAGGCTATTCTTGCAATCGCAGTTGAAGATCAAAGCAAGGCATACACCAGGTACATTAATTCAATCAAAAGGTTTACAAGTGAGTATAAAATCACCATTAATTTTAGCAATCTCAATAATCCCAGAGTTTCTGGATATTCTTCTATTTTGGATTGAAAAGATTTCATTTCTTGAGATACTAAACACTTTCTTTGACAGGTTCAAATTGAGGAGACAAGATAACAATACAACATAAAATTCATTCCCTTGTTGATTTGGGTTTAAAAGGAACAGTGTTTGTCACACACCTTACATCTCACATTTTGGAATTTGGTGCTTAAAATTGACATGGGAACTAAAATTGAACAAAGGGAAATAATTATCAATTTGGTGCATTAAAATTGAACAAGCAATCAACACCTACTTTTTGGGCTTAAAATTGAACGCTTGTGCTTGTATGGTGGTGTAGCTTAGTTCACATTTCAAACTTTCAGAGCTTAATCGATTTACCTTGTGTCTTAAGTTTTGGGTGCACTTGCACAATCTGTTAGATTAGACACCTTTATACTTTTAGAAAGTCCTATTTGGGGAATGCACTTCTTCCTCAGAGAATGACCTTAAACCAGTAATCCTTCTTATCGATATATAAACAAGGAGCGAACCAAAGTTTCATCTTATCTATCCAAGCTCAGGTGAGGTGTGTTGGTGATAGTCTAGATCGGGTGAATATCCCTAAGGAGCTAGCATGATCAACTAGGCTCTTAAGTGAGTCACACACGTAAAAATTGATTGGATAGATGCCACAGACCCTTACTACAACCTTGTTAATTAGAGGCCAACCCGATCTACCTCTGAATAGATACCTTATTATAATGCAAGGGTTTGTATAATTTCTCCCCAAGATTCCCAACATATGTGTCCCAAGGTATTTGTGTAGTGAAAGAGATCTTCACTCCACGGACACAATACCTAGCAATGTCAAAAACATGAGCCCCTACATCATGGACCTTCGTGTCCTACTAGTGTGACAATTATTGTGTGAGTTAACGGACAATCAAGCATTGGGCCTATAATATTGTATTCTAAAGACATTGACCTAGATTAATCTAACTGTTCATTATTGAGACCTCATGATAACATTGCAACTGGAAAGAGTTGTAGAACATACACATTGTTAGTCTTCATTCTTCAAAACATAGTGTTTGTTGTGCTTGTTCTTTGACCAGTTTCTAAAATGCAAAACAAACATCCAAACTATCAAAATGAGTCAAACATGTTAATTGTCAACATCAAACTATCTTGCAAATCAGAATCCTTGTTCTAGAAAATCAAAATTGTCAGACAGTGATACCTATCTTCAAGTCTTTTTGAGATTGTTTCCCCTTTACCGCAATTGCCTACTTTTACCACAATTGACAGAATTTTTCCGCAAATAACTTGTTTATTGCCACAATCGATGTGTTTATTACTACAATCAGTGGTAAAATACCACTCTCAACCATTCACTTTTCCGCAATCGGTGGAGTTATGCCGCAGTTAACCAGAGATAGTTTACACCTATTTTGACCTAAAAACTTTGAAAATACTCTCCATTTTGTGTCAAAGACCAGTGTCTATCCCAGAAAAATGTGAAGAACATTATGTGAATCTCTAAACATTAAAGATCATCCCTTCTTTGACAAGCACGATTAATGTCTAAAACATTGTTAGTTCAACAATTCAAACTTGAAATATCTTGATCTCATCATCTCAAACATCATCATTATCCCTATCACTGACTTTGTCCCAGGCAAAGGTCAACAAATCTTATTTTTTACATCATCAAAAATTTGAGATAAAGATAAACCAACATATTTCCTTAGAATTACCCTTTTCCTAAACATAACTCGAACTTCCTTAGAAAGGTTATCCTTTTTGTTTTCCTTATATCACTTTTTTAGTCATAAAATTTGGCCCACACTATGTCTCAAACACCTCATGGAGGGCCTTACACAAGGTCAAAGGCTAGAACACAACCTGATGAGTTATATATCAATAGATTCCCCGCTTGGGAAATAGAGTGAGAGGATGATCCTTTCATAAATACCAGTTCTACTTTATTCATTGAACAACCCCGTGGGTCAGCTTTTTCCAAAATGTCATGAAAGAGGAGCTTGAAGATATAGAGAAAGATTCTTATTCCACACAAGTAGTTGACGATGTTGTAGAGAGGAACCCCAAACATTTTTTAGCCATGTTGATAAAAAAGGGAGTCAGACTCCCTATTGAATTCAGTGTGTCAACCATATGGCCCAAAAACCCTCTTGTAGGTCCAAGCACTACTCAGCCCTCTCAGATACTACCTGTGGTTTCTCAAATTTTCCCACCTTTAACAATTCCAAAATTGGCATAGACGATACCCAATCAAACCAATTGTGCAAACCAAGCAACCACATCTTCAACTCAAAGCATGACAGGCTCGCAACTAAGTGAACCCATGGTCACTAGTATGCCTCCACCTTTGGTCTTATGCCCTAGCCAATCAATCTCTCATGCTATGCCTTCCATCACACCAACAAGAATTAACCTTTCTGTAACCATGCCACTACTATAGTCAATCCCTACAAACCTTGGGGTCAACACATCATTCCCATAGGGATCCATCTCTATAGGTTTGACTTTTAGTCAATGCCCACCCAAGGTTATGCCTATGCTCACCCAAGTCCAGTAGTAGCAACCCCAACTTCAGCTGCAACAAAATCAACCCCAGCAACAGCAACCCCAACTTCAGTTGCAACAAATCCAACCCCAGTAATAGAAACCCCAGCTTTAGTTGCCACAAATGCAACCTCAGCAACAACATACCCAACCACCATAGAAAACACATCAAAACCCACCTTGGGCCACTCACGTGCCCCCATTTCATAATCATGTGATAGGAAATCAATATCAAGTCCCAAGGATGAGGTCCGATGTTCCCACTCAAGGGACGTAGAAGCACAGCCTCATACCTACTACAGCAATGAGGTACAATGTCACACATCAGCCTTAGTATCAAACAGACATGTTGATCCAAAAAATGCAGACCCTTCAAACCCAAATGATGGATATGCAAAATCAAGGGAAAACTAAATCTTACACCATAGAGGATTTATACCCATAGCCCATTGGTCATTCTCTACACATGTCTCCATTCCTAACTCACATCTTGGTACCAAAATTTGACAAATATAGGGGCAATACCAACCCTATTAAACATATACGAGAGTTTTTTGCTAGTTGTGTCAAAGTCGCACATGATGAGACATACTTAATGTGACTATTCCCACAAAGCTTAGCCAGACTAGCAATGGAATGGTTCTCACATTTACCTCATGGCATTTAGTCTTGGGGTGAATTAGCTAAAAATTTCATCTCTCACTTCCATCATAACATCGAGTGCAAGGTCAGTATCAAGGACCTGTTACTCAAAAAATCACAACATACAAAAGGACAAACACCAACAGAAAAAGATTGCATTTTTTAAGTGTCTGATTGATATTAACTTTTAGGTATTGAGAATTTACATTGATTTTCAAATATTACCATTATACTCTAAGTATTGATCACATTCCAAAATTTCAAATTTATGATTGATCAATTACATTGTACATTCAAACTAAATGTAATATATAAATGTCTTTTCATGTATCATATCAATTTAAAGATTACATTTGCAGAAATGAAAAACATGAAAAGTATGGAGTAGGGGTCCCATGCATTGCCTTGAGGTGTGTTGGTAGTCAGCAGGTTGAGCAGTCAAGTCCTAGGTCCCCAAGTCCAGGTCTACATCTTCATAAGGTCTTTAGGCTTTTATCTGCATCTTCATGAGGTCTTTAGGGTTTCACCTGCATCATGAGAGAGAAAAATGGGTTAGATCCAATTGGATCTAAGCAATGCACAAGACACAAACAACATACAATCAGTTCTTCTAAATGTTGCATATCTATTTGACAAAATCAATGCAATAATGAAATATAGATCAACAATAAAGAAAAGACAGTATTAAAGGGACTTGTTTTCTAAAAATTGAAACCTTTTACTATAGATGATCATCCTAATGTATGTCATTCTTGTAAAACTGAATGAAAGGGACTTAACATTTCCATCTGAGAAACCTTTTTCAAAATTTGATCAACTTGTTAGGACAGTAAATACAAATGAATTCACCAAAATTCATGAATGAGTGTCATCCTAGATGACACTGACCCACAAACATTAATGGATTTATTCTATTTGCTATCCTAACAAATTGACTGGTGATATATGTGCAAAAAGTGATCATATGATTAAATGCAGCAAGCAAAAAGGAAATATAGTGGATGTCACGAGCTCGTGCTCAAACTTCACATAAGCCATTACATGCAAGAAAGATGGTTTACATTTCAAGGGGTTACTGCTCACATACTGAATGCAGAAGAACATGAAAATACATGAAATATTTTAAAAGATGCTACAGGAGGCACATGAGCAAAGGAAGATTTTTAATAAACTGGAGAAATGCAGAATTGAAAGAATCTGAAGTTCACTATCTTCATGCAAATAAGAGAGTTTAAGAGATGTTGTTATAGTAAGTACATCTTCATGCCTTCAGAGAATAGTTAAAAGTTCATTTTTGATGATCAAGATTAAAAACCACATGCCTAATGATTGAGCATATTTTCTATGACATGAAAAGATGTTGTTATGTTTATTTAAAATTTGAATTTGCAAAGTGAAATATGCATAACAAGAAATTTGAAAGTTGCAAGTAAGAACAGTGATCAACAATCTCAATATCAGCATGGTTTTACATTAATAATGGTAAAACATACATAGAGGACAAACATTGTGGACAGAATACCATAGATTATCCAAAAGGTTCATCAGATGATGTCATATTTAATGGTTCTGAAAGAAAATAGTTTCGTACCTTCAAGAAATTTTTTAAAAGAAAATATCTTTATGCAGAGTGTTTAAACAAATACATCTTATACTGTTGTTTTAAGAAATGATGTTCACTCATGATAAAGTGTAGGACACATATTCATGATAATGAAACATACATGCTAGTCAGGGTTTCCCATTTTGAGTATAACCCATGGGAGTCACGAGCCCATGCTCGAACCCCATGGGTTTCTTTCTCATATGCATTTTTAAGAAAGAAATGTGTTGACTATAGTGAGAATATGACATTTTTATAATGTTGTAGACCTGTTGTGTTTCCATTTTAATTGAATATACTCATGCTATTATCAGTAAAACTGTGTACTGGATATATTTTTTTTAACATTATAAGCATTATGGAAAGAATATCTTATGTTTTTCAGACATTACAAAAGAATGGATGTTCGGCTTGAACAGGGAAGCATTTTTTTTATTCTTATTATAATGTTGTATTCAAAGATAGCAAAAGGAATGTTTTTTAAAGCATTTAAAAACCGTCATGAAGCCCGTGTTTCACTATAAATTCATACAAGAATCAAGACAAGCATCTACAAGTGCATCTTAAAAGACCAGTTCAAAAGTCATGTGGGTGTCCTTTATTTTGCTTATTCAGACAACAAAGTAACAACAAAATCTTAAAGTCAAGAGATGTTTCATGCTACAATAGAGGAGTCAACAGCAAGAAAAGTACCAAAGAAATATTATTATTATCGATGTTCCCTCAACAACATCTCTATTTCACATTAAAACTGCACTGAACACAAAGTGCAAGGGATGCTTATCAGAGAGGCCAAGTGTCGTGGGGAAAAGACCAGTAGAGGAGTAAAAATTTCAAGCTTTCTAAAGTTACAAACAGTGGAGGCCGCGATCAACAATGCATTTGTTGTCAACTCATGGGTAGCTTGACACCTCTCCAACATAGTTTAATTTCATTCTGAACTTGCAGTGATTTTTCCAAACCATCGAATTCAAAATCCCTAAGTTTAAGGCATGCATCTAGGCACCTTTTCTCATGGCATTAAATCTTTCAAAGACCAAATTGTTCTAGCATATCTAAGCTGAAGTTAACTCACTGTTAAAACCCAAGTTCGAGCAAAGAAAAGACTGTAAAACTCCAACAGTATAGAGGAGAAAACAACAAGAAGATGCCATGTGTTATGGCAAAACAAAATCAATACTCAGTCTGCTTGATTAAGCTCAAGAAACCCGAGCTCCTTCAACAAGAATGAGTAGATACATTGTAGAGAAACATGGTTCCCAATTGCAACATGGCGGCACCACACTAAAGAAAACCTAAATGCAAATGAGAAGATAAACATTATGCATTATGTTTTAGCCAATTTTTGGAGTCCACTGACAAGAGAAGTAAATTCTATGACAGTTGCCAGTCTATTGACATCCTCTTCATAGTGCCACAATGGTACTATTGGTTCCATGAAGTATAACAACTATCCTCTCAATAGAAATGGTCATGTCGATAGCAAACTATGGTGATCAAACAAACTGCAATTACATCAACTACCTTAGTATAGTGTTGGTAGAGTTAGGGTTTTCTATGTATCAGGTTATGGATTAGGGTTGTAGTGTATGCCTTTTGAGGTTATGTGTTCAGGTTTGTGCTTTTAGAGAGGGATGTAATAAAGTTGCTAAAATGTATAATGAGATATATTTTATTTATCAACTTTAGGGGTGTTGAACTTAGGGGGTTTGATTCAAGGCACTTGTTAGGCCCTATAGTTTAGTAGTCTGCTATTATGGAGGGCTTTTGGGGGGAAATATTTTCAAAAATAAGCCATGTTGGCTATATAGTGGAAAATTTGCTTCATGTTTAGGAGATTCAAAATTGTAGAGGGAAGAGCTTCTAGTGAAATTTTTGTTCCTATAGCTATCTATTTATGCTTTTGTATCCATTGTTGGTTCATGTTTATGATATCTATTTTGTGCAAGAGGGTGCTTGTGTTCCTTGCCATTATTTTGAGATTCATTAATGTAACTACATATAGATTTTGAAAAGAATATAGTTTCCCCACTTTTCATATATTTTTTGGTGATCATATGCTCAAATCATATTCAATTTTCTGCATTCAAGTGTAATACCTCTATAGCATGGATTAGTGGATTGTATCATTTCCTATTCTAGATTACTGAATATAAGCCTTTTGTAGAATATGCATGTTCTTGATATTAAGATTGCTATTTGTGGTTAAGCCCTAGTAGTGACCTTCTAATTAGCCTATGTATTGGGTAGTGGGTGATATTGCAGACATCATTAGAGTATGTTAAGTGAGTGTCAGTTTGAAACTTTGAGGAATTTGAAACTATTTGGTGTATCACCTTTTCAAGCTTTGTTCATGCAATTTTAGTTAGAGTTTCTCTCTTTCCCTTCCAAAATCAGGAGAAGATAGTATAAAATTGATATCCAAATTCAATAGGAACCGGCCTAGAATCTGGAGAGTCCTTCTCAATCATAGTCCACCCATAGCTAGAGAAGGTTTCCATTATTAGGATGGAATTGTCTTGTAGCCCTAATTCCTGAGTTGGGGTGACAATTCTAAACCTCAACTTTTTTTGGCACACCCGGTGGGACTACAAACTACTTCTTAGTTCTGATCTACTAAGTTCTATGGTTGTTTTGAATTTTAGTTATAGTTCTAAATGTGGATTTTAATGAGAAAAAATCCAACAAGATCAAACAAGAAGGGATTTGTGTATCAAGAATTACAGTCAAGCAGAAAGGGAGGGAGATCATCCAGAGGTGGAACAACATCACAAGATCCAAGAGGTACTATATTGAATTCAAATTTCTCATCATTTGATAACCCCATTTTTGAAAATCAAGTTGCAGATTCAGAGGAACTTGAGGTTATTATAGAAGAATTCAGTCCTCCTGAAGATCTAAGTGTTCCTAATTTTCATAATTTCCAAGTGTTGAAAATTTATTTATAGATAATTCTGTCCTTGGAGCCTCTATAAGTGGTTACTGTAGAACCTCTCCAAAATTTGAAGACTTCCTCTGAAGACTTACCAGAGGAAGGTAGTTCAGCCTACCCAACCCACTTATGTACCTGCTATTCAGCAACAAGTACCAGCTGCAAGAATGGCAAGAAATCTGCCATTTGTCCCTTTTGATCAAGGTAGTCCTCTTCGTATTGCAAATCACAACAATATACCTTTGGCTACCTTGAAAGGTTTGTCATCATTCACCAGAGAAGGTAAAGCTCTTGACTGGTTAAGAACACTTCTAGTAAATTATATTTCTACTTGGGATGTTTTGGGGGAGAGGCTTTCTAATTTTTTTGAGGACAAATCTGACAATTTTTCTTTGGTGGAGAAATGAACTACCATTAAAAGGGCTCCATAAGAAGAACTAAGTGATTTTAATCTTAGATTTCATAAGACATGGAATAGGATTCCTGCCACGGTAAGACCCTCTGCTGAATATGCATTTTTTTACTTTCTTAAAAGCCTGAATAGTGATATTTTAGTAATGATCTAGTCCATGGGAGGGAATTCTTTACCTCAAGCCTTTGATATTGCAATTAGGGCAGAGAATAGTCTCATTCAGGCAGGAAAGATAGCTCCTAGGCCACCCATGCCTTATTTTCCTAACATCCAATCCAATATGCCATTAGCTATTCCACCTTTGGCCTCATTACCAACCTATAAGAGTGAAGAAATAATGTTTGTTGTCCCTTCTAATGAATTGCAAAGCATAAAAAATAGCCAGCGAAAGATTGAGAGTTTATTGCAGTCTTTTGGAAATGAGCTAGTGAATTTGAAAAGGCAGCAAACTCAAGGCAATCCAATAACCCATACTCAGAGTCAATTTGCCAGTTCTTCATCTCAGAAACCTAATCACCCCATTTATCACGGAAACACGTAGCAATATCAAGGAAATAGTAATGCCAATAAGCAAAACTGGAACCAAAGGCCTTATAGACCTTACAATCCAACACCCCTTAATGTTGTTAGGGATATTGTTCCTAGCCAAAATAACCTTGCTGCAGATTATGAATGATGCTATCCTTGTAATGAACCTCATAATTAGTCCAAGTGTACTAATGGAGTGCTCAATCAAGCCTTAATGGTTCAAAGTGTGATGGATTCATAACCTACTGTATCTACTGAAGAGGCTCAATAACACTCTGATATAACTACCCCTAACACTGCATTCCTCAATTGGCAAGAGGAGGAATTCTATGGAGTAAATGGTGATTCATCCATATCAGCAAACACAAGAGCCAAGAAGAGAGATCTAGAATCAAAGCAATCATCTCTTAGGATTGCTGCTACAAATCAATCATCACCCATTCCACTAGTTTCAATCCTAAAGGGGGCCTCTACTCATGCAAACAAAGAAATAGAGTATCAAAAGCAGGTAGATTAGACCATTAGTAAGTCACCTTAGAAGGTACAGTTTCCTATCCCTTATAACATTATTGATAATGTGAAAAAGATGAGTGTTTCAATTTCTATGTGGGATTCATTAGCTATTCCAGGGCAAACTGAATTGTTAAAAGAGGAGATGTCTAAAGAAAAAACAATTCCACATCTAGCTGGAAAGCATCCTCCAAGAGTGGTTGTGGCCAATTCAGAACCTTCAATGGTGCATGATAAAGTGATTAAAGGAGAAAAGAAGATTGGTAAGGTGTAGCAGCCAGTAGCACAAGTGAATAAAATCACTGCAGATTTGAAGCAATCAGCAATATCAGTTGAAAGAAAATCAGCAAATATGCAAAAGATGATAGAAAAGGAAGGTAAGAAAACTACAAATGTTAAGCCTCCTCCTTTTTATGTGACTTTAATTATTAGAAACAAATTAGTGCATAATTTCATGGTGGACAGTGGTGCAACCAGCACTGTCATGCCAAAGAAGATAGCTGATTTGTTGGGTTTAAAGTTGAACCCCTAGAGAAAGGAGTTGTCCAGCTTGATGGTTCTTTAGTTAAAACCATAGGTGTTGTTAAAAATTCAAGTTTAACCTTACACTCATGTCCAAACTTCTCCATTTCTCAAGATATTTTTGTCATAGATCTACCACCTTACTTTGCTCTATATTTATCAAGAGACTTCACTGCCAAGATAGATGGTTACTTCTCATCAGACTGGTCTCACCTGTATTTTAGAACTAGATATGGTGCTAAGGTGACCATAAAATCAGAATTATGGGCCAAAGATCATATTGAGCCTTATAATCCTAGTCCCATAAATGCTAGTTGTGTGATCATGGATCTAGATGAAATCAATGAGCGTTCATCTTATAACACACAACCCGAGGAATATCCTGATATTGTTCTAGATGAATGGGAAATTAGAAATGATCAAGATAATGATGTGTTTGATGCTAGTTTTGGTAATTATGTAATGTTAGAATCTGATTCAGTTGTGCCTAATCTGGTTAAAGACCAATGTTCTGAATCTAAATTATCTAGCCAAGTATGGGATCTATATTTTGATGGATCTAAGAATAAGGATGGTATTGGTGCAGGGGTTATGTTGGTTTCACCTCATGGTGATAAATTTTATGTTGCTTACAAGTTATCCTTTCCATGTTCTAACAATATAGCAGAGTATGAAAGTCTTATTCAGGGCTTGGAATGGGCTAGGAAAAGAGGAATCAAATGCTTGAGGGTATTTGGGGATAGTGAGTTGATAGTAAGATAGGTGAGAGGTATTAATGTTGTAAAAAATGATCTCTTAAAACTGTATAAATCTAGGGTTTCTGATATTTTGGAAAATTTTGAAGCATTTAATCTGATTTCCATACCTAGAAGGAAAAATATGCATGTTGATAGATTGGCTGGTATTGCTGCTCATGTTTCAATTACTAAAAATAAAGGATAGATCTCAGATCTTTCACATGTTAAAATTGCTATAAGGCCATCTATCCCAGACAATAATATTAATTGGCAGGTATTTAATACCGATGAACATGTTTTGAGCTTTATGACTAAAACAGAAGACTTTTCAGCTCCTAAAAATGATCAATCCAATCAGCAAATGGAAAATCAGATCATTCAGTTGAAAAGTAATAAGCTTCTAAGGGGATTAGTCAGCTTGGAATCAACTTTTAATTTTGATGACCAATTTAGAAAGAATAAAACCAGCATGCTGATCAAAGAGGATCACTATGAAGAGGTAGAGATATTCAGAGACAAGTGCTTGAAGGTTGGTAACATCAATTCCCCTGAAGAAAAGAAAATTCTTATTGAGTTATTTAGGGAATATAATGATGTGTTTGCATGGGATTATACTAACTTAAAAGGATTTGATCCTCACTTAACTTAGCATACCATAGAATTGAAACTAAATGCTAATCCCATTAGACAAAGGCAGATGCCTATCAATCCTAAGCTAGAGCCTTTAATGCTGAAAGAACTAAGAAAACTTTTAGATGGAGGCATAATATTCCCAATAAAGCATACATCATGGGTTTCTAACTTAGTTCCAGTAAGGAAGAAAAATGGAGAGATAAGACTCTGTGTAGATTTTAGAGACCTTAATAGGGTATCTCTGAAAGATAGGAATCCTCTCCCTTCCATGGAATAGATCCTTCAATATGTTTTAGGTTCTGAAAGATTCTCTCTTAGATGGATATTATGGTTATAACCAGATTTTAGTTAAAGAATCTGATCAATTCAAAATAGCCTTTACCACTAAGTGGGGTACAATGGCTTACCAAAGGATGCCATTTGGGCTGTCAAATGTAGGGGCCACTTTCCATAAGGAAATGGACATGGCCTTTAGGAATTTGATGTATAAATTTGTTCTAGTATACCTTGATGATGTCACAATTTACAGCAAAATTGCAAACCAGCACATAGACCATTTGAAACAAATTTTGCAAAGATGTAGAGAGTTTGGAATCTCTCTTAACCCAAAGAAATCTATTTTTTCAATACATGAAGGTAAACTTTTAGGATACCAAGTATCTAAAGAAGGCACAAAAATTGATCCTGAAAGGATTTATGCAATTTTGGAACTATCATTGCCAAAACATAAGAAATGATTGCAGAGTTTTATTGGGAGAATAAATTTTGTAAGAAGGTTTATTCCTAATATTGCAAATTTATTGAAACCTTTGACCTCTATTTTAAAAAAGGATGTGCCTTTTAGCTAGACTGCTGAGGGAAAGGAGAACTTTGAACAAATTAAGCATGCCTTATCTTTAGCCCCTACTTTAGCTAATCCTAATTTCTCGAAGGATTTTGTTTTATATGCTTATGGTGGTATTGACACTATTTTAGCAATGTTGGTGCAGAAGAATGAGGAAGGACAGGAGCAACCAGTAGCCTTTTTTAGAAAAGGTATGAATGATTATGAGGAAAAATACAGCTTTGTAGACAAACATGTACTAGCTATTATAAAAGCTTTAAAAAAATTTAAACATCTGATTGCTAGAAATAGAATACATCTAATGATTGCACACCCTAGCATTAAAGAATTTCTATTGAATAAGGATGTTAGTGAAAAAATGGCAGGGTGGATAACTAAAGTCATGGAGTATGATGTGCAAATCCATGTGACCAAGCTGGTTAGGGTCAAAGGCTTATGTACTCAGATGGAAGAAGGAGAAGATCAAGTTAAAGCCACTAAAGAGGCCATCTTGCCCCAAGGTAATTCTATACTAATTAATGATTCAGCATCCTAGTTATCAGATGACCAGATTTCTACAAACTGGTCAATGTCCAATAAATCTTGATAGAGACAAAAGAAGGTACTTCAAGCTTCAATCTATTCCTTATGTGCTAATTGATAACATTCTATATAGGAAAGATCTTGATGGTATGCTTCTCAAATGCATAGATTATATGGATCAGAGAAAGATTCTATCTGAATTTCATGATGGATCTTGTGGAGGGCATTTTAGCCCCAAAACTACAACATGGAAGATTCTAAGAGCTGGCTATTATTGGCCATATTTATTCAAAGATGCTCATTCATGGGCAAAAAGATGCCAAAATTGTGTTATGTTTGTAGGAAAACAAAGGTTGGCAGCATTGCCATTGAAACCAGTCATTGTTGATCATTTATTCAACAAGTGGGGAGTAGACTCTATAGGTCCAATAAACCCTAATTCTAGTGCAGGGCATAAATGGATCTTGACTGCCACAGATTATTTTACTGGGTGGACTGAGGCTATTGCACTAAAGGAATCTTTTGGAAATGTTGTTCTGAATTTCTATGATGATATTATAACAAGGTTTGGAGTTCCTTAGTCAATAGTATCAGATAATGCCTTAACTTTTGTTGGATCATCTATAACAGAATGGGTAGTCAAGAATGATATTTATTTAAATACTTCTTCTAATTACTATCCATAGGGTAATGGTCTTGCAGAGTCTACCAATAAAAATCTAATCAAAATAATCAAGAAGTCTTTACAAGGGAACAAGAGGGATTGGCACACTAAGTTGAAGGCAACTTTGTGGCTAGATAGAATTATGCCTAAGCAGGTTATTGGGAATTTACCCTATGTCCTAGTTTATGGCAAAGAGGCTAGATTGCCCATATCTATAGAATTTCCAGCATTGCAGCTAGTTGATCAAATGCTACTTTTTGAAGAAGGAGATCCCCTTGCCTTGAGGTGTGCGGGTTTATTGCAATTGGAGGAAGAAAGGAAAAGGGAATTTGAAACTATGGAATTGATGCAAGCACAAACTAAGAGGTCTTTTGACAAAAAGACTACATCTAGGGATTTCAAAGAAGGTGATCTAGTACTAAAGTGGGATATACTAAAGAGCAGGCGAGGGCAGTATGATAAATTTGATAACTTTTGGTCAGGCCCTTTTGTTATTACAGCCTGTAAGGAAAACAATTCTTATAAGTTGTCCACAACTGATGGAGAAGTTCTGCAAATTCCAATTAATGGAATACACCTCAAGCTTCTCTTTGAGGGTTAGGTTCTAGTCTAGGTTTCATTTTTGAATTGTATTGTCCAAGCACATAGGTCTCTAGGTTGCATAAGTCTTTAGGTTGCCTAAGTCTAGAATAGTTTCATTTTTCATTTCAATAATGGTTGCATTCATGGTTTCTAGTTTCCTAACTCTATTGCCCAAGGATAAACTTTACAGGTCATGTCTAGCAGGCAGACATCCAACATAACTCGCCAAAATTGTTACTCAAAAAATCACAACATACAAAAGGACAAACACCAACAGAAAAATATTGCATTTTTTAGGTGTCCGGTTGATATTACCTTTCAGGTATTGAGAATTTACATTGATTTTCAAATATTACCATTATACTCTAAGTATTGATCACATTCCAGAATTTCAAATTTCTGATTGATCAATTACATTGTACATTCAAACTGAATGTAATATACAAATGTCTTTTCATGTATCATATCAATTTAAAGATTACATTAGCAGAAATGAAAAACATGAAAAGTATGGAGTAGGAGTCCCATGCATTGCCTTGAGGTGTGTTGGTAGTCAGCTGGTTGAGCAGTCAAGTCCTAGGTCCCCAAGTCCAGGTCTGCATCTTCATAAGGTCTTTAGGGTTTCATCTACATCTTCATGAGGTCTTTAGGGTTTCACCTGCATCATGAGAGAGAAAAATGGGTTATATCTAGTTGGATCTAAGAAATGCACAAGACACAACCAGCATACAATCAGTTCTTATAAATGTTGCATATCTATTTGACAAAATCAATGTAACAATGAAATATAGATCAACAGTAAGTAAAAGATAGTATTAAAGGGACTTGTTTTCTAAACAATGAAACCTTTTACTATAGATGATCATCCTAATGTATGTCATTCTTTTAAAACTGAATGAAAGGGACTTAACATTTCCATCTGAGAAACTTTTTTTCAAAATTTGATCAGCTTGTTAGGACAGTAAATACAAATGAATTCACCAACATTCATGAATGAGTGGCATCCTGGATGACACTCACCCACAAACATTAATGGATTTATTCTATCTGTTGTCCTAACAAATTGAATGGTGATATATGTGCAAAAAGTGATCATATGATTAAATGCTGGAAGCAAAAAGGAAATACAATGGATGTCATGAGCCCATGATCGAACTTCACATAAGCCATTACATGCAAGAAAGATGGTTTACATTTCAAGGGGTTACTGCTCACATACTGAATGCAAAAGAAGATGCAAATACATGAAAGAGTTCAAAAGATTCTATAAGAGGCACATGAGCAAAGAAATATTTTTAATAAACTAGAGAAATGAAAAATTGAAAGAATCTAAAGTTCACTATCTTCATGCAAATAAGAGAGTTTAAGAGATGTTGTTACAGTAAGTACATCTTCATGTCTTCAGACAAAAGTTAAAATTTAATTTTTGAAGATCAAGATTGAAAGCCACATGCCTAATGATTGAGCATATTTTCTATGACATGAAAAGATGTTGTTATGTTTATTTAAAAGTTGAATTTGCAAAGTGAAATATGCATAACAAGAAATGTGAAAGCTACAAGTAAGAACAGCGATCAACAATCTCAATATCAGCATGGGTTTACATTCATCATGGTGAAACATACATGGAAGAAAAACATTGTGAATAGAACACCATAGATTATCCAAAAGGTTCATCAGATGATGTCATATTTAATGGTTCTGAAAGAATACAGTTTCATACCTTCAAGCAAAGTTTCAAAAGAAAATATCTTTATGCAGAGTGTTTAAACAAATACATCTTATACTATTGTTTTGAGAAATGATGTTCACTCATGATAAAGTGCAAGAAACATAATCATGATAATGGAACATACATGCCAATCAGGGTTTCCCATTTTAGTATAACCCATGGGAGTCACGAGCCCGTGCTCGAACCCCATGGGTTTCTTTCTCATATGCATTTTTAAGAAAGCAGTGTGTTGACCACAGTGAGAATATGACATTTTTATAATGTTGTAGACCTGTTGTGTTTCCATTTTAATTGAATATACTCATGCTATTATTAGTAAAAATGTGTACTGGATATGTGTTTTTTTTTTAAACATTATAAGCATTCTAGAAAGAATATCTTATGTTTTTTAGACAGTGCGAAAGAATGGATGTTCGACTTGAAAAGGGGAGCATTTTTTATGCTTATTACAATGTTGTATTCAAAGACAGCAAGAGGAATGTTTTTTAAATCATTTAAAAACTGTCATAAAGCCTGTTTTTCACTATAATTTAGACAAGAATCAAGACATGCATCTACAAGTGCATCTTAAAAGAACAGTTCAAAAGCCATGTGGGTGTCCTTTATTTTGGTTATTCAGACAACAAAGTAACAACAAAATCTTAAAGTCAAGAGATGTTTCATGCTACAATAGAGGAGTCGACAGCAAGCAAAGTACCAAAGAAATCTTATTGTTATCGACATTCCCTCAACAACATCTCTATTTCATATTAAAACTGCAATGAACACAAAGTGCAAGGGATACTTATCTGAGAGGCCAAGTGTCGCAGGGAAAAGACCAGTAGAGGAGTAAAAATTTTGAGCTTTCTGAAGTTACAAAAAGTGGAGGCCACGGTCAACAATGCATTTATTGTAAACTCATGGGTAGCTCGACACCTCTCCAACACAGTTTAAGTTCATTCTGAACTTGCAGTGATTGTTCCAAACCATCGACTTCAAAATCCCCAAGTTTAAGGCATGCATCCAGGCGCCTTTTCTCACGGCATTAAATCTTTCAAAGACCAAAATGTTCTAGCATATCTAAGCTGAAGTTAACTCACTGTTAAAACCCAAGTTTGAGAAAAGAAAAGATTGTAAAACTCCAACAGTATTGAGGAGAAAATAGCAAGAAGATGCCATGTGTTATGGCAAAACAAATCAATACTCAGTCTCCCTGATTAAGCTCAAGAAACCCGAGCTCCTTCAACAAGAATGAGCAGATACAGTGTAGAGAAATATGGTTCCTGATTACAACATGGCGGCACCACAATGAAGAAAACCTAAATGAAAATGAGTGGATAAACATTATTCATTATGTTTTATCCAAGTTTTGGAGTCCACTAACAATAGAAGTAAATGCTATGACAGTTGCCAGGCTGTTGACATCTTCTTCACAGTGCCATGATGGTACTATTGGTGCCATGAAGTATAAAAACTATCCTCTCAATAGAAATGGTCATGTCTATAGCAAACTATGGTGATCAAACAAACTGCAATTACATCAACTACCTTAGTATAGTGTTGGCAGAGTTAGGGTTTTCTATGTATCAGGATATGGATTAGGGTTGCAGTGTATGCCTTTTTGAGGTTATGTGTTTGGGTTTGTGCTTTTAGAGAGGGATGTAATAAAGTTGATAAAATGTATAATGAGATATATTTTATTTATCAACTTTAGGGGTGCTAAACTTAGGGGGTTTGATTTAGGGCACTTGTTAGGCCCTATAGTTTAGTAGACTGCTATTATGGAGGGCTTTTGGGGGGAAATATTTTCAAAAATAAGCCATGTTGGCTATATAGTGGAACATTTGCTTCATGTTTAGGAGATTCAGAATTGTAGAGGGAAGAGCTTCTAGTGAAATTTTTGTTCCTATAGCTATCTGTTTATGCTTTTGTATCCATTGTTGGTTCATATTTATGATATCTATTTTGTGCAAGAGGGTGCTTGTGTTCCTTGTCATTATTTTGAGATTCATTCATGTAACTACATACAGATTTTGAAAAGAATATACTTGCCCCACTTTTCATACATTTTTTGGTGATCATATGCTCAAATCATATTCAATTTTCTGCATTCAAGTGTAATGCCTTTGTAGCATGGATTAGTGGATTGTATCATTTCCTATTCTAGATTACAGAATATAAGCCTTTTGCAGAATTGCATGTTGTTGATAATAAGATTGCTATTTGTGGTTAAACCCTAGTAGTGACCTTCTAATTAGCCTATGTATTGGGTAGTGAGTGATATTGCAAAGATCATTAGGGTATGTTAAGTGAGTGTCAGTTTGAAACTTTGAGGAATCTGAAACTATTTGGTGTATCACCTTTTCAAGCTTTGTTCACACAATTTTAGTTAGAGTTTCTCTCTTTCCCTTCCAAAATTAGGAGAAGATAGTATAAAATTGATACCCAAATTCAATAGGAACTGACCTAGAATATGCAGACTCCTCAATTATAGTCCACCCACAGCTAGAGAAGGTTTACATTGTTAGGATGGAATTGTCTTGTAGCCCTAATGCCTGAGTTGGGGTGACAATTATAAACCTCAAAAGGACATTTGCGATATCAAACAGAAGGATGGAGATTCTTGTTGTAAAATTCCTATAGAGATGGAGGAATACTACAAAATGAATAATGTATGATGTAACCGATCAAGACCTAATAGTCATGTTCATTGACAATTTGATTCCAGACATGTCATTCACTACAAAATTGCAGTTAGCTCCAAACTTTGCACAACTCATCGAATGAGGAGTTCAGTATGAGCATAACTTAGTCAAACAATGAATCCTTGTAGATCCAACCCAAACAAATACAAATAAAACTACAAAGGACAAAGCTAAGTGTTGGAACAAAAACAAAAATGTCACCAATGATGGTGTCATTTATGTGAAGAGAGTCAACTACGCATAACCCAAAGTGTCACTGCAAGGTGCACCTATGGCCAAAAAACAACCTACAGTGCCCACTCCACAAGAATACACTCAAAACCAACCTCCCCCTTTCCAAGCGGCTGCTATGTCAAACAGTCAACAACAAACTCAACACAAACCACAGTTTCACTTCCAGCAATGAGATTTCACACCATTAGGAGAGCTGATAGAATCAGATTTACAAAAGCTGATACAATCCAACACTATCACTCTCCCAAAAATCATGGAATTTTAACACAATGCAAACAAAACCAAGGTGGTATAATGACAATGACTTCTATGAGTTTCATTAGGTGAAAGGATACAAAACACCTAACTATTACCGATTGAAACACGCTATCCAAGATCTGATTGACATAGGGGTCATCGATGTAACAAGTACCCAAACCAAAGGAACAACTGATCATATGATATTCAATGATATATTTCATGATCAAAATAAAGGGAAAGCCTTTGGGTCTAGTGGACCGTCAAAATAGGTCAAGTATACATGTGCCAACAGTGATAACGTTATCAATTGCCTTAATCCTTCAGATATCCATGTGGCTACGATCACTATCAGAGACCAAGGTAAAAAATGTGTTGTAACCACACGTCATACCAGAGTTGTCTCACAAGGAGTGCCTTCCTCTTCTGCTACACCTGTCGACCCTCAAGCAACCTAAGATCCACAGATAAGCCTGGTGGATCAACTAAAGCATACACCTGCCCAGATCTCCATGTTTGACCTCTTGCACATATCTCTACAACATAAACTGGAACTTGACCAAGCCCTTCAGAATGTAGTTGTCCCAAGGGACATAACCCTTGAGAGCTTCCAAATGATGGTTAATCATTTAGCTTCTAATAAACATGCAACATTCACTGATCGTGATATATCGCCGCATAATGATCCTTTGCACTTGCTTGTCCAGATCCACAAAAGCGCTATCTGCAGAGTCCTTATTGATGGTGGGGTTGGATTAAACATCTATACTCTAAATTTAATCAAGCAACTAGGCTATTCAGAATCCATCATTGATGTTACAAGGAGGATAAATATCAGAGCTTACGATGAAGAGGAAAGATCCTCTAAAGGTATTATCATTCTACCTATCCAGATTGGTCCAGTTGTGAAGAACACTCCTTTCCAAATCCTAGATCTTGATTTGGGATACAACATGTTACTAGGAAGACCATGGATACATGAAATGCAAGTATTACCTTCAACATACTATCAATGCATCAAGTTCCCACACCAGGGAGAAGAAATCATCATAAAGGGAGATCCAAATCCTTTCCAATACTGTAATGTAGTCCAAATCAGCACTGATAACCAGGTATCCTCAAACCAAGATGCAAGCATCCCATCCTCTTTAGATTCAAATCCTAAGGATGTCACATGGAAAGTAGGAAAGATATCCATTAATGACAAGGTTTATGGTGAATACAACTACGAAGAAGCTTTCACTATCACAAACATGCATCAAAGCCCAAGAACATATGGCATGCCACAACCAGTTATTATAAAAGAAACTCCAAAGCCTGTTCTATTCAGATGTCCACCCACAACTTTTTTTCAGATGGGGAGACATTGTAGAAGAAAACCCTTTTGAACAAAATATTAATACATGGCTGTACTAAGATCCACAAGAGACATTTCAACAACCCCTACCCATATCAAACTATGGAAATGGTTATAAAAGGCTACAAAGATTTGGGTATGATGGTACAACTGGTCTGAGGGAAAGACAACAAGGCTTAATGGAACTATCTCTCCTGCCAACCCAGTCAAACAAAATCTTAGAAAGATGCATCCCCATGTTGCATTTCTATTCAAGGAAGAATTGAAAAAACTCCTAGATGCAAAGTTCATAAGACCAATCCCATACGCAGAATGGATATCTAACTTGGTACCAGTTACAAAGCATAGTGGTCAGATTCAAATTTGCACAGACTTTAGAGATCTTAACATAGCTTCTCCCAAGGATGAATTTCCTTTTCCTAATATTGATATGATAGTAGATCTAACTGCTGGACATCAAATGCTTTCACTCATGGATGGATTTTCAGGGTATAATCAGATAAGGATCATGCCAAAGGACCAAAATAAAATAGCTTTCACATGTCCTTGGGGCACATATTGTTGGAACGTCATGCCATTTGGTCTAAAAAATGTCGGAGCAACATATCAAAGGGAAATGACAACTATCTTTCATGATCTCATCAACAAAATAATGGAAGACTAAGTGGACGACATACTAGCCAAGTCAATTCTTCGAAAGGATCATCTATAAGTATTGGGACTAATCTTTGATAGAATGCAGGAATACAAGGTCTGTTTAAACCCAAAGAAATGTGTATTCCGAATCACTATAGGGAAGCTATTGGGGTTCATAGTGTCACATAAAGGCATTGAAGTAGACCCAGAAAAATTTAAAGCAATATTAGACATGCCTCCACCAACCAACCTAAGGAAACTAAGGGGGTTACAAGGAAGGCTCCAATCAATCAGATGCTTTATAGCTCGGCTAGCAGACAAGTGCCACCCATTCCAACATTTACTGCACAAAGACATCAAATTCATATGGACAGAGCAATGCAAACAAGCATTCCAAATATTCAAGGATTATCTACTCAAGTCTCCTATATTGGTGCCACCAGTCCAAGGTAGACCATTGCTTCTATATATCTTGGCAAAAGAATCAACATTAGGCATCCTTTTAGCACAACATGATGACACAGGTAAGGAGAGAGTCATCTACTATCTAAGTAGAACATTAGTAAGATATGAGCTCAACTATACACTAATTGAAAAATCATGCCTTGCAGTTGTCTTCGCTTCCCAGAAGCTGAGGCATTACATGTTGAGTCACCAAACAAACTTGATAGCACATATGGTTCTTTTAAAATACCTCCTAAGAAAAGTAGCACTCAGAGGATGACTTGCAAAGTGGGTAATGATCTTAAGTGATTTCAACATTGAATATGTAGACAGAAAAGCCATCAAAGGGCAAGTGATTGTGGATCAACTAGCAGAGGCACCTATTCAGGACCATCAGCCTATCATTTTTGACTTTCTCGATGAATCTATTATGACAATACAACCAGCAATTGAGGTATGGAAATTATAACTTTATGGGTCATGCATGAACCATGGTTGGGGGGAAAGAATAGTGCTTATCACTCTGAACAATGATACAATTCAATAATATTTCAGACTTAACTTCCCCTACACAAACAACATAGAAGAATACGAAGCACTGATCATCAGATTAAAGAAAACAATTCAATGGAGAATCAAGAACCTTAAAGTCTATGGAGATTCACAGTTGGTCATTAGCAAAGTCAACAATGATTATATGACAAAAGATGAGAAGCTAATACCATACAGAGCATAGATGGAAATTTTGTGCACTATGTTCCAATACAGCTTCTTCAAGAAAATACCACGAGCTCAAAACAAAGTGGTAGACATGATGGCTACCATAGCATCACTAATTGATATGCTAGGCAATGAAACATGATTCTAGTTTCTAGTGGAGCAACTCTTGATGCCATCACACCAAGCACCACATAAAAAATCAACATGCATCCTTGTTGGTCCTATAACCCCATGGTACAGTGATGTATATGATTACCTCCAAACTAGTGTCTTACCTCCCAACTTGTCTAGAAACTATAAAAATTCCCTCATCCACCAAGCCCCTGGGTATACCATCCTCTCAACTACTCTGTATTGAAGAAGATCGATGGAATGCTACTACGATGTCTCACTTCCACAGAAACCCAGAGAGCTATGTACGAGGTACATGAAGGAATTGGTGGAACCCACAGAGGTGGCAACAACTTAGCTAAGAAGATCATCCAAATGGGATACTACTGGCCCACAGTAGAGATAGATGCAAAAAACTATGTTCAACGGTGTATTAAGTGTCAAATTCATGGAGACCTCATCCATGCACCAGCCCAAGAACTAAATCCTATCACTTCACCACTACCATTTTCTATGTGGGGATTTGACCTAGTAGGAAAAATTACACATTCTTCAGCAAATGGACACAAATACATCATAGCAGCAACAGATTACTTCACTAAGTGGGTGGAAGCAATTCCCCTCACTTCCATAACTGGAAAGCAGATATCAATGTTCATACTCAACCATATCATCTGTCGATACGGGATTCCTCAAACCATCCTAATAGATCACAGTACACCATTCCAAAACAAAGATTTTTAAGAGCTATGTGAACAGTTCCAAATCAAAAAAGGGTTTTCTTCATTCTATTATCCTCAAGGGAACAGCCAGGCTAAAGCAACAAACAAAACAATTATGAAAATCTTGAAGAAAATAGTGAATGAATCAGGGTGAGACTTGCATTTATAGCTTAGTCTCGCATTATGGGCATAGAAAAATAGCATGAGAACACCTACAAGAGCTACTCCTTTCTCCCTATTCTATGGATCAAAAGTGGTCCTACCCCTCGAAGTGGAAATCCCATCCCTGAGGATATCATTGAAGAGCTTGATTTTAGATGAAGACTACATAGTAGCAAGGCTCACTGAATTAGAACTACTAGATGAAAGAAGACATCATGCATTCAACCACTTACAAGGCTATCAGAATTGCCTTATAAGGAACTATCACAAGAAGGTGAAGCCACTAACATTTGAGGTAGGAGACCTCGTCCTCATGGAAAATCAAAAGAACCAAGCAAAGCGAGTGAAACCTGGAAAGTTTGAGCCAAACTGGCTAAGACCATATGTCATTATCAACTCCACCCAGAGTGGGGCATACCAACTGGCGACACCAGAAGGAGATCAGCTCTTGGATACATCAACAACATGCACCTCAAGAGGTTCTACCCTTGAGGTCTCAATGGTTAAGGCACCTATCTACATATCCAGAAAATACATAAAAACAAAAAAATACAAAAGGTTACCTTGGTGAAAACCTGGCAATTAGGCACTTGGTGACAACAAAAAAATCAAAAACCAAAAAAGAAAAAAAGTAAAGAGAAAAAAATCACTCTCTCAGTGAAAACCTGGAAAATAGGTGCTATTGAGTAGGTACCTTGGTGAAAACCTAGCAAACAAGCGCCAAGTGTTCAAATCCAGCTTCACCATCAATGAACTCCAAGATCAAAAGCTTGAGAAAATGCCAAATGCAAGACTGACTACCCAAGTTTTATCAAGAAGCACAATCCCTTCTAAGAACCAAACACTTATTCATGGTTAATACTGGTCCACCAAGCTAGGGGGTGATTCTAAATGTCCTAAAGAAATCCCTAAAATTGGCAAACTCATCAAAAATCCTAAAAAGATCAAACATGTCTTGCAAAAAATTAATCTTCATAAAAAAAATTAAAAATATTAAAAATCCCAAGCAATAAAACCAACTTGGTTATCCAAAGAGAAAAGGGCGATCAAGCCCAGTCAATCAATGTCACAACCATGAGCTTTGCAAATTAGCATTGGGCCCATATGACACAGCTTTGTCAATCTATCAAATCTGTTAGCAAGAAAACTGGCTACCAAGCCAATCTATCAAATGTCACAATCATGAGCTTTGTGAATCAACATTGGGCCCATCTGACATAGCTTGATTAGCTTCCAAAACAATCACAATCAATCAATCAATTGTCTTACATAATTATGGATACACTCAAAACCAGATAGGTCAATCTTATATGAGTCATCTATTAACTGAAACCTGACACAATCAAAGCAATCAAGCCTATCAAAAGAGTCGAGCCAATCAAGAGAATCAAACTGATTCAAGGAACCATCACAAATGTTGACTAGGTTAGTTAGTTGGTCAGATGTTAGTCTATATTTCGCGGTTATGTTCTTACGCTACTCTAGGATCCACCAAGTGAGGAGAGTAGCTATGATGGATCATTACTTTTTTTATTTGATTGTTGTCTATTGAATGTTCACTTTGATTTTAGGGCCATGATGATTTAGGATAAATGTGGTAGGATCTGTCACTTATCTGGCAGCCACATAGTTCCATGATCTGAGCTTAACCCTGGGAAAGAATTGGACATTCCTTCTCTATTATATGCTTTGTTTATTTACCAATAGAATCATAGCAGTATCCAGATGGACTCTGGGTGCATTAGATTTCTATCTTGGTTTTTATGGGCTTTCTTCTTAAAATCAAGAGTTCACAGTGTTATCCAAATGGACTCTTGGTGCATTGGAATTCTATCTTGGTTTTTTGGTGTTTATTTTCAAAATCAAGAGCTCGTGGTGTTATCCAAATGGACTCTAGGTGCATTGGAGTTCTATCTTGGTTTTAGTTTTTTTTCTTTCTTTCAGATCATTCAGAGGGAAAAGCGGTATCTAGATGGTCAATATCTGGGTGCTTTTGGCCCTCTTTCTTTTCAAACAGGGAACATAGTTGAACCCAGATGGTCAATATTTGGGTGCACTAAGTTCTCTTTCTATTCAATCTCTCTACTCCTTTTGGTTATCAAGAGGTCATGGCAGTATCTAGATGGTATGTGATCTGGATGCATTGGACACTCTTCAAAATTTCATAAAAAGATGCAATGATGACAAAAATTGGAACAGGGGCAATGACTTGGGTCACTCATCAATTCTATCAATTCATATCTATCAAAAAATCAAAATTCCTTTCTATCATACAATATTTATCAAATCAATCCCAGAGAACTTTTTTCCAAACTAACTTCCTTCTAATTAACACATGTATTACTTAGATATTTTTTGCATAATAGATTGCATCCATTCCATTTAAAGTGCATCAAAAAAATTTAAAAAATATAGCAGTTACATACATGGTAAATCATAAATCACATACATCCATAAGCATCTCATCTAACATGCATTTCATTTCCACCAACCTACATACAAATGTCAGTATCATAGGAAAGTAAATCATCTATCTAAGAGTTTGCATAATAGGATCGCATTGCATAAAGCATTTCAACATCTAAACATAATAATGTAGAAGCGTACATATATCAAGTAAATCAATAGCTGCATCTCATATAATCCAAATATCTGAGTACAATGAAAGGTCAAAAGTCTGAATACAAGGAGGTAATCATCATATATATCAATAAATATCAGTGTGTCAAGATACAATAATGGATAAGCCTCAGAGTATATCAAATTAACATCACTACAAAAATGGTACATGACACAAAAGAGGAAAGGCATCAAATCAACATGTGCTACCCCCACCCTCACCGCCATGTGGACGAGGGGGTGGCATATCAGGTGTAGGTCTTTGTGATGAACTAGGAGTCCCAACACCACTACTTTGTGACCTCTAAGCCCTACTAGATCTCTGTGAGGTTGTATAACTGGGAACCCTATGCTTTGCAGGAACTGCCCCCTCATAGTGGCGCCTCCAATAGTCAATCTCCCTCTGAGCATCACATCCAGATCTATAGTATCATTCTAATACATCCTGATGTGGGGCATCCTGTACACTATTAATAAAGGAGCAGACCTCCACTCGAGCTTGTCACTCTCTAACCTCTACCATATTCGTCTTGGCCTCAGCTGCTATAACCCTAGCATCTAAAGCAGTGGCATGTGCATCAGAGGAAGCAAGTCTAGCCTGTAAATTGCAACCTGCTGTGTGATTCTCTCTAGATCGAAAGGATCTATGTCCATCCCACCCATGGCCATATCCATGTTCCCCTCCTTAGCTCTATCCCCCAATCCCTCATCACCCCTCCTCCTCACCACCCAAGAATCCTCACTCTCAGAACTCTCGCAAGTACTGCTGCTACCAGTAGAAGAGCTCGAACCAGTGCTCTCTACATCCAAGGCCTCAATATCAATATCTCCAATCTCCACATCAACCTCCTTAGTAATAACTTTATTCTCCACCCTCAGAGCCAACACATCACCAGTATGCTGACATACTCTCCAAACTAACTGAGATTCCTCCTCCTCCATCGCCTCCAAAATAACACTCAACCCAACTCTCTATGTACTACTCTGCCCACCTCTCATCCTCACCCACCCACTAGCACCCCCAGGACCAGGATCATCTCTTCCATCATCTTCCCTCCCCCATCCCCCATCCCAGTCTCCATCTCTACCTCTGTCTCAGCCTCCATCTCTACCTCCTCTCAGCCTCCATCTCTACCTCTGTCTCGACCACATCTACCCCATCATACCTGTTGATGCCTCCTCATGATAGTGCTAGCAATAGGATGTGAAACATCAGTAAGGGACATAGGATGGGTATGTTCCCACCGAGCATCAAACTAGGGAGTGGTGCCTACAAAATGATCAAATTCAAATATCAGTACCACATCACATAAAGAAACAAGTATCATAAAGTAGATAGACTAAGAGAGCAGTAGGGAAACTACATAAAAACCATTGCACAAACATACCAGCATCTACAGTGGAGGATCGCCATGTCCAAGGAATAAGAAGTAAGCTTGCAAACTCAGTCCACATAGATTCAAGTGACATGACACCACCCCAGACCGTAGCATCCCTTGACCTATAGGAAAAATAGGCATAAGAGTCAGACACATCCTGCCGCTCTCCAAACTATCGCAACACCCTGTTGGTGTTTGAAAATAAATCATATGTACATGGTCAGTAACATGCCCAATCAATTATCTCCGTTGATGGTAGAAAGGAAGATGGATATCCTCTCCATCCCACATGACACACTCTCTATATGGTCTCCAAATGAAATATGGCATCATATCTAACTGTTGATGCCAATACAACAAATGACCCATGTGAGTATGGATGATGGCTCCATCATATATAAATACATAAGGCCTATCTATAGGGAGATCACGAGAACGAATGGGATGGCACACAACAATCTGCTCCCATGCCCATATCTGGAGAAGGGTCGCGCCACAGCTGAGTGACTTACCATTAAGGTAAGCCATGTAAAACATATGATAGTGCATGTGGGCTAATATACATGGCCCCCATGTAAAAACAGTATGATCATGGACCATACTCTGTAACACTAAACCAAATCCAATAAAGAACCTGTGCTGGCGTCGATCAGGGCATAAGATGCCACATATCAAACTACCTAATAAGGTAGACAATCTATCAAGGCCTAGACTAAATTGGGACCAAGGAATATCATATGGACCAGAAAAACCAAGTTGATCCCGAGGAAATCCAGATAACTCAGTCAAGGAAACAATACCAGGTTGGGTGGCATACTCAACAAGCGCACCCTAGATCAGAAGCTGAAGAATGTGGTAAACATCCTCCAATGTCACAGTACACTCTCGAGTGAGTAACCAGAAAGTGCATGTCTCAGAATTCCATTGCTCTATAAGAGCCAAGATCAGACCCCTGTTGGTCATGATCTTTGGCATATAACAAACCCAATATAACCCTAATGCTCTAAGAACTGACCTCTCATCCTCATAGAGATGGAATCTGTACACAAATCCCGCCGGTCTAGACTCTCAGCAACGCAAAATCATCCTGGTGAACTGCACACAAAAATAAATCAGAAATATATCAGTATCAGTCATAGAGAGAAGTGTCAGAAATCAACATACACAAAAAGGAGCCCAAACAAATCTAGTAAGAAACTAAACAGGCAATTGCGGCAAACAACCCTCCTAGTGTGGTATGCTTGTGCGATTGCAAAATGCAAAAAACAAATGCGGCTGTCAAAACTCAATTGTGGAATTCAAACCTAGCAAATGCAAGCCTCTTATCAATTGCATCTTATAGCCAGCAATTGCGGCACTTAAACTGCAAGTGCGAAAAAACTGCAACTATTTGCGGCAACATTTTCCAAGGGACAGAAAACAAAAAAAATTTCAAAGCAAGAAATAAATGCATTAATGATACGCAAAGAAAGATTACTCACTGGACATCCTATGCCAGCTGGCATTTGATATATCTAGACTCGGTTGGAATTGTGGGTGACTCCAGGTAAGCCCACCATTGCATGCTAATAGAAAGGAAAATAGAGAAAACAAAGGGAAAACTCACCAAGATTCCCAGAGCTCCAAGAAGGCAATGTGACAAATGAAGGGTTCTCTTGTCTACTTATAGGAAATTCCAAAAAACCCTAATTTCTCTAGGATGTCAGAATTTTCTTCCCGATCCCTAGAAACTTCGACAATCAATATCACGGGCAATATAACACATTTTTCAAATCAGTCAGCTACCCAAATTCAGGAATTGCAATTTCAACAAATTAAGGTTCATGTCGTGACTTTTCACTCAAATTTGTTGAGGGGGCATAAATACACCTACTATCATCAGGGCAAGCTAGGGCAATATCAAACTAGAGAATCTTTGACACACTGCAACAAAGAGGGGCAAATGTAGACACCCTAAAATGGACAGGCTTGCAAATTTACATTAAAAACACTAACTTTCATCTATTAATTAATGGTTTTTAAATCATTAATTAATCATCTATTTTCCTTAAATTCATTCCTTAAATCATCTAATCAAATTCACAAAATTAATTAACTAGTTAATTTTATTTAATTAATTAACATTAATTGATTAATTACCATTAATTAATTAATTAAATTCAATTTCCTATAGTTTAAATTGAAATATTTAAACTTACTAATCAAATTCTTCCAATTAAATTAATTTAATTTCATTCAATAAAGCAATTCTAAATCAAAAAGAATTCAATTATCTCACATGTTGAAAACATTAATTAAATAAATGAATTAAATATTCATTTATCTTCAAAGAGATAACTCCAATCATATCACATGGGTTACTCTACCCATCTCTCTAGTTCACATGGGTAACTCCACCCACCTCTTCAATTCTAAAAGGTAACTCATAATTATCTCTTCAGTCAACCAAACTCTATCTCCTCTTTACCAATTGAAGAGGTGGAGTTTATTGATGGCTTCTCCAGTTCCCTTTGATCTCAATCATTCATCTCCCTATCTCTGGGATTGATCTCAACCATTCATTTCATCCTCAATTCCTATATAGTAAACCCTTCATAACCATTTCAAGGATCTAGGATTTCAAGCTCTCGTGTGCCATTACTCTGTCAGTTTGGTTCTAGCATTCAAGTCATCTTGCTATCACACACACATTTCAAGCATCAAATTCTCGACGCTTATCAAGTCATAGATGCTGCCCACACTAATACTGAGGATCAAAAATAGTGTTTTGGAAGGAGTAAAGAGAGACAATAGAAGCTTCAAGCACTTTGGGGTTTGCATTCATTTGTTTTCCTTTCTTTTCTTGTACATTTTATTGGTTACATTTCAAGTTATTCGTTATTGGTAGCTTTGTGTATTTGAGTTCTATCATTGCAAATTGGTGCTACTAACCCCCGCCTTTGGAAAGTTGGGGAACCATAAATCATGAAGAGGAGGCGTACAGGTTCATCCAAAAGGATTCCCTCTTTATCTCACCACTTTTCTTGAATATTTTGGGAACATCTCATAACTGTCTTTTGAATACTCCCTTCTTAATGTCTCCACCTTTTTTATGATGATACTCCTCCTTATGTCCAAATCACCTAGTTGTTTAAAACATTTGTAAGTGGCAGCTAGCACAATATCCACACTATCTTCCCTCTTAGATAAAGAGTAAAAGGCCTTTAGTTCTTCCCTTTTTCCTTTCCATCTCAACATAATTAGATCCCATTTATCTTTATCTTCATTGAAATAATCTAATATACTAATAACTTTCTTACCATGTTGGTAAATAGAGGAAGGATCTAAATCATCAGTTCAATGCATAAGTGTGGCATGTATTTTATCTTCATACCTTTGTTGTATCTATGCATGTGCTTCTCTGAACTTTGTGCAATCATCATCCCATTTCTTTCTTGACTCTTCCAATTTAGTCCTTTCAACAATTAATCTTTCTCTTTCCAAATCCAAGTCTGTTTCTGTAGTAGGACCAAATGGCATGGGGGAAGGGGGCAATTCTATGATAGGACTAGATGAAGAAGACTGATGTGGACTCTGATCTATCATCCTTTGGGGAGAAACCTAAGCTAATTGTTTTCCCTCTAATATGGCTATCTTCTTGTCTTTCTCTGGGGACTTTATCCTTTTATCATTGTAGGCCTTCAAGGTTGTTTCCAATTTGGTTCTTAGGCTCTAAATTTCTTCTTCTTTCTTCTCTGCTACCTTCATACTGAACTTTGCAGATTCTAATGTTAGGCTTACTGCCTCAACTCCTGTAGTCTCTGCAACTCTTTTCACCAATAATATACCTACATGTTTAGCCTGAGTATCTCCATCATTTTTCTTATTTTCTTTTCTCTTTAATTTCCACATAAATAATGTTGCATGGTCTTCACTAAACTTAACACCTAAAGATGCATGTTGAGCTTCTATTTCACTGGTATGCATTGGTTTTGTTTCTTTCCCGATGGCATCAAATACTATTGCATTAGCAATATCCCATTCTGGAAGAATGAGGACCCCTTATTTTATAACCAATTCTCTGCCTTCTTCAGGGGTGATTTTATCAAATTTGGCTATCATCTCCTGCTTTACCTCTATCTCAATCTCATCCTTATCCTTATCAGGTTGATTTTTATGCCTTTGCTGACATGTTTCTTTGAATTCATTAATATGAATTATCCATAAGAACTGAACAAATGCCCTTGATTTCACAAATTTATCATCTAATAAAAACTTATCACTAGCTTGTTTTGTGATAGGGTCTAATTCTTTGCCAACAAATTTAGAAATTTTCAAGTCCATCTCCGTATGTTTAGGAGCCTTAGGCATCCCTTCCTGCATAGCCTAAGATTTCACAACAATGTGCCATGTATTCCCCATCTATAATAATTTTTTCAGCAATTTCCTATTCATCTATATGCTAGGGAGATTGCGAAAGGGAGTAAATATTCTCTTGTTGTTGTTCTTCATCTTCTGTCCTTTGCCTTTTTGGGGATGGCAATGATTGTGCATCTGATTCCATAGATCTTTTTCCTTTTGAAGGAGCAACTACCTCTGCTCTTGGAAATACCATGCTATATCCCCCTTTATGTTGTAGAATATACTTCCTTGGTGGAACAATCCTTCCCTATGTAGCTTTGGTCGAAATATCCCTAGCCCTTTCTGGTTCTGCTTGCATCATTGCTTCTTTCTTCTCATTCAATTTTTGCATTAAATCCTCAAATAGAGACATTAATGTATCAATCTTTTTGGCCCAAGGATTGAACTCCTTCAAAGGGTCATATCCTTTATCAAAATGTTGGACAAATTCTAGGGTCTTTTTGTAAACAAACCACTTTTCTTTCTTAATCTCTTATTCTTGTAAATTGAATTCATTCCTGATAATGTCCTCTAGAAAGTTAAATTGATGATCCAATATTAGACATTTTGGTTTTTTTCTGAACATATCACTGAGGAAACCTTCGGTATCAGCACATCTCACCGTTGATGTTGTCATATGATAGGGATCTAAGTATTTGTGCAAATGTGTCCATTCCCCTTTGGTAATAACAAATTGATGCACAATTTTGATAGTAAGGAAAATGGTGCCTTTCCCTTTTCCTGTCAATGCATCCCCTTGTAGGCCACCAATTTGTCTAATTATTTCTGCAATGCCTATTTTGAGGGGAACCTGATAAGAGAGTATATTTGGAACTCCTCTGAAACCATAAAATCTGAATACAATTGATACAAGGTATAAAATAATATCACCCCAATTGTGTACCATCTCAATAGATTGAGAAAATTCCTTTGGTCTCAACAGATTCAATAAACCTTTAGGGATTCTAGGATTTTCTGTGAACAATAAGGCTCTGAGCTTGGAAGAAAAACACCTCTCAAAGGTGATGTAACTGGCCTCTTTTCTGTCCCATGACATGTTTGCACTCCACAGTTGGACATACATCTTTTCATCATCTTTGAATCTTGGTAAACCCATCTCCTTTTCTAGATAGTCAACATTCTTAAACAAGATCATATACATGAGCATGGAATACCATCCAAATGGCATGGTTACCTTTGCATTTTATTCCTATCAAACCCTAGTGAATCAATTCAGCAAGATGGGTGCCAAAATAAAAAATGATAGCCAAATGTGGGTGAAGAATTTGGACCATCATGAACATATAGGGGATGGGCATTTCTTTCTCTTCATCTTCACCGAAAATATGACATAAAGAACTATACATACCTCTATCCTTTAGATTGAAATAATCTAGTTTGAAAGGTTCTGGTGTATTGGGGCCTACAATAGCTAAGCCTCCTATCTTATTAAATAATTCCTTCAAAGGCCCCTCTCTAAGGTATTTTCTCTAAACTTTATAAATTTCCTTGAATTGATCAAAATCAATACTGTCCATTTGAGTCGAGGGATCATTTAACTTGAAAACCTCCCTTATCTCCTTAGCTGATATGCTCACTAATGCTCTATCATTTAAATCCCACACAACCCTAGAAGTACTATCATATATTTTTGCAATTTTAACCAATAAATCTACGTGCATGAAAACCCCAGGGTTTATTAATTTCCCCACATCAAATTGCCAAATGTTACTGCTAGGAGAAAATGCATTTCTCTGGCTAAAAGCTACTTTAAACAAGTCTAAACCAGTCGTGCTAATGGTGTCATCTCTTGCCAATCTACCCCTATCATATAAACCCTCTCCTACTTTTAGTCAAGGAAGTCTTGGCACCAATTCCTTAATTTTTTAAGCATCATTCGTTGATTCATTCAAAAAGGTCTTCAAATACATGTCTATCATGATAATCAATTTTCCCTGTAATCTCTCTTCTGGGTAGCATTTTTAATTTAGGGTTTCTAGACAGCAGATAAAATTTTCATATGCAAACAGTCTATTCACAACACCAAACCCTAATGCCAATTTAATTCACAATTTCTCAAAAATGTATTCTCAGAAGAACTTACATGTTCTGCAAATTTAGGACACAGATGGCAAATTCCATAATTCAGCTCTACTTCAAATCACTCTATTAATTATGGATTTCCAAGATTTGAAAATAATCATATACATAATCTCCACTAGGATTAGCACTTAATTCTTGTTGTAATGGCCACACACTTCACCACTATTTCCACTTCATTTGAAACTTTGCAGCCTAACGACTCAGAAAATCTTTACTTTACCAGTTTAAAACTTGACCGTCGATCTAAACAACTCCTTGTTACATTCTGCGGCTAGCAATAGTTAATGGAAATCACCATCAGTTGTGACATGTGACACCAAGGTGCATTTCCTTGATAGATAGATCCTGCACATCTTTGGCTTAAGGCAACGCGATGACCTTCAGATCAAAATTAACTTGCCCAAAGATTACTTAACTATCTTTCTTACTAATTGCAGGTTCAAACTCCCAGCTAGGACACGTGGCGGAATGGCACATTTCCTTGATAGATAGATCGATTGCATCTTGAGTTGAAGGTAATACACTAGCCGCTAGATCAAACTTAAGTTATAGCATCTTTATTTTCCTTTTAAATGCTGGACAGGGCCCGCCATATACCAGGTGTCACTCAGGCACATTTCCATGATAGGTAGATCTTACACATCTTCAGCTTAAGGAAACGCACTATCTATTCAAAAAAACATTGAGTTGTGCACCTTTTAGTTTTACTTGTCTAACTTCATCTGGACCCACTATGATAGGTTTCAATCAGGCACACTTCCTTGATAGATAGATCAACCGTAACTTGAGATGAAGGCAATACGTTGTTCGTCGGATCAAATCGAAAGTGCATGCAATTTATCGTAACCTTTAAACAAATTTTGGACCCACTAAATACATGTGGTATGTAATGCCTCGCCAGGGAACCCAAGAGAACTTAACCTAAACACGACACTAAGTTCACGAAATAATTTTTTTTTTAAATGTTTACAACAATATTAATAACAACATGGAAGCAACACAATGAAGTACATGACGTACCTAAAATACAACGCATACATGATTAACATTCCTCGAGGGTTCCTTGACATAGAATTACTTAAACAAACTAATCTATGATTACAATAATAAAGAATTGACATAAAGGATACATAATCTAAAACCAATAACATACATCTCATAATAAAGATTACATATACAACTGATACCATAAGGTATACTACCTAATCAACATCCACTGCACAAATCGCAGGGTATGTAATAATATATAATAAAAAATACAATGCATCCTACAAGGATGATAACCATTAAACACATATGGTACAAATACACAGCTCAAGTAACTAAGCAAGTCACCAAAAGACTAGGAAGCTAAAACTGCAACAAGGAGCATCCAAGCATGAAGAAGAATCTGTCAGAATCTCAATGGTAATAAGAATCACTACCACCCGACCACGTGGAACCAAAGGTCCACTCCCACCATGCTGAGGAGATAGTAACAGGTCCATCACATGAGGTATACAACAAGAATACAAAGCAAGGTACACATGACCTCATACTTCAATGCAAAGGAAGATCCTAGAAGCAATCTAAACCATAACAAAGAATACTAAACAATACCAGATGTAAATGACACACGTAGGATAACCTAAGCTGTATATAGGGAAGTGTCATCACATAAGTCCAACCTTGAAGGTAACCATAGTAGTACCTCTTGACCCTGGCCTCCAAGTGACACTATGTGGCTCAGTGATCCTTTCGCATAGACAAGGATCCCAACTCCCATCCTATCATGCGACAACACTCAAGGCATGGGTAGAGACTCAGACATATTATTAGTTCATTTTAAACCCCTTTAATGTATCATACATTTTCACTTATTAAGTAACTTGCCAATGGGTTTACCTAGTAACCACTTAGAGTCCTGAACCCCCATGGCAAGCCACTTCCCCGTTGTACACTTAGTTAACCTACCTAGGCTCAAGATCAACACATGAAGATTTAAAAAATCACAAATCACAGCCTACTCATTCAGGAGCACATAGGTTCTCAAACAACCAAACAATAACCACAGTACCCTCATGAGATCATAAAGCACATCATAACTGAATCAGGTTGGGTATAGGAAATTAGGACTATGAGATCATCACAAATCAAAACTGACATCATAATAACATCATACAAAAAGTACAATCCCAAACTTCTAGATTTAAGTCCTAAAGGTCATCTAGCCCGATAGATACCCGAAAGCATGATAACAAGATTGAAAAGGGTCACATGGTCGATTTAGGGTAATAGCATAGAACACACAGGTCATAGAGTAACAGTAATGGAAAACACTTCCCCCCTGTCTCTGTACTAATCCCAGTTCAACTAATGCCCACATAATGCACATATAAGCAAAAGAGATCCATACAGTTGCATAGAAATAAAAACATCTTAGAAGACTGAAAAGTGAACTATATGTATATAATCATTCCTAGACAACTTGAGCATAAGCCTCATTTAGTTAATACCTTAATCTGAAATAATATAAAGTCAATTGCAATAAAACTATTTAAAACTACCTGCCATAATTCAAATAATCTAATCACGATACTACATGAAATCAAATTAATCTAATTCTCAGATTTTGAGTTACCTTATGATTACATAGTAAAATTCACTTGATTGACTTTAATTAATCAACTACCTTAGACTCAATAAATCATATTAATAAAATTAATTATATTAATAATCAATATATTAATTTAAATTTAATAACACTTATTAATTTAAATTAATAATTAATTCATCACCATATAACTAACTATTAATATATCCAATTAAAACTATATATAAAATGTGTTTAATTAATATACATAAATTAAACATGATTATATAATTAAGTAATATATCAAACTTATATTTATCAAATTACAAATGATAACAACTCAATTAATAATTTTCAACTTAAAACAAAAAAAAAATTAATTTAATTAATAATAAAATTCATTTAAACTAATTTAAAACGAAATAAAATTAAACAAGAAAAAACTTTAATTCGAAAAAAATGTTTGTTTGAAAACAACTTAATACAAAGTCAACATGAGGGGGCCCGCTCGGATTCCCCACCCCTGCCATGCGCAGCGCAGTGCAATAGTCCTTTAAAGGACTGTGGGGAGGGGGACCACTGTCCTCCTTCCCCTGCGCTTGAAAACCGCACGCTAAGGGGAGGAAAAAGGGGGCTAGTGGGGATGGGGTCCCACCACCCCTTCCTCACTAATTAATTTTTTTTTTTTAATTCTTTTAGAACTTTTCCACTGCGATTTCATTTTTTTTTCTTCAAACAAAATTTATTTATTTATTTATTTTATTTTAATTCCAAAAACGGAATAAAGCATTTTAGAAGTTTTAACTTTTACTATCACACAATTTTTCCTTAACTGACTGGTGAAACTCATTACTTTTTGACTCTGTATTTTTTTTAACAGAGAGATATATTTTTTTTTTCAAAGAAACAATTTCAAAAGGGGGGATTTATTTATTTTTTAAATTGATTTTTCCAAGAGAACATTTGCAAGGGTCATATTTTTTTTCAACTATAGTTCTAACTATAGGATGATCTAATTTTTTGTTTTCTAGGAGATTCATAAGGATTTATTTAACTAAATTTCAACAACACTTCTGCACCAGGGTAATATATATTTTCCTACAAACATTAAGGATCTAGGTTTCCAGAAATACCCATTTCAACATTATATTCAAATTAGAAACCCTAATACCCATTTACTCCTAATGCCATAAAATGAAACCCTTTATGCCCACAAGCACAGATCTAACATGCAAGCATGAATAAAAATACGAAATTGATCTAAGAGTATATTTTCCAATTGAAATCAACAAAATCCAAAATAAAAAAGCAATGAATGACCAAACAAGGAATTCTTAGTTTTTCGGATGCATAGAAGACAGGGATCCGAAAACCAAAATTGACATGGACAAAACCCTACCTCAATATCTACAGACGAACACACAATGCAAAATCTAAGCAAGGAGAATTTCAAAATTATTCTCCAAAACCAAGCACACACCAAAGCTTCCAAAAATGGTCCCAAAAACCTGTTATCCTCCAATGAGAGAAGAATCCCCCTAATGAGGATCCATTTCACCTAATCAAGCAAACCCTCATGAAAACACATTCAGTTAACTCCTAAAAGGATGCCTCTCCAAAAATAAAATAAAATAACAATTAATAATTCAAATATCTAATTACTTGCACAACTCAACTTTGACTCCTAAATTCAAGTTGAGATCTCTTAAGTTTGAAAATACTTTTTCAACCAAATCTTGCACATGTAATTAATAAAATATTAATTTAAATAACTCAAATATTCAAAGCACAATAATCCATGCAACTTAATATTTAATTAAGCATAAAATCATATTTACTCTAATATTCAATTAAATATTAATATTCAATAATTGCACTTTAATTAAACTTTCAATTAAACATAGGTTTTTAATATAATTTTCAATTAATTAAATACCCTATATTTAATAATTAATTGTAACAATATTCAATTAAATAAATAGCATGATATAATACCCACATAATCACATCAAGCACCTGAAACCGAAAACAAGCAAAATCAAAAATGATCAAGGAAAGGGATACACGAATTCCTATCAACTATACAAATTCGGTCAGGGTAGTCAAAATAGATACTTGTCCATTAACTAGGACAATTTGGTTTAGGATAGGATTTGGACCTGAAAACTATCTCCCCTCTCTTACCATTGAGATTAATGCGTTAGGGCATGCTCACTCCTACCAATTCAGGGAAGACGTAGCCTGTACCTACAAACCTGTCATCACCAAGATGAACATACATACATATATCATATGGAAAACAATGGTTAAGACTAGGTTATCATGTGGATCTCGCCGAAGCAAGTAACTACGGCTCTGTCCCATACCATACCAAGCACATCAATTTAAGGTCAGTATTGTCAAAAACCATAATTGAAATGAAATCCTAACATATACATAAGCATCATTAAATCACCTTAAATCACATATACACAGAAGATACAACATGATAATAATGGATCAATAACATACTGAAAAGTAACGCATGAATATCCTCAAAATCACCTAAAAGAGCTAACACATACATACTATGGTCTAAAATAGATAAGACACTAACACAGGTAGACAGACAAAGGGGTAGGTATTACATCCTCCTCCCCTAAAACTAGGCTTACTCCTGGAAGTCGATAACTAATCTAGTAAAGAATCAGAAGGATTCACACCATAGTGCTACACCCCCTAACAATTAGGATCGAACACGAAGATTCACCCAATTCATAAACACCAAAAGAATATACCATCACAACCATCACTCATTTACATACAAGAACTAATGCAAATTAGCTTAACTATCTTATTTTACGATATGCATAACGAATCACAAAGAGTAATATAACTCAAATTTAAGCATAAACAAAACATCTACTTAATCATTTATTCATCGCCTAACATCATCTAATTAAGTCTATATCTTTAATGCTTTCAAAAACATCAAATACATACATACTAAAGCTTAATAGGGAAGACACATATCCATATTCATATCGAGAAGAAATTTGAACATTTCATGCAACCTTACTT
>MU223123.1:963083-982080 GCA_018584345.1 Thuja plicata | reverse complement strand
ATAACATACATCTCATAATAAAGATTACATATACAACTGATACCATAAGGTATACTACCTAATCAACATCCACTGCACAAATCGCAGGGTATGTAATAATACATAATAAATAATACAATGCATCCTCCAAGGATGATAACCATTAAAAACATATGGTACAAATACGCAACTCAAGTAACTGAGCAAGTCACCAAAAAACTAGGAAGCTGAAACTGCAACAAGGAGCATCCAAGCATAAAGAAGAATCCGTCAAAGTCTCAATGGTAATAAGAATCACTACCACTCAACCACGTGGAACCAAAGGTCCACTCCCACCGTGCTGAGGAGATAGTAACAGGCCCATCACATGGGGTATACAACAAGAATACAAAACAAGGTACACATGACCTCATACTTCAATGCAAAGGAAGATCCTAGAAGCAATCTAAACCATAACAAAGAATACTAAACGATACCAGATGTAACTGACACCCATAGGATAACCTAAGTTGTATATAGGGAAGTGTCATCACATAAGTCCAACCTTGAAGGTAACCCTAGCAGTACCTCTTGACCTTGGCCTCCAGGTGACACTATGTGGCTCAGTAATCTTTTCGCATAGACAAGGATCCCAACTCCCATCCTATCATGCGACAACACTCAAGGCATGGGTAGAGACTCATACATCTTATTAGTTCATTTTAAACCCCTTTAATGTATCATATATTTTCACTTATTAAGTAACTTGCCAATCGGTTTACCTAGTAACCACTTAGAGTCCTGAACCCCCATGGCAAGCCACTTCCCCGCTGTACACTTAGTTAACCTACCTAGGCTCAAGATCAACACATGAAGATATACAAAATCACAAATCGCATCCTACTCATTCAGGAGCACATAGGTTCTCAAACAACCAAACAATAACCACAGTACCCTCATGAGATCATAAAGCACATCATAACTGAATCAGGTTGGGTATAGGAAATTAGGACTATGACATCATCACAAATCACAACTGACATCATAATAACATCATACAAAAAGTACAATCCCAAACTTCTAGATTTAAGTCCTAAGGGTCATCTAGCCCGATAGATACCCGAAAGCATGATAACAAGATTGAAAAGGGTCACATGGTCGATTTAGGGTAATAGCATAGAACACACACATCATAAAGTAACGGTAATGGAAAACACTTCCCCCCTGTCTCTATATTAATCCCAGGTCAACTAATGCCCCCATAATGCACATATAAGAAAAAGAGATCCATACAGTTGCATAGAAATAAAAATGTCTTAGAAGACTGAAAAGTGAACTATATGTATATAATCATTCCTAGACAACTTGAGCATAAGCCTCATTTAGTTAATACCTTAATCTGAAATAATATAAAATCAATTGCAATAAAACTATTTTAAACTACCTCCCGTAATTCAAATAATCTAATCATGATACTAAATGAAATCAAATTAATCTAATTCTCAGATTTCGAGTTACCTTATGATTACATAGTAAAATCCACTTGATTGACTTTATTTAATCAACTACCTTAGACTCAATAAATCATGTTAATAAAATTAATTATATTAATAATCAATATATTAATTTAAAATTAATAACAATTATTAATTTAAATTAATAATTAATTCATCACCATATAACTAACTATTAATATATCCAATTAAAACTATATATAAAATGTGTTTAATTAATATACATAAATTAAACATGATTATATAATTAAGTAATCTATCAAACTTAAATTTATTAAATTACAAATGATAACAACTCAATTAATAATTTTAAACTTTAAAAAAAAAAAAAATTTAATTTAATTAATAATAAAATTCATTTAAACTAATTTAAAACTTATTAAATTCTAAAATGAAATAAAATTAAACAAGAAAAAACTTTAATTCAAAAAAAAACTTTGTTTTAAAAAAACTTAATACAAAATCAACATGGGGGGGCCCGCTCGAGTTCCCCACCCCTGCATGTGCAGCGCAGCGCAACAGTCCTTTAAAGGACTGTGGGGAGGGGGACCACTGTCCTCCTTCCCCTACGCTTGAAAACCGCGCGCTAAGGGGAGGAAAAAGGGGGCTGGTGGGGATGGGGTCCCACCACCCCTTCCTCACTAATTTTTTTTTTTTTTTAATTCTTTTAGAACTTTTCCACTGCGATTTCATTTTTTTTTCTTCAAATGAAATTTATTTTTTTATTTTTTTTATTTTAATTCTAAAAACGGAATAAAGCATTTTAGAAGTTTTAACTTTTACTATCATACAATTTTTCCTTAATTGACTGGTGAAACTCATTACTTTTTGACTCTGTATTTTTTTTAATTGAGAGATTTTTAATTTTTTTTCAAAGAAATATTTTCAAAAGGGAGGATTTTTTTTTTTTTAAATTGATTTTTCCAAGAGAACATTTGCAAGGGTCATATTTTTTTTCAACTATAGTTCTAACTATAGGATAATCTAATTTTCTTTTTCTAGGAGATTCATAAGGATTTATTTAACAAAATTTCGACAGCACTTCTGCACCAGGGTAATATATATTTTCCTACAAACATTAAGGATCTAGGTTTCCAGAAATACCCATTTCAACATTATATTCAAATTAGAAACCCTAATACCCATTTACTCCTAATGCCATAAAACGAAACCCTTTATACCCACAAGCACAGATCTGACATGCAAGCATGAATAAAAATACAAAATTGATCTAAGAGTATATTTTTCAATTGAAATCAACAAAACCCAAAATAAATAAGCAATGAATGGCCAAACAAGGAATTCTTAGTTTTTCAGATGCATAGAAGACAAGGATCCAAAAACCAGAATTGACATGGACAAGACCCTACCTCAATATTTGCTGAAGAACACACAATCCAAAATCCAAGCAAGGAGAATTCCAAAATTATGCTCCAAAACCAAGCACACACCAAAGCTTCCAAAAATGCTCCCAAAAACCTGTTATCCTCCAATGAGAGAAGAATCCCCCTAATGAGGATCCATTTCCCCTAATCAAGCAACCCTTATGACAACACATTCAGTTAACTCCTAAAGCGACTCCTCTCCAAAAATAAAAGAAAATAACAATTATTAATTCAAATATCTAATTACTTGCACAACTCAACTTTGACTCCTAAATTCAAGTTGAGATCTCTTGAGTTTGAAAATACTTTTTCAACCAAATCTTGCACATGTAATTAATAAAATATTAATTTAAATAACTCAAATATTCAAAGCACAATAATCCATGCAACTTAATATTTAATTATTTAACCAAGCATAAAAGCATATTTACTGTAATATTCAATTAAATATTAATATTCAATAATTGCACTTTAATTAAACTTTCAATTAAGCATAGGTATTTAATATAATTTTCAATTAATTAAATACCCTATATTTAATAATTAATTGCAACAATATTCAATTAAATAAATAGCATGATATAATACCCACATAATCACATCAAGCACCTGAAATCGAAAACAAGCAAAATCAAACATGATCAAGGAAAGGGATACACGAATTCCTATCAACTATACGAATTCGGTCAAGGTAGTCAAAACAGATACTTCTCCACTAACTAGGACAATTTGGTTTAGGATAGGATTTGGACCTAAAAACTATCTCCCCTCTCTTACCATTGAGATTAATGTGATAGGGCACGCTCACTCCTGCCAATTCAGGGAAGACGTAGCCCGATACCTACAAACCTATCATCACCAAGACGAACATACATACATATATCATGTGGAAAACAATGGTTGAGACTAGGTTATCATGTGGATCTCGCCAAAGAAAGTAACTACAGCTCTGTCCCATACCATACCAAGCACATCAAACAGTAATGAAAACATATAATGATCCATGTGCATATAAATTTAAGGTCAGTATTGTCAGAAACCATAATCGAAATGAAATCCTAACATATACATAAGCATCATTAAATCACCTTAAATCACATATACACAAAATATACAACATGATAATAATGGATCAATAACATACTGAAAAGTAACGCATGAATATCCTCAAAATCACCTGAAAGAGCTAACACATACATACTATGGTTTAAAAGAGATCAGACACTGACATAGACATATAGACAAAGGGGTAGGTATTACATGATAGAAAGGCACAATGCCTTAATGGATAGATGGATCGCATCTTCTGCTTAAGGCAATGTGCTAGCCATCAGATTAGAACAAAGTTGCACAACACATGTTTATTAGAATAAAAGGCTTGCAGGCATCTAGACTTAGGAAAAATTAAAGCGCTTAGGACTTAGGAAAATTAAAACCTAGCCCTACTTAGTGGTAAAATAATACATGGGTCAAAATATTTTAAGTGAGTGGGAAAAGTAACAAAGGAATATAACAAGTTCCAAAGACCTTAGGGTTTTAAACATATACCCTCCAAAATTTAAAATAAAACACCTAGGGTTTAAACAAAACAAACCCTGCTCAAAGATTTTTTAAACACATGATTCAAAAGTTTTGGAAAGTTTTTTGCATAGACCTAACAATAGGTTCAGACAAAGTACCTCTCAAATTTAGTTAATTGAAAAGGCTTAGGCTCAGACGAAGTTATTTCAGTCCTGGTATTTTGGTTAATCTTCATCATATACTTGGGAGTCTCATTACATCTCAGTGTATTCCTTTGCTTTATGTAATTAACTTTAATTTTCCCCAAATCCAATAAGGTGATGACATGTCTACTCAAATCCAAACATCTAATTATTGCATTTCTATTGATATCTCAGAATACTGACCCATCATCCCTTCTATTGATTATCTTAAACCTTTTCAGAACCTCAATGAATGCGAGGCTACAACATCTTTACCTTATTCTTTTTCTGGCATCCCATGACAACCTATGTCTTCATCCACAAAGTCAAGAGGGAATGTGGGATATGAACATCACTGGAAGAATACAAGTCTCAGAATCTCACAATAGTTTTCACAAATTCAATCAATACCTTGAGGGAATGCAAAATCTTATTTTCCTTCATTTTTCTTATCCCTATCATCCTACTTGTAACTCTTCAATGGATTACCAAAATGAAAGGGATGACAAGAAACTTAAAAATACTTCCTCAATCTCCCAACTTGGATTCCTTAAATGTATCTCATCACTTATTCACCTCCTGCGAGGGAGCACAAGGTCAAATTATCCACGCATCTTCCTACATCTCACAATCCATGGATTATTCATATTATATAATCATTCACCATGAGGGGACATGAGAGACTGGTGCATGAGCACCAAGGCCAAGTACCAAGGACATGAAGGTGCAATAGGGTCACTGAATAGATCCTAGGGGGAATGGAAGACAACATGACCTTGAAAGGTCATTAGCATTGTAATAAGACCAATGATGGTCATTTAATGATGTTTGTAATATTTTGTTGATCATTTTGTATAAGATCAAATATGTAATCCATGGATGGAATTTGGGGGTTAGAGTGTACCTGTATACGCTAAATATGGGCCTCTAACTTAGTCATACACTTCAACATAGTCATTGTTCATCAGTCACACACAGGAATGAATATGGATTTATTCATCCTGCATGCCTGAATGAGTCAACCTATTTCCTCCTATATAGATGGGGTTTTTTGAATAGCTCACGAAATCTAAGAATCCAACAACCTAGAGCGATCTAAGAATGGAGGATTTAATCTAGAAATGTAAGTGCAAGATTAATCTAAGAATGAAAGATTAAGCTTAGTCTAGAAATCAACATGAGATATTTAAGCTAGAAGTGAATATGATATTAAAATAATAATGCTTGAAAGAATCTAAACTATGCATGATTAATCCATAAATGACATTAATCTATTGCAATATTGAAAGCTTGAATGCACAAATATGAGTTAGAAAATCCAGCAGCGATTCGATACTTCAACAATGCATTCTCCTTTTTTGAATGAGAAAAAGAGAGTTCTTTTATAGATTGAGAGTCCAGTTAGAATGGTAAGTTTTCTTTGAGATAAATAGTTAACACCTCAAAATCTAGTTCAAATTAGCAAGTTTCCTTGAGAGAAACAGTGAACTGTTGTCTTTTTGAGTGAATGGAGTTAACTGATTTGTTGCACTTTTGAATCTCAGTCAACTCAAAGTTTCCATTTCTGAACTGATGTGAGTATTTTGGAGAGATTATTTGATTAAGTAAATGAAATATGACATCATAAATGTAATTTCTCAATTATTTGAATAATTAAATTCAATTATTGAAATGAGGATATTTATTTAATAATAAAATATTATTTAATTCCTTTTTATGTATTTTAGCTAAAAGGATGAATTTAATTTAATTAAAGTTCTAGGGCTTTGTAATTAAATTAATTCAATCATAGGGTTTATTTAGCCAATTATAATTGATATTTAGGAATTAAATATAATATGTGAGTAATGTAGATTTAGGATTTTCTACATTTGACACTTAGGTCAAGTAGAGTCTATCGAAACTCAAAATTTCCTAGTACAATAGGACTTTGATGATTCTGAAGGTTGACAAATGCAACAAAATTGGTTGTGGTTGCAAGATGCCAATTTTGGGGTGTTACATTTTGCCCCTCTTTGAATTGATGTGCGAATAGCGCATTGATTCAAAGAATAGTATGATGTTTGAAGCATAGAAGAATAGTTTGAAATTGATTTCAAGAATTGATGAAGGTTTCAGAGCCATCTCCAAAATAGATCTTAACTCTCTAAAGTCTAGGTTAGATTGCCAAGATGCCAGTTAGATTAAGTTTTTGAGGGTCATCTTCAGAATGAAGCTTAACTCTCATGAATCTGGGTTAGATTGCTCCAATACCTAACAATGATATTTCGAGAGCTATCTCCAGAACAAAGCTTAACTCTTAGGGATCAAAGTTAGATTTCTCAAATACCTAATAGGTTTCCACCTTTCAAAATATTGTCCTCAGAAAGAGGCTCAATCTTCAGGAGTTAGGGTTAGATTGCCCCAATACCTATCCATTTGAAAGATAGTCAGTAGAGATTTTTAGGATTGTCCACAGAATGAAGCTTAGTCCCCCAATATCTAGGTTAGATGCCTAGATGCCAACTAGATCGAGTTTCAGAATCATCCCCAGAATGGAGCTTGATTTTTAGGAGCCAGGGTTAGATTGCCCCAATTCCTAATAGATGAGATTTCAAGAATCATCTCCAGAATGGAGCTTGACCCTCAGGGACCTAAGTTAGATTGTACAGATACCAAATAGATTATCACCTTTCAAAAGACTATCCCAAGAATGAGGCTCAATCTTCAGGAGTCAGTGTTAGATTGCCCCAATACCTGGCAGTGAGATTTCAAGAACCATCTTCAGAATGAAGCTTGACTCTTAGGAATCCAAGTTAGATTGCCCAGACACCTAAAAGATGAGATTTCAAGAATCATCTCTAGAACTAAGATTGATCCTCAAGAATCTGTGTTAGATCACCCAGACACCTAATATATTGAAATTAGATTAGATTGATTAAGATAGATTGAAAGTGATTCAATGATGTAACCATCCTTCCCCCTCGGGAGAGAAATGGAAAGATGACACATCATAATGGTGATTGAGAGTGAGAAATCGTAGATAGAAGTTGAATCAAAGGTCAACAAGAAATCAAAACAGATTATGGAAGAGTCTAAAAGATGTGAGAGAATGTTGATTGGAGATGATTCTGACAAGAAAGCAACGTCAAAAAGTTGACTGCACAAGCATTTGATCGCATAAAAATATTAAGTACAATTTTGAGCTATATAGAAGTGTCAGAATTTTATTTCGATCTCAAAAATGGATTTAGAGTGGTCAATATAGCCACTTTTGAAGAGTGAGAACAAGGATCGAACACTTGGGCAGTCGTGATGAAGCCATAACACTGAATAAAAATCCCTCATTGTACAAATTCAGGGGAACACAATGAAGTTAACATCGAAACATTGTGGCGATGCAAGTCTAGAATGAAAGTGCAATCCTATGCTAGAATGAAAGTGTAATCCTATGCTAGAATAAAATTGCAATCCTATGCAAGAATGAAAGTGCAATCCTATGCGAGATGCAATTCCTAGGATGTGGTTATTGGACCCATTGGATAGTTTTCATCACAAAGCATTGATACAATCCTTACTGGTGCCACTACAACCATAAGAATATGAATATTAATTTCATCGGATAAGATATGGGAAGCTAACATAAGTATCAGGTCACAAAAGTTGAGATGGCCTGAACATTGTTTCCAGTTTGATATAGTAAGAGAATACTAGTAAACAAGAAGAGCAATAATATTCAAGGAGATAATTTTGACCTCGCCAACAAGCAGTAGACAAAGAAAAGATAAACAAAATTAATGAGAACAAGCAGCATACAAAGATAAATTCAATCATAGCTCAGCATGTTTCAAATTCGTTAGATGTGTTCATGTATAGAGATGTTGAAAAACATCATTGTGCTTGTGATTTCCTTGTGTTTGATTGCTATGGACAGATGTTGTTTATGTTTGCAATATCCAATGTGTGTTAAGAAACACAGATGCGTCTAAAAAGAGTCTTTAAGAAACATTGTTGGTTGTGGTGTTAAAAAAAACACATGTTGTGTGTGTCATTAGTGCATTGTCCTTTAGAATGACAAGATTATTGACAAAATATGCAATCAGATTGGGGACACATGCCCCTAGATAATGATTGATGACTAACTTTACTCATGTTACAAGGACAAAATTGATTGCGTTGCCCCTGGGCTTAGGACTCTGGATCAGTTCAAGTCAAGAGGGTTCTAAGAGGACCCAAAGTGTCACGAGAGTGACGAAAATCTATGTACAAGTTGAAGCAAAGTATTTCCAAGATGGAGTATTGATAGATGGAGCGTTGAGTACAACTCCAACTTCAACATATCGATATCAATTTGTGGATATATTTCATTTGCAATAAATCTCAGCAGTATCTTCCTACATCTCACAGTCCATGTATTATTCATATTATATATATTTTGAGAGCTATCTCTAGAACAAATCTTAACTCTTAGGGATCTAAGTTAGATTGTTCAAATACCTAATAGGTTTCCACCTTTCAAAAGATTGTCCTCAAAAAGAGGCTCAATATTCAGGAGTCAGGGTTAGATTGCCCCAATACCTGTCCATTTGAAAGATAGTCAGTAGAGATTTTTAGGATTGTCCTCAGAATGAAGCTTAGTCCCCCAATATCTAGGTTAGATGCCCAGATACCAGCTAGATCAAGTTTCAGAATCATCCCCAGAACGGAGCTTGATTTTTAGGAGCCAGGGTTAGATTTCCCCAATTCCTAATAGATGAGATTTCAAGAATCATCTCTGGAATGGAGCTTGACCCTCAGGGACCTAAGTTATATTATTCAGATACCAAATAGATTATCGCCTTTCAAAAGACTGTCCCTAGAATGAGGCTCAATCTTCAAGAGTCAATGTTAGATTGCCCCAATACCTGGCAGTGAGATTTCAAGAACCATCTTTAGAATGAAGCTTGACTCTCATGAATCCAGGTTAGATTACCCAGACACCTAAAAGATGAGATTTCAAGAATCATCTCTAGAACTAAGCTTGATCCTCAGGAATCCAGGTTAGATCACCCAGACACCTAATATATTGAAAGCAGATCAGATTGAAAGTGATTCAATGATATAATCATCCTTCCCCCTCGGGAGAAAAATGGAAAGATGACACATCATAATGGTGATTAAGAGAGAGAAATTGTAGATAGAAGTTGAATCAAAGGTCAACAAGAAATCAGAACAGATTACAGAAGAGTCTGGAAGATGTGAGAGAATGTTGATTGGAGATGATTCTGACAAGAAAGCGACGTCAGAAAGTCGACTGCACAAGCATCCAATCACGTAAAAATATTAAGTGCAATTTTGAGCTATATAGAAGTGTCAGAATTTGATTTCGACCTTGAAAATGGATTTAGAGTGGTCAATATAGCCACTTTTGAAGAGTGAGAACAATGATCGAACACTTGGGTAGTCGTGATGAAGCTAGAATGTTGAATAAGAATCCCTCATCATACAAATCCAGGGGAACACAATGAAGTGACCATTGAAACAATGTGGTGATGCAAGTCTAGAATGAAAGTGCAATCCTATTCTAGAATGAAAGTGCAATCCTATGCTAGAATGAAAGTGAAATCCTATGCTAGATTAAAAGTGCAATCCTATGTGAGAATGAAAGTGTAATCCTATGTGAGATGCAATTCCTAGGACGTGGTTGTTGGACCCATTGGATAGTTTTCATCATAGAGAATTGATACAATCCTTACTAGTGCCACTACAACCATAAGAATATGAATATGACTTTCATCCGATAAGATATGGGAAGCTAACATAAGCATTAGGGAACAAAAGTCGAGATGAGCTAAACATTGTTTCCAGTTTGATATAGTAAGAGTACACTAGTAAACAAGCAAAGCGATAACAGTCAAGGAGATAATTTTGACCTCACCAAAAAGCAGTAGACAAAGAAAAGATAAATGAAATCAATGAGAACAAGTAGCATACAAAGATAAATTCAATCATAGCTCAGCATGTTTCAAAGTTGTTGGATGTGTTCATGTATAGAGGTGTTAAAAAACATCATTGTGCTTGTGAGTTCCTTGTGTTTGATTGCTATGGACAGATGTTGTTTACGTTTGTGATATCCAATGTGTGTTAAGAAAAATAGATGCATCCAAAGAGAGTCGTTAAGAAACATTGTTGGTTGTGGTGTTAAAAAAAACACCTATTGAGTGTGTCAATAGTGTGTTATCCTTCAGAATGACAAGATTACTGACAAAATATGTGATTAGATTAAGGACTCATGCCCCTAGGTAATGATTGATGACTAACTTTACTCATCTTGCGAGGAAAAAATTGATTGGGTTGTCCCCAGGCTTAGGAATATGGATCAGTTCAAGTCAGGAGAGTTCTGAGAGGACCCAAAGTGTCACGAAAGTGATGAAAAGCTATGTATAAGCTGAAGCAAAGAATTGCCAAGATGGAGTATTGATAAATGGAGCACTGAGTACAACTCCAACTTCAACAGATCAATATCGATTTGTGGATATATTTCATTTGCGATAAATCTCAGTAGTACGATGATAGTAGGCAGACATAGTGAGAACCACTGGTGACTGGTGCGAGAGAGGTTCTTAAGTAGAAAGATCTTAGTATTAGATAGGCATCAATAGGCAGACACAGTGACAACCATTGGTGACTGATGTGAGAAATATTCTCAAGTAGAGAGATATTAGTACAAGCTAAGCGATAGTAGGCATACGTAGTGAGAACCACTGGTGACTGACGCGAGGGAGATCCTGAAAAGTAATAGGAAAGTTCCCCCTAGACCAGGACGGTTGCCCCTAGAGTATGACCAATTTCAATCAAGTTTTTGAGGGTCATCTTTAGAATGAAGCTTGACTCTCATGAATCTGGGTTAGCTTGCACAGATACCTAATAGATTATCACCTTTCAAAAGACTGTCCCCAGAATGAGGCTCAATCTTCAAGAGTCAGGGTTAGATTTCCCCGATAGCTGGTCATTGAAAGATAGTCAATAGAGATTGTTTTGGTTGATGCATCAAAGTACCTATGGCTAGGTTTTCACCAAGATGACCATTTTTTAGGAATTTTTACGATTTTTAGTCTTTTTGAGATTGCTCGATCTCAAGAAAGATCACATTGGTTTTCCCCCAATGTCTAGAAAGGTGTAGGACACTGTAGATGGATTAGAAAGCTAATGGATGAGATGAAATGATGGATGAAGAGGGTGAATGTGACCCTCAAGGACAGTCTCCTCAAGATTACCCAAGCTAGGGAAAAAAGGAATATAGCAATGTAGACTCATGGAGCGGTGTTGGATAGCATATATGATAATGTCCAGATGTCATGAAAGCATGTGGTCCAAAAGAATGGAAATGTCAAGAGACTTCTAAGAACTTGTTTTTCAATTTTGATCAAGACCAAGGGGTCAATTTTGGATAGGATATAGCAATGATAGCACAATCAAGATAATGGGTGATAGAGGTATAAGTGAATGGTTTGGATTATGGCAGGATTGCGCAGAGATAGGGAAGATAGGCTTGGGATAAGCATGATCATGATAGGGTATCATGGATGAGAGAAAGTGAATAAGTTGATGGAAAGGATAATGGATGTCAACATACATGTGTTCATGGATAGGCTCAACCTTGTCAAGATCATATGAAGGAACATGGATGTTCATGTGCTAGCGGGATGTAAGATATGATAGATAGGATGACATGGAAGGAACTTCCCCCAAGTGAAGAGTGCAAGTAGGAGGAATTACACATGATGCCTATTTTCCAAGTTTTCATCATGGTACTTATCCAAGGTGCGACAAGAAGTGGTTTTCACCATAGGACAAATTGATTTGTCTTTACTTTTGCTACCAAGGTGCCTTTTTACCAGGTTTTCACCAAGGCACTTTTTTTATTTTTTTTGTACTTTTTGATTTTATGGAGGAACTTAAGCTTATAGCTCTTTAGATAGTGATCCTTGGAAAGATATGCTATGATAGGCCAAGGCCACTGAAAGTATGCTCAAATATGTTGATAGGGTGATGGTAGAGAAAATTGATATGGGGGATAAGGAAGATGGTAGCCAAGGAGTTATGTGATGGATTGGATAAGGGGAATGGAAGGATATGGATGGATGGGTAGGTGGCAGGTGCAGGATATTAGATAGGGTATTGAAAAAAATTTGTAGAGGTAGATGGAAATGGTGATAAGATCAACATCAACACACACCTTGAAGGGTAGTGGACGGATGGAGGAAAAATGAATGGAATAGCTTTAGGTTTTGATGGATGAGCTTATATGGATCTTGGTATATGGGGACCCAAGATGGATGAAGTATTCAAGGTAATGGATTTTGGGACATGAGGACACAAAATAGAGTTAGAAGATGGTAGGTGTTTAGATGGAGATGAAGTGAAAGAATTTGGAAGCTTGGATGCCAACTCTGACGTTTCCTTTTTTTGCAAGCCTTTTAAGAGAGACTTGGGGATCCACACAACTTTTGATTTTATTTTTCTATCCAAGTCCTTTGGAAGAGACTTGGGAATCCACATCGCTTTTTATTTTCCTTTGTTTTTGAATGATTTAGAACACAATTCTTCCATGATGGATTTAGGAATCCATTTTTTCTTTGATATTGTTCTCTGCTCAGTGGACCTTTGTGGTCTCTTGAATATTTCCTTTTTATTTGTAGTCACATGTCTATTAGATGGGACATAGTGATTTTCATATTTAAGTGGATTCTTGTATTTGTGGTTTCTTCGTTGCACATCCAAATTGCTTCCAAAAGACTTGGGAACTATGGATGAATAGGGCCAATATGACTAGCTCGCATGGATGGGTTGATAGGGAGAGCTCAAGGATGTATGTCTTTGTTGATCTTGATAGAGGATAGGGTAAGTGGATGACAAACTAGTAGTTATAGGCATGTTGGATGGAGGGATATAAGGACCCAAAATAGATGGAAGGTTTGACAGTTTCAGCTTTGAGATATAAGGACCAAGGATGGATTTGGGAGATGGAGAAGGTTGATGCTTACATTTGAATGGAGGGATATAAGGTGTGGAAGGGATATCAACATATTTAGAGTGAGCTGCATGACTGAGGCTCTTCTCTTTTGAATTCATCTCTATATCAATAGGTGCATGATAGGAGAATCTGAAGCTTGAGGGGATTTATTTTTATGCAAGAGATTTTTAGGAATGATGGTTTCTTGAGTTGGATATGGAGGAGCATGACAAGGAGATGATGGGATGCTCTGATCTTGACAAGGATTATTAGATGGTGTACAAAGGGTACCCTTCTCTTTTTTTTCAATAAGCTCAATAGAGATGGTGGAAAGGATATCTCGATCTCACTTAGGGGATGGATAAGATATAGGAGGTGAAAGAGTGTCTTCTAGGAGTAAATGGAAGGAGATCAGAGGATCATCATGATTTTGGTCAACTATTGGATAAGGTTGGATGGTATCTTGATCGTGATCATCATTTATATTTGTTCCATCACACTATGGATTATCCTCTTGACATGGAACCACTTCTAAAGACGAGGTAGGAGTGTTGGTCTGTATGAATGATTCTTGACAAACTAATGAAGTATCATTTTGATTAGGCATTCTAAACAATGAAGCACATGGAAGCTTTGGGTCTATGATCTTTGAATTCTGAGAAAGACTTGCATCTATATGTTGATTATCTTGGATTTCTTTTAGAGGTAGTCCTTGAGAGTAGACAGTCATCATTAGGCCCATTTCTTGATAAAGATGGTGAAGCTTTAGGAGATGGGGGAATGGTGGAAGAAGTATATGTGTTATGCGAACCATTGCTAGACAGGGATTCTTGATATTGATCATGCTCAAGATTGGTATCTTCACTATCTAATTCATTAGGATTTTCCACTTCGATTATCTCATCATCTATGAGATCTTTGATTTTATGTTTCAAATTCATGCAAGATGAAGTCTTATGCTTATTTCTTTGATGATATGCACAATAGGTACTCAAGAATCTCCATCCACGTGATGTGGCTATAGGCATTGTGATGAGATTAAGCTCAAGAAGTTCTTTCAGTACTGATGTATAAGATTGTCCCAAAGGAGTAAAGATTCTCTCTAAAGGATAATTAGATGCTTCTTGACTTGAAATATCCTTTTTTTGCTGATAGAAAGGACTTTCATCTGTTTCTATCATAGTTTCCTCTACATTCTCTTGATCAAAGATAGGATGATCATAAAATTGTTCTTGATCAAAGATGGGATTTTCATAAAACTATTCTTGATCAAAGATGGGATTGTCATACCAAGATTTATCCATCTTGGAAGGAAGTGGAGATATGTGAGAATCATGATCAAATAGAAAAGGACAGGTTGATCTTAATGAGGATTCGTCAGATGAAGTATCCTTTTCCTTTTTGTTCAATTCCTGAAGTTCAAATTTCAAAGATTCAAGCTATTTTGATAAAGTTGCCATAAGAATCTCTTCTTTTCTTTTAAACATTGTAAGATTTTCTTGATGCGCTTGCTTAGAAGATTGAGAGAAGGTATGATGAATTGATTGATTGACTGACAGGTGCTGAAGTGATATCTAAAGTGCTGATTAAGTCCAAGACCAAAGGACAAAGGAGATAATGTCCAACTGAGATAGAGATAGCAATGACTCTAATCTTGAGTCAAGGTTGACAAACCTACTTTTGCAACTTAGGATAAGGACAACGTACACAAAGATGATAAGATTGAAATAGATAATGGGTCACTTGGACTAGCATAGAAAATTTAGATTGCAAGACAACAACAAGTCAGACTGTCACCAGATTGTAGTAAAAGACAAACTAGTAGCGATGTTGGTAAGAACACAGATTTGAGAAAATCTAGACAGAACCTTCTCAACAGAAGAGCAATTTGGACAACAAGTTGATAGATTTCAGAGCTTGATAGTAGATGCAGAAACTCGGATAAGAGTTGACAGTGAACACCTAGAAGTGTAGATTTTGAATTTGAATGATCAGTTTGATGTTTGTTTTGAGTGTTCATTTTGAATGTTTTGATGTCTGTTTGTTTTGATGCTTCACCCACGCAAGACACATCAAGCAGAATGTTTGTTGTAAAAAAGAACAGAGACACCACAACCTAGGTAAGCCAAGGCAATATCTGTTGAATTCCCACTTGAACCAAAGTTCAGCCATGCCTACTCATAGCGGACAACTTAGAAGCTTGGAGGCACGGACTCCTCCTTACAATGCACTCACTTCTCAAGCACACCAAGCTTCGAATCCCAAGGGTAATCACTTCCCAAGGGACTATTGTCTCTACTAAGAGATGTAAAAATGTGGGACATCTTAGTCAATCTCTAACCTTCTACGCCAACATATAGAGGGTTTTTGGATACTAGAACAAAGTTTTTTAGTCAAGGCATATGTTCAGGTGGTTATACTTGTGGCAGATTAGCTCCATTATGGAGGCCTCCTAGCCTACAGAAGTTAGGTTCTGTAGGTTTCTACAAACCACAAGGGTACTGAGGGATATCTTCTTCCTGATATAACATAATCAACACCTGTTCAATGTGAGATTAATCACAATGAAATTTTTTATATACCGATTCGGAAAGGCTTGGCTTTAGCCTGTTACCAATTGGGCAATCCACTCTCATCGACTCTGTTAAATCTCTCAAGAGGTAGCCACGCTAAAGGATTTGTATGGATTTCTCTTTCACCCAAGATCCACGAAGGCGAGGGGAGAGGATACATCCATGTAATTCCTTGGAATTACAAAATTAGGAGACACTTCAAACACATAAGAAAATGACAATAATATTTCCAGATTTTTTATCATCCCAAAAGGGCGAGAGCATAGTTTCCTGACATTATTTTCATCCCTAAAACACCAAATAGAATTTCATTTTAAAAGTCTTGAATGTGCGTTCCTATTTTAATAAAACAAAACAATATGCAAGCACAATGTTTAGCGTTATATCGATCAAGGCAACCCACAAGATGATTCATTAGTAGTCTATATTTTTAGTCCTCTTTTTCAACATCTTGTAAAACACTGTTAGGTTGTAATCAATAAGATAAGCCAGAGAACAACAAAGCCCAAAACTCATTAGCGTTATAAAAATAAAAAACTCATAAATATGATTGCATATTCAAAAACTAGACCAAAAATAACGCACTTTCAAAAATAATTGCACCCAAAAATGTTACCATATGATCCCGTACGAAGCTCCAAAAGTTGCAAAATGCAGGATTTGGCAAGTATAGTAAAAAAAAAGTGCAATTTCTGAGAAATCTAGTAAGAAAAAAAAAAAAAAAAAAACTCCACCACAATGATCGTTATAAAATTCTACCCCAATAAAAAAAAATTCTCAAAAAAAGGAGTTAATAAGAACAAGTTATGATGATTTGAAAATAGAGTGCAATTTTAAAAATACATATGGTGAGGGCAAGAAATTTTTAAAATTTCATTAACGTCAGCACCTCCTGCAGTTAAATTTGATGGTTTGATGGCTGTCGGAAAAAGCCAATACCCCTACAAAAAAAAATGTCTAGATTGGCGTCAAATTGTTTTTTTAGACATATAACTGAGAGAGGTGATGATCGGGTGGTGATTGGGTGGCAGAGCTCAGGAGGATTAATCCCAACTGCCAAACACTAGACGTAGATCAATCAATCGCTGACCAAACACTGAGAAAAATATAAAATATGTAGAAGAGACTGCCTCAAGCACACATTTGATCAACAAGAAGGCATGGCCATATGTTCTGGATGACAGACTGTGAAGTGTCTATGAAAGCTCATAAATAGCGTGAGGACATGTGGCATACATCAACAACAACAATCGCCAAAGGTTTCATAGCCAACAAAAGTAGAGATCTGTCAACAACACTTAATGCACAACCACTAGATGGACCAAGTGCCCCTGATGAAGATGCCAACCATATTCCTCCCGAGAAAATCAAAATGGTAAAAATGAAGATGGCCAAGTAGAACAATCCAAAAGATGCTCAAGTCTGTAGTGTAGGGAAGCTGTGCGGGGCTAGGTATCAAGACAGCGTGGTGGGCAGAGACGAGTGGTTTGGGTAGCAGAGGAGCTGCAGATGGGAAGAGAGGAGGTTGAGTGGCACTATGGGTAGAGGCGACTATTTTGGGAGTGGAGTGGAAGAAGGGAGGCGTGGAGTGGTTGGACTGTGTTGTTGGTGGCGGATTGGAGAGGTGGTGAGGGGTTGGTGAAGGTTGTGCGTGAGGGTAGGCAGTGGGAGGGTTGAGAAATGCACAGGAGTAGGTAGAGGAAGCGCGAGAGAGGCGTGGGGGTTGTGGAAGGGTTTGAGAGTGCGCAAGTGGGTTGTGGAGTGTAGTACCTCTCCAACTCTAGCTCATTGAGGAGCAACATTGGTAAGTACCCTGATAAGGAGCAATGTGGGTAAGTAAACCTTCCATATTTTTGTTAATAGTGGTGATGCACATCTATGTAGAGTTTATGCTACTCAAAATAGTGTTTGAATTTATAAATGTCATTGCTATTTTGGTTGTTGATAAATAAAAGTATTATTTGGGGAACCATACTAGTTGTCTAATTAAGAATGATAAATACAAATATCTATTTTATTCTAGATTAAAACAATATATTTTAAAGTAAAAAGTTATCAAATATTATAAATATTTTAATTATAAAGTAAATGTTTTTACCTATTTTAATTATATTAAATATGTATTCTTTTAATAATTAAAAATAGATAAATAAATAAAACTTAGCAATAATATATATATATAAAGATATGGCCAATCATATTATGTGAATTTGAAGGATGATATTAGTAATAATGATTAGAAATAAAGTAGCATGATAACCAACAGTTAAAGAGAAAAATGAAGAGATGCAATGATTCGGCAACCGTCGAGATCAGTTATTCATCAAGGAGGGGGGAAGGTTGGCTTTAAAGATAGGAAATAACGATCCTCTATGGGGGGCAATTACGGACAAGTCATAATTTATATCAAAAAATTTGTGAAGGGGTTTTTTGTGGACTAGAAAATAATGATAACATTGAATGCAAGAGTGTTGGGAAGCACTGATGGAAACTTGAAATATGACAACAACGCCATGGATATGCAATTGATTTAATCAAGGTATGGCTATAATTCAAACATTTCAGAAAATGAGTTTTACATTAGATATTATAAATCATAATGCATTGAATAATACAAATATTTTAATATCCCTCTGTCAAAAAAATAAAAAATAAATAAACATAAATTTATGAATTGTATTCTCTTGCACTATTTTCCTCTTTGCCAGCAACGTATATCTACAATTGTGTATATCTTTTAGCATATGACTTATATATTTTCTTTAGTATTTACCTTTTTTATTTCAGAATTTAATATTCGATCACCTTTGAATTGATAAAAGAATTCCATCCAAATTATCTAGCATTTGTATAGGTAAAATTGATTCATAGGTCAAGAAAATAGTTCAGA
>MU223123.1:935421-947444 GCA_018584345.1 Thuja plicata | reverse complement strand
CACTCACAAACACTAATTGGTGCATGTCATTTGATGACCTAATAAATTGAATGTTACTGTGTGTGCAAATGAACAGGCATGCATGACTGAATGCAGGAAACAAAAGAAAATAGTCCAGTGGATGTCATGAGCCCGTGCTTGAACTTCACTTTTTTATACAAAGGAATGATTATTAGTTGAAAAGGGTTACTGTTCACACACTGGAGGATCAAAATTGAAGACACATGAAGGAATCAAAGAGACTACAAGAAAAGACTTGAACAGAGTATTTGGCAGAATCGAAAGATTCTAATCTGATTTCACTATTATGCAAATGTTCCAAACTTTGAAAAATGTTGTTATAGTAAGTAATTTTTTACATTCATCTGACTGTTATACATTGATTGAAGTTCACTTAGAAAGTCTAAGTTGAAATATCATATACAGAGATTATACAAAATGAAAGAATGATAACAGAATCTAAGCATAAAGCAGAGAATGTGAGAATTGCAAAAATGGACAGAGATTAGCAATTCCAAATCAATATAAAATAAAGTGTTACAAGACATTCAGAAGCTGCATTTGAAATGATTATGCTTGAACATGGTATAATGCTACAACTAAATAATGTGTTCATGGAAAATCACAATGATAAAACATCATTCAGCATAAAATTTTGTTATACCTTGCTACATATTGGTGACCAACAACAGTAGTATATGATGTGTTCACACAAAACGACAGGAGAATTTCTTTATGCAGAGTGTACATCTCAGATTGAGGTTTTGAACAAAAGGATATGAATTCATGTTAACGATACTGATCAAGCATCCATGATAATCACTGTTTACAGATTAGGGTTTCAATTTAAAATCCATGGGAGTCACGAGCCCGTGCTTGAACCCCATGGGTTTTTCTGGTTACAATGTTCCAAGATGTAAACAACATGATTCAAAATGTTATGTATATGATGCCCTAAAAATGCTCCAGAATATCTACTGACGTTTTTTTTAAAAACATATATTATAACCTGTTTGTGTTTTTTTTTTTTAAAGACAACAAGATATCATCTCACGGAAACATGATTATGCTTTCCATATTTTATGGCAATTATCATGCAGCAGTAATGATGTTTTATTTTAAAACAAACAGACAGTGTAAAGGTCATCATATGCAGCCACAGCCAACATCAAACAGAATATGACAACATTCATCAAACAGCAGCTAAAGGTAATGTTAAATGCAGAGAAGTTCATTAATGAGAATGAACAAAACAAAATGACAGAGAGACCAACTTTTCTGTAGATGCATGGTGTTTTCCCTCATAAACTTAAAGTGTAACTGCAGCAACTTGCATTAAAAGTGTAAAGATTATGACTGAAAGATGTCATAGATCTCAAAATTTTGTATACCCGCTGCATCTTTCAGTCATAAGCCTACGTATTTAATGCTGAAGAAAATCCACATGGCGGGTTGTTGTCAAGAAAGAAGTAAAAGATGCACAGTGGTGGTGGCTCCATGTTACATGGCCAACTGGGGATAAGTCTGAAGCTATGGCAGAGGATATCCCCAGTTCATAGTCGAGAGTTCGTGGGCTTGACACCTTGGCCATAGCTCCAAACCATTCCAAGGTGGCCGTGGTCTCACTTACAAATGCAGTGGTGGTGCCAACAAACAGACAAGAACTCCCCGAACCTTCAGATAGACTGCAGATTCAAAACCCATGATGGGGATGAATTAAAATAAGTTACAAATCATTGTTCAGTGCCATATTTTATGGCACAACATCAGCAAAATCCCAGTATCAAAGCAAAAGACAAATGCAAACTTACAGTTGGGGCTCGAGTTTGAGCAAAATAAGGATTAAAAGTCGTGGCCTTCACTAAAGAATGAAACTACAGTTGCATTGACTGTGTAAACAGTGTTTTACTCATAAACTTAAATTTTCTCCTTGCAACATGGCAGATTTTACAACTAATTTCATGGTTTCCTTGTGATATGGCGGCAACATAGTGAAAGCACAAAACCCTAAAGATGCAAATGAGCCTGATAAATGAAATGCATTGTATTTTACTAGTTTTTGAGTTCTGTTGTCAGTGGAGTAAATGCAATGTCAGTGACAGTGCATCGACATTCCTTCAGAATTGCCACCTTGGTACTTTAAGTGCCACAATAACTGCAAATCATCTCTTCGATGAAAATGGTCATGTCTATACAGCACATCAAAACAAACTACAGTTACCTCCCAATGCTCGGCTGTGGTGTTAACAACTAATGGTGGAGTTAAATGCCGATAGGTTTATTGAAAACTTTGAAAGGTAAAAAATTGGGTTGTTAAAATTTTTTCTTCACATTCGAATCCAAGGTATTCGGATTAATGTAACTTCCACGAGGGTGATTTAGGGTGTTTTTAAAATAGACTATAGTTTAGGTGTTTTTTTTTTTTAAAAAAAAAAAAACCTTATGGTTTTGGAGGGAAAGTGATTTGAATAGGCCATGTTGGCTATTTAGAGAGTTTGGTTTTCATAATTTGGGAGAGTCAAATTGAGGGGAGGATTAGTATTAGTGAATTTTTGAATTCCTATTGCTGAAATCCAGTTCTTTGTACTCCACTATAGTTACATATGTGTGATTCCATTGTTATGTAAGAGAATGTTATCATTCCATAACATGATTCTGGGTTCATGAATGTAGTGTGCACGCAAATTTTTGGAGGAGAATACAATTGCCTTACATACACATATTTCTTGTTGTGCTCATTGTCCAAATTTCCTGTTTTCAATTTTTTGCATGTAAGAGTAATGCTTTTGCAAATATATACTAGTGAATTATAGCAATTCCTATTCTATATTGCAGAAATATAAGCCTTTTGTGGAAAGTGCATATTGTTAATGGGAGAAGTATTTCTTGTGGTGAAAACCCTAGTTATTCCCTTTCAATTATCCTATGTATTGATCAGTGAATGATGATCAAAAGATCCATCAGAATATGATAAGTACAAGTCAGTTTGAAACTTCATAAAAGAGTCTGAATATCCTTGGTGTATCACCTTTCCATTATGAAAGTTTAGTTACAAACCTCTTTTCTCTTTTTTCCGAATTCAGTTTTCTATCAGGAAGTGATATACCATATTTTATAGGAACCGACCTAGAATCCGGAGATTCCTCTTCACTCATAGTCTACCCACAGCTAGGAGAGGTTTCCATGGTTAGGATGGAATTGTCGTGTAGCCCTAATGCCTGAGTTAGGGTGACAATTCTAAGCCTAAACAGTAATTTTATGGTATTTTAAGTTATTAATCATTTCCATGCAAATGTCTATTGTTTTGTGAAGTTTTTAAGGCAAAGAATTCAAATTTGATGATCGTTCCTCAATAGTATTTTTGTGTGGAAACAATCATTGTTTTGAAGACTCCATGATTTCCTAGGCTCTCCCACTTACCATGTTGAATTTTTCTTGTGAGAGAAGCCTATCCTTATACCATATGTTTCCATAAGTGTTTGTATGAAGGGATGGACAGAGGATGGGAGATATAGGTTTATGATTGAGACAAAGTGTTGTTTGAAGGGTGCATGGTGGTTAGACCAGTCAAGGTCTAAGAGTTCCACTCAAAGGAGGGCCACTTTTTATGACATGGATTGTCAAAATATGTTCATGTGATGGTGTTGGATCCACTAGAAGGGTCTTGAAGTCCTTGGAGGGGTCTAGTTGACAAAGCCCTAGGCTTGGCACCTAGAAAGGAGGGTTTGGTGTTTGGGAAGGTATAAAATGGTGGTATCTCCTATAAATGTGAAAATCCTTTGATTTGGATCATGAATCAACTCTATTTGAATGTTTTGTGGTTTGGTGATGAGATCTATTAGTACTTGCTTTGTAATAGGAGGGCTAATGAAGGCTAATTACAGGGCAATAGTGTACTGGATGAGACATCTAGTCCAAAGGAGTAGTATCTAAGTTTGAGATATGTTGAAGAACATGGAAAAGGGTATCTAGATATGCCTTTATTTTTGTGAATTTTTTGGAAAATATTTGAGTTATCCTTGGAAAACCCACTGTTTAGGGCTACTAGGAATTAAGGGCTAGTGAGCACTTGGTAAGAGATAGTTTCTTGATCAAGTTGCTTGGTTGAAGAAATAGATGTATTTTAGGGACATTTTTTATGTTTAAAAATATTTAGAGCCTATAGTGGCATAAGGAATTGTGTGCACTCTAATAGAGTATGATGTGTCTTGGATCAAGGAGAATGATCCTATGGAAGAAGTCGGTTTGGTATTGTGAGAACACTTGTGAATTCCCTCTAGAAACTACTGATTTAAAGTCCACTTAGGGCCTCTGCATCAGAGACAATCCCAATGCTTATTTTCTTCCTCCTTTATTCCCAAAAATAACAACACTGCTTGAGCCTAACCAATAAGAAAATGCAGGATGATCATCCATGAAGCTTGAGATACCCCCCTACAATCCCACAACCTAAAGCAAGATATTCAAATATTTTCAAAGGAACACAGGGACAACAAATCACTTAAAGATTTCTATTTTAAATGTGCTTTAACAATGTTTTTAACATGACGGTATGAAGGGTCATGACTAGGAAATATTTAGGAAACACTACAAATGACTTAAAAGTAGTGAAAATTATTGACTTAAATGTATTTCATTCCATGGGGCTCATAATCAAATGTTTGAAAGAAAAAATCAAAAACTTAAAATGAGTTTCAATTGGATGCGCTAGGTCAAAGACAAAATACAACTCAATCACAAGGCTATAAAGGTAAAGCCAACACTTAGAAAATTTTGATGCTCACATGAAACACAAACATTAAGGATGGAAAATTAGCTTTAAAGAACTCTGCATTTAGTAGTTCTAACACATTTTTTATTAAGCCTCATCAATGAAAACCATGTCTTAGTACTCACTTAATTCTTTGTCCAGTAGAGGGCTCCAACATTAAACCAAGCCAAGTTAAATAGTAGCTCTAATTAATTTAGAATCCAACAATTAATATTAGCACCTTTCGCCAAATCTAGAGTTTTGGTTAAAACCCAGCAAAATTGTTATCATAACATAAGATATAAATATAAAGGGGTATGAAAATATTAAAGAAAAAATTGATACGTAGAAAAAATGGTAAAATAGAGTGTTTTTTAATTTGGGTTGTCTATTGGGAGGGGGCGACAAGAAAGGAGTTTAGGGAAATATTTTTCAAAATAGGGGATTCTTTAGTATGCCATGGACACACATGATATAACCTAGGTTCACTAAGTGAATCCCTCGTGGACTATAGCCATATACACTCATTAGGAGGACTCTCAAAAAGTTAGACGTTGGATTCAACACAAAAGTTTAAATTTTTGAGTGTACAAAAGTCTAGGCAACACAATTAACCAAGGTAAAACGCCTTCATTACACCAACAAATGTCAACATGATAATATATAATATAAGAGAGTCAATTCAAATAATTTGTTAATTTTCATGAAAATAATTATTTTTTCGAAGTCTTTACACTTGAAATTCTTGGCTCTAATTTGAAAAATATTCACTTTCATAATTTTCACCACTCAAATTTAGCATTTATCAAAAGAACCCATTTAGAATTTGACTTTCCAAGCAAAATTTTATGTTTTTGAGGTATTTTCCACATTTTGGTAATTATTTATTTTAGAAAATTGACAAAATTGGCTTGCTTGAGTCATTTTTACAACTTTTTAGTGTCTAGTCATCGTGAAAAATTAGTAAAAGTGTCTTACTTGAGTCATGCTTGTCACTTTTTGGTTCTTAACTATCATTTTTTCAAGTTAGAAAATGTGACTTGTTGAGGCATTCCTATAATTCTTTGATGTCCAAGAATGTTTGAAGTATGATCAAGTCAAAATTAGGTCAATTGTCAAATATCAAATTAAAAGATTCCACATATACATTATTTCACCAATGATAACCCACTCATAATGCAACTAGAAAAAAATATAATGTTATTAAATTATATGTTAAATACGTCAATGATGTAAAATGAGTAAGAAAAGTGATCAGATAGAATAAAATAGAATATTTGTAATGTCTACAAGGGTAAAGTGACTAAGAACCAACAAACTCATAATCTTAATGTATAGTAAGAAAATGGAAGCACTTCCATGATAGACTGGTTTAGCCTTCCGAGTAAGTGGTTTGGGATCATTTCAACCACCTTGAATGGGTTCCTGATCTTTGACCTGGCTTTCCCCCTATTCTACCCCACTTTCCACTTCTTTCCAACCTGATTTCTGCATTCTGGACTGCAAACCTAAGATCTTGGACCTCAAGGTCAAGGTCGACCTTTTTGGTCTATGTCGACCTCGACCCTGACCTAGGTCAAGGTCAACCTCGACCTTGACCCAGGGTTGAAATCTCAGGGTCCCACAGTTTCCAGATGTCGGTCTTTGCAAAAGTTTTTTCCCACTTTCGAGTCAGCTGTTTCGGGTTCCGAAGCGTCGATTCCTAAATTATATTTAACTTAGGTCCTCTCCTAGGGGTAAAGGCTTTAATGGGAATTTAATTCTCCTATGTCAGCCTCCTTAGAAGATTGTGCCCTAATTTCATATAAAAGGGAGCCTTCCTCCCCTCATTTTCTCTAAGTCCTCTATGGAAGCCTAAGCATCCTTGAGCAATTGAGAAAATCATGAAGTGAACATTCAAGCAAGAAATCAAGAAAGATTTGAAACAAGGATTCATCCATCTTCAAACATTCTAGCATCCATTTTCATGAAGGAGATCCATTGGAGGCCATTGAAGGATTCAAGCTACATAATGCCCTTTTGGTGATCTCTCCATCCACCTTCCTCAAGGCCTCTTCCAAATCAAGAACCCATTCAAGACTTGGTGTTGGAGAACTAAAAGCAAGAGATTGAAGACATCCTACATTCTACATTCCACGTTTTTGGTGTACACTTGTGGATCCACGGACTCGAATCCACTACAAGGACTTTTTACAAGCAAGGTGAATTTATGCATTTACTTTGTTTACTTCTGCAATTTCAATTACATATATTTAAGGTTAATTCCAAAACCAGGGTTTGACTAAGGCAAAACCCTCCCCCCAACAAACAAACCTCTTTTTATTGTAGGTACAAGTTCAAGACTGTAGATTTGAACTCAGATCTGGATACCCTTTTCGACTTTCTGTCAGGCTCCGCGAACAAATTTTCTGTCGACACTGTGTAGGTCAGGGTCGACATTATTGGGTCAGGGGTGACATTTGTGGGTCAAGGTCAACCTTTTTCATAAGATGGTGTCAGATCAGAAAAATATTTTTGGGTTTTGTTCCTGGATCATACTTTAGATTTTTCAGAAACAGTCTACAGACCCTAGAAAACAACATTTTCTAGATCTATAATTCTTTAAGGTTGGTTCTTCTTCTCATCCTTTTTAATTACTATCATTTATCATATCTATATAATCAATTAACAGAATTTAAGATCTTCTTATTTACTCTCATTTCCAAATGGTTGATTCATTTGTGCATTAATCCCTCTTTTGGGTTGATCAACTTAGATCTTGCATTTGTGCATTTGGGGATAAAGGTGGAACATCTTATCTTCCTCATAATCACATTTCAATACAAACACAATTTAAATGTAAAGGTTAGGGAAATACATAATCAAACCCTAATAAAACAAAATAAAACAAAATAAACAATCATTTTTCTTCCTTTACACTTAATAAACAAGAGCCTCCTTTTAGATTTTTGAATTACTAATCTTTGCTTTTTAATTTGATGGTGAACTCTCATATTTTCTCAATTGTATTTTTTTTAAACAAATCTTAGAAATAAGTGTTTCTAATTTATTTGTGTACTTAGATATGATGTCAGTTTTAACTTCACACACTCCTAACTACCCCTAATTATACAAAAAAAACACAAATTCTCTCTTTTCATCTTTCTTTTGGCCTATTCCATCCATCACTTTCACATTAAAGGCAATGTGTGATGGTATTTAATTGAACTATGAGAGTCTTTTCTCTCAAAGGGATATTTTCCCCTATACAAGCCTTTTATTGATAACCATAACAGGGCTAAATTTATCAAGGTAATAATTCTTTTTTCTCTTTAATGTCTTTTCCCATGTATAATTTAGTCTACAACAAAATCCTTTATTTCTTTATATAATGTTCTATTTTCTCATCCACTTTCTGTTTTGTTTCACCTAAGAGTTTTTTTACCATTAAGACTTATCTGATGACAATCTTGAGCTATACATTTGCTTTCATCTATTCATTTTTTTCAAATATCCTAGAAGGTGCACCGTGACAATGGATCTATCAAGATATTTTCCAATTTCATCCAAAATAATCTCATAATGGACCATTTTGTTTACTTAGATATTTCTTGTGACCATGCATTTTTTCGATCCTTTCTCTTTTCTTTTTTCTTAAGTTTAAGGTGTTGCTAGCTCATAATTTACAGATTTCAAGCACCACTAGAATTACTTAATGACTTGAGTAAAATTTAGATATTTTTTTAATCACATAACTCTTGCTTCTCTTTCTCAAAATATAAAGTAATCTCCAACCTTCTAAAGTTATCTTCCATGTTTAATTTTTTAACTGCATTTGTTGACTAAGTCAACCATAAGACATATTTGTACTTTTTTTTACTTCTTCTAGATTACTCCCTTTAAAAAACTATTTTTGTACCATCCTAAATTATAAGCACCTATCATCAGATGCTCAATTTAGCCCCATTTTAGCATGTATTGGTTCCCACATTGATTTCACACACTCCTAACACTCATCAAACATTTATTAATCTAAATTAATATTATGAGTCCTCTCTTAATTGATTCTCACCAAAATCGATGTGAGAACTTATTTCTAGGTGTGATCCTTTATTATTTCACCAATTCAATCATTTATTAACTAACATGGGCCCTATGTTTTTGATTAATAGTAAAAATAGGTTTTGAAGGGACCCAAAACCCTCTACAGATAGGTTACATTAAGATAAGCAAGAAAAGCACCCTAGACAAAACACTACTAAAAAAACAGCAGACACCCAACACCACAAAACTAGTAACGAGAACAATCAGCCAAAAGAAAAACAAACAAAAAGAGACACAGAGAGCCAAGACTAGGAAAGGTACCCAAGGGTACCCACCTCCTCCTTGTCAATATTAGATATCTTTTGAACAACCTCCTTGAGGTCTAGAATCTCCTTCAGAATCACAGTAGTCTTTTTCATGCTTTCCCTAGTCCTTCTCCCAAGGTCAGTGTCTTGACCAGCAACATCCCCAGTATTAGAATCTCGGTGAACAATTTTTTTCTCAGGGGAAAATTTTTCTAGCTTCTCCACCAAGCTATTGAAGTCCTCAACAGAGGCTTTGATGCTCTCATTACTGTTCTGGAGAATCTTATTTAGTATGTTCTCCTTCCTCTCCACTCTAGTACATAGATTATCCAATCTTACCTAAAAAGGGCAGGCGAACTTAATCTCATGCTTCATATTCTCAATCTTAGAGGAAAGGGTCTGATACTTCAGATTAAGGCTCTTTATCTCAAGGAAAGTCTATCTGTTAAGTTGATAAGAATAAAAAGGCATTGCCTTAGCCGTTTGAAGAATGCCAAAAGTTGGTTTCCCTTTATCCTGCATATCCTCTATAAACAGATGAACTTTGTCTTCATTTTGGTTCTGATTCTTGCTAGAAGTATAGGCTTCTTTAGAGTCCCCAGTCTTCTTTTTAGCTCCTTCAAGGGAGATTGGCATATCATGTTCAGCAGAGCTCGTACATTTAACTAGGACAGGGAATTTATCCTTAGTCATACTCTTCAGGTTTTCCATGAGCTCAAACAAAATTGGGCTTCTATTCTTCATAGAGGCACCAGGCGTAGGCTCCTATAGAGCTTCAATATTACTGGCTAGGCATTGATCAAAATTCCTTGGCTTATCAATATCCTGACCAAGCTCAACATTATCAGGGTTATCAGAACCCATTCTCTCATTTGTCTATTCTTCCTCATGTTTTTTCGTTATCATCCTCATTAGTGTCCATTCCCATATCCTCCTTAATATTTTTGTTTTCTGGAAAATTAGCAGAACACTACTCCTCACCTTCATCATCTTCATTTTCCATGCCCTTATCATTATTGGAGTCTTGCTCCTCTGGGCTACATTTAGGTTTTTTGAGGGAAACAGGGGACTTCGTATTCCCACTTCCAGATTCCTTTAACTTCCTTTTCAATTTATGTTTTTTAGGTTCCACTGACTTTTGTAACCTCTCTGGAACTTTATCCTAACACCACTCATAGATCAAATAGATAATCCCTTCATGAAGCAAAAACTTGCTATATTTTTTCTTATGGTCTCTAATACTATGATTAAGGGAATATAATAGATAATAGAGAAACGAGACATACATTTTATGCCTAAAGTGGTTCAACAAAGAAAAATGATATCTATGAGAACTATTATAGCGACCATCAACAAAAATATATTCCATGAGGGCAATGAGATCCTTCCTCCATATCAAATGGTAACATGAGCCCTATTTTATTGTATAGTCAGAAAATGGAAGCACTTCCATTGTAGACTTGTTTAGCCTTCCAAGTAAGTGGTTTGGGGTCATATCAAGTACCTAGAATGGGTTCCTAAGTTAGACCTAGCTTTCCCCCTATTCTGCCCCTCTTTCCACTTCTTTCCAGCCTGATTTTTGCATTCTAGACTGCAGACTTGAGATTCTGGACTTCAAGGTCAGGGTCAACCTTTTGGGTATATGTTGACCTCAACCCTGACCTAGGTCAAGGTCAACCTTGAACCTGACCTAGGTCAAGGTCGACCTCAACCTTGACCCAGGGTTCAAACTCCAGGGTCTTGCAATTTCAGGATGTCAGTCTTGGCAAAAGTTATTTCCCGCTTTCAGGTCAGTTTTTTCAGGTTCTGAAGCATTGATTCCTATATTATATTTAATATAGGTCCTCTCCTAGTGGTAAAGGCTTTAATAGGAATTTAATTATCCTATATCGGCCTCCTTAGAAGATTGTGTCGTAGTTTCATATAAAAGAGAGCTTTTCTCCCCTCATTTTCTCTAAGTGATATTGAGAAACTAAGTCCTTTATTGAAGCCTAAGCATCTTTGAGAAATTGAAGAGCATTATCAAGTGAAGTCCAAGCAAGCTAAGGAGAAATAATTCATCCATTCAAGCATCTATTTTCATGAAGGAGATCCATTGGAGGCCATTGAAGGATTCAAGCTACATAGTGCCCTTTTGGTGATCTCTCCATCCACCTTCTTCCAAGCCTATTCCAAATTCAAGAACCCATTCAAGACTTGGTGTTGGAGATCTACAAGCAAAAGTTTGAAGACATCCTACCATTCTACATTCTACATATTTGGTGCATACATACTTTTGGACTCAAGGATTCGAATCCTCCACAAGGACTTTTTCAAGTAAGGTGAATTTAAGCATTTACTTTGTTTATCTTTATGTAATTTCAATTACATATATTTGAGGTTAATTCAAAAAATGGGGTTTGACTAAGGCAAACCCCTCCCCCCAACAAACAAATCCTCTTTTTCTTGCAGGTACAGGTTCAGGACTGTAGATTTGAGACCAGATTTGGATACCCATTTTGGCTTTTTTTCGAACTCCACAAACAGATTCTCTGTCAGACCTGTGCAAGTTAGGGTTGACATTATTGGGTTAGGGTTGAAATTTGTGGGTCAAGGTCAACCTTTTTCATAAGAAAACATTGGATCGGAAAAAGATTTCTAGGTTTTGTTCATCTCTGTGTTCCAATTCCGGATCATACTTTAGTTTTTCCAAAAATAATCTATAGGCATCAGAAAATAGCATTCTTTGATCTGCAATATTTCAAGGTTAGTACATTTCTCCTATCTCTTTAATTAATGTCATATATCATATCTATATATTCAATTAACATAATTTAAGATCCTTCTTGTTATTCTCTTTTCCAAATAGTTGATTCATTTGTGCATTAACCCTTCTTTTGGGTTGATCAACTTGGATCTTCCATTTGTGCATTTGGGAATAGAAGAGGAGAATCTTATCTTCTCCC
>MU223123.1:910735-934816 GCA_018584345.1 Thuja plicata | reverse complement strand
ATTACTCATCTTGTGAATTTGAATGTTAAACCTTTAGCTCAAGAGGCTCAAGAGTTAGGATTCACACCTATTGTCACTAGTGTAGGACCTTCTTCTATTCCTCTACCTAGTATTCCTACTTACACTCTTCCTTTGATAACAACTTCTTTCCCAAGCGCACCTATCCCTCTGAGTGTTCCATCGGTATCTTTACCTACCTCACAATCTTCATATCATTGTGTACCTTTTACTTATACTAATCCTCTTCCAACTGTGGTTCCTACTGTTCCACCAGTTGTGTCTTCTATTCCTGCTACTTCTTACACTTTTCCTAGTGTCCCTAATATTTCTATGCCACATGCTTCTTCTAATGATTCCACAATTATTAGTTTGGCTCAAACTGTGTCATCCTTACAACAATAACTTGCATCTTTAACTCAATCCAAATTTAGCATTCCTACATGTGACATGGGTAGTCCTTTATCCCTAGACATCATTCGTGCTACTGTCCCTCAGCAAGATGATATGCCTCGTCTTGAGAATTATAATGGTAAAGGTGATCATGTTACTCATGTTAAAACATTTCAAATCCTTTGTAGTGATTATGCTCATGACCATAAGATTTTATCTAAATTGTTTGCTAAAACCTTTCGAGATAAGGCTTTACAATGGTATTGTTCCTTACCTCTTTATTCCATTGATTCTTTTCCCAAACTTTCTAATTCCTTCATCCAATAATTTCAAAATAACATCAGACCACAAGTATCCTTATCTGATTTAATGCATTATAAACAAAACATTAAGGAAAAATTGACTGATTTTATTGGTAGATTTAAGCATTTGCATGCTCAGATTTCTTATCATGTTCCTGATATTGATATTCAACATATGTTTATTTCAAATTTACAAAAGGATATTAGAGATAAGATTCTGCTTACTGAATTTACCTCATTTCAACAATTGTGTGCAACACTTCACCATTATCAATTACAAGTGAGTCAGTTTGAGAGAAATACTCCAATGGATCATGTTCTAGTTGATAAGAGTGACAATGCTCCTAATCCTAATAAGTTTCAGAAACCTAAAAACTATGTCAAGATTAATAAATAGATAAATGTGGTTGCTGATCAAGTTGCGGCTACATCCAATAGTGCTTTTGCATCCACTACTTTCCGTATAAATCATATGTTTACTCCTCTATCTAAAACTTTGCATTCTATAATGAGTAGGTTTTTAAGTGCTAGTATGATTACCTTGCCTCCTATTCGACCTCTTCTTCCCACCACAATAGCTTCAAAATCCTTTGATTCTAAAGCTTTCTGCCAATACCATCGCCAGAATGGCCATGATACTGAAAAATGTTACTCTCTAAAGCATAAGATTCAAGACTTAATTAATTCTAAAGCTTTGTCTATTGATAATTTTGATGGTAATAGGAATAAATTTGTGTCTCCTCCTAATCAAAACCTTCAAATCTATACGAATCCTTTACCTACACATGATACTAATACTATAGCTCAACCATCTTTTGTAGACATTGTTTATAATTCAAAGATGTATGATCTTAATCACATTGTTAATCATGTGGAGAGTGTTGAGCCATCTCAACTTATGGTTCAAGATCCTTCACCTCCACTTCAACTTCCAATTCCACCTAAAACTCAAAAACAAACTAAGCATAAGCGACCTAGGAAACTTTTAATTACCTTTGATGATTTTGAAATGATTAAGGCTCCCGATGGTCCCCTTTATATCTATGCTAGGATTGCTAAGATACCTACTCGTGGTTGTCTAGTTAATCCCATGTCTTTAATAAATGTCATTACTGAGGAAAATCTTTTTATGAAAGGCTTATAACATGATTTTTATGATTCATCTGATGCATGGATCCAAACTTGTAATGGCTTTCTTTATCTTGCACTTGGTTCTATTAACTTACCTGTTGAACTTTGTGGTAAGGTTGTAGATACTACCTTCATCATTATTCCTAATTCAGATCAATTTCAAATCAAATTTGGTTTACCTTGGATAACTGCTATGCATGCTATCGCTTCTCCCATTCATAAATGTCTTAAGTTCATTCATAGTGGAGAAGTCAAAACAATTAATCATAGTTTGTATCAACCTTCTAGGCCTAGAGATTGTGCTACTCTCGATTTACTTTGGCCTTCATTACCTAACTCATGTCCTCCTTGCCCTAATCATCTTTTTCACTCATATCAAGCTTACAAACATCGCAAAATTGCTGAGTTAAGTATGCCTCGGATTGATTCCAACCGTGGTCTTTTTCCTACTCCTGCAATAACTCCTTTATCCATTGCTACTAATAACATTGATCAAACTTCTACTGTTTCATTGCAACCTATTGAGAATCCTCCTATAGAACCTATGAAGGAACCTATTGTCATTCCTCCTAGTTCTCAACATGTGCCAAACAAAGTTAAATGTAAAAAATCTACTAATGAATGTTGTAAGAAGCGTACAGCTAATACTAGAGCCCGTGCTTCTATTATTCGAAACTCATTACCTACTTTCGACCAACCCATGCCTGATGTGTTAGATGTTAATATTCAAAATGATGTTAAGATGAATGAGTATGATGACCCTATTCGCATCTTGGATCCTATTTCAATCAACCTTGATGAGGAGGACACTCTCGATGATCCTATTGATCTTAGTGATGAATATGAGACCATTGACCTTGATAATGATTTACCTCATATGCTTTCAACTCAATTAACAATTACACCTAGTATTAATCATTGTGATTCTCAAGAGGATCCTTGTTTGGAATTGGCTATCATTCCTACTGTATTGGATATAGTCTCTCTTGCGAGTTGCCCACCTTCCATCAATAACATAAACCAAGATGGGGAGGGTTGACAACATGCTTGATTGGCACATCCTTTATGGTAGCCCTTTTTGTGTTTGTATGTTGTATTGCGCTTCTCTTGTAATGTATTTACTAAATGTTTGTTAGACTCTTTTATACGACCCTTGTTACTTTATTGGTGCAAGGTGATAAAGGACTCAAACCTATTGTACAAATTCCTCTATGTGTATCTTCATTCTTCTATATGTTGTTTCGTGTTATGTTGTACTTGTGCTATTATTTGTAACTATTTTCCTTGTATAATCTACTTGGATCTATGACATGGTAGCACTAATTCTTTTTGGTCTCCATGTTGTGGTCCAAAAAGATTCTTCTTCGTAACTCTTATGTTTCTTTCCTCCTTAATGATTGTAGTTCTACTTTCTTTGGGGAATGATGTCAATTCATTTGCAATAATATCATATTTCCATGTACATATTATCTTATGATCATACTAACCCCACATTAGGTAGATCCCTCTTGTGTTCTTATGTATGTTTATGTTTTATTTCCCTTGATTTGTCTTCCTTTGGGGGCATCTCGCAGTGGAAACGTAATTCGTAGAGTTGTTTATGTTTCTGTTAAAACCATTGCTCTTGTTAAAGTGTTAGCAATGACTTTAACATGGGGGCATACACTCTACTCACTTTTTGTACACATGCACATCCAAAATAGTTTTCAAGACTTAAAACTTTTCCCTTTATGGATCAAAAACTAATCCTTAAAGCATGGTCACATTTTTACTTGTTAGGATCTCTTGATCCCTCTAGTTTAAATTTACACGGATCTCTTGATCTCGCCAGTTTTCAATTTACAATGTTTTGATCCCTTTAAGAATGGATCTCCCTGATGGGTTGACTAGTGAGTAGTGACATTCACTAGGCAGTTCAACTCCATCTTTCCAGTTATGCTTTTTGTGTGGTTCACAATGGGACATAAGTTCTCATTGGGCAAGATAATCACACCCTTTTTCTCTCTCCTTAACTAAGTGATGTCTCTCTTATCATGATCTTAGGTTTGATAAAGACTTAATTCCCTTGGGGGCTTGAGGGTTTCTTTATCCCTTTTGGTTCCAATAAGATTGTCTTTTCTGTATGTTCTCATTTACCAAGAGTTTGTGTTGATCTCATACTCTTGCTAAAGTGGGGGCTAAATGTATAGTTAGAAAATGGAAGCACTTCCATTGTAGACTTGTTTAGCCTTCTGAGTAAGTGGTTTGGGGTCATATCAAGCACCTAGAATGGGTTCCTGAGTTAGACCTGGCTTTCCCCCTGTTCTACCCCTCTTTCCACTTCTTTCCAGCTTGATTTCTGCATTCTGGACTGCAGACCTGATATTCTGGACTTCAAGGTCAGGGTCAACCTTTTGGGTCTATGTCGACCTTGACCCTGACCTAGGTCAAGGTCAAACTCAACCTTGACCCAGGGTTCAAACTCTGGGGTATTGCAGTTTCTAGATGTCGGTCTTTGTAAAAGTTATTTCTCGCTTCCGGGTCGGCTATTTCAAGTTCTGAAGCGTCGATTCCTAAATTATATTTAATATAGGTCCTCTCCTAGGGGTAAAGGATTTAATAGGAATTTAATTATCCTATGTCAGCCTCCTTAGAAGATTGTTCCCTAGTTTCATATAAAAGAGAGCCTTTCTCCCCTCATTTTCTCTAAGCGATATTGAGAAACTAAGTCCTTTATTGAAGCCTAAGCATCTTTGAGCAATTGAAGAGCATTATCAAGTGAAGTCCAAGCAAGCTAAGGAGAAAGATTTCAAGCAAGCATTCATCCATTAAAGCATCCATTTTCATGAAGTAGATCCATTGGAGGCCATTGAAGGATTCAAACTACATAGTGCCCTTTTGGTGATCTCTCCATCCACCTTCTTCCAAGCCTATTCCAAATTCAAGAACCCATTCAAGACTTGGTGTTGGAGATCTACAAGCAAAAGATTGAAGACGGATACCATTCTACATTCTACATATTTGGTGCATACATGCTTGTGGACTCAAGGATTCAAATCCTCCACAAGGACTTTTTCAAGCAAGGTGAATTTAAGCATTTACTTTGTTTATCTTTATGCAATTTCAATTACATATATTTGAGGATAATTCCAAAATTGGGGTTTGACTAAGTAAAACCCCTCCCCCCCCAACAAACAAATCCTCTTTTTCTTGCAGGTACAGGTTTGGGACTGTAGATTTGAGACCAGATTTGGATACCCTTTTCGGATTTCTTTCGGACTCCGCGAACAGATTCTCTGTCGGACCTGTGCAGGTCAGGGTCAACATTATTGGGTTAGGGTTGAAATTTGTGGGTCAAGGTTGACCATTTTCATAAGAAAAAATTGGATTGGAAAAATATTTCTGGGTTTTGTTCGTCTCTGCGTTCTGGTTCCAGATCATACTTCAGTTTTTCCAGAAACAGTCTATAGGCCTTAGAAAATAGAATTCTTTGATCTGCAATATTTCAAGGTTAGTACATTTCTCCTATCTCTTTAATTACTTTCATATATCATATCTATATATTCAATTAACATAATTTAAATCCTTCTTGTTATTCTCTTTTCCAAATAGTTGATTCATTTGTGCATTAACCCTTCTTTTGGGTTGATCAACTTGGATCTTCCATTTGTGCATTTGGGAATAGAAGAGGAGAATCTTATCTTCTCCCTAATCACAATTGCAATATACAATCAATCCAATTCCAATTTAAATTTAAAGGTTAGGGAAATACACAATCAAACCCTAATAAAACTAAATAAATATGAAAGCATCATTTTTCTTCCTTTACAGTTACCATTTGAGGCCTTTGTATTTCATCCTGACCCCATAATTAGTTATCCTTTTGAATCTGGTTTTGTTTTTGCCTTCCCATCTTTTGATTTAAATTTCATCCTTTTTTGCGAGAAGAGGACACCCCACTCACCCTTTTCTCAAGAAGAGGATAAGCAAGGTGCCCTCTTCCCTAATGTTTTGTCTAAAATTTGAATCAGGGCCCCACCTTATAGATTCAAAGGGATTTCTAAATTTATGTCAGGGTCCTTTGAGTTTTGAGCCCTAAAATGTTGTGAGAGGTATAAAACCAACCTATCTCTCCTCATTTGGGGATCCACAAGCATGAATTCAAGAACTAAGATCAATATTTTAAGAGCTCTCCTATAATTTTGCATCTAAGCATTCTCAAGGTCTTCAAGCATCCAAGGCTTCAAGCCTTCAAAGCATTCTTCTTCTTCTTCATCATCATCATCAAGCATTTTGGAAAACTACAACATTCATGGTGCAAGACATGTATTTCATGTTTTCCTTTTAGGTTTTTATGGAGTTCAAGTTATTGCATTAATACTTGTGATTACATCCAAAGAACCATTGCGCCATCAAGGTATAAGGTAATTTATATAGATTTTATTTCATATTAGCATCCTTTCATTTCAAACATATTTCATTTTATTTCAATGTTGTGTTGGTGCTCAAATCAACAGATTAGATTTCCTATGGACTTGCCAATCCAATGCTAGGAAACCCAAGTGATTTGGCCAACTAACAAGTTCAACCCAAAGCAAGGTTGAAACTTCTGCAATTTAGGCTCTACAAGACCAAGGTTGGTAGGACTACACCTTAACTTATCTTTCAAGCTTAAGGATTTTTATAGCAGATCGTATGCATCTCAAATCTCACTTTCAAGTAAGGCAAGTGTACTTGAAAGAAATCCAACTATGATCAATCACAACATAAACTGCAAGAATGAAATACTTTGGTTAATTGTAAGAATGTTTTGAGAATTTATTCTTAAAAATGAATGATGAATAGAATACCACAACTCTTTTAACAATGAATCAAATGACTATAATCCAACAATTGATAAGACCAGTGCCTGTTTCAACTTGGGCAATAGAGTTAATCCAATTTCAATCCTATGTACAACCTTGTAAGATAGTATATATTCCAATACCATCAACTATTCAAATGCTATAGATGTAGAGAAGTCAAGCCTATTTATATCCTTGCTAGTTCAAATGAATTTAACTCCCTTAGTGAGGAGACCAATTGAAAAAGAAGTTGGAAACAAGATCTTTTCACGGACTCCTTGATAATCAAGTAGGAATATGAGACAATTAAAACCTCTACACAAGAATTACAAGAATAGAAATTGAATTTCATTCAATAATTGCAAGGGACTAATTGAAATAAATTTTACCTTTTTACCAAAAGGGAGATAGAAAAACACTTATCTTTATTGATTTTGAAAGAATAATACATTTGAGTTCATGTTGCAGTTGTGATCAAATCTACTCTAGGAAAGTCCTAAAAATGTAATTATATTTATTATGTTCATCTCTACCATTGGTCTTGGTATCCCTGTAAATATGCTATCCAAAGGATGTCTACAAGCTTCAAACCAAGGTGTCTCTTCATAACTAATGCCTAACCCTAAGATCAACAACTGAACAAAAAACAATACAAAGGTTTAAACAATTAAGGAATAATTATAATCCTTGTTTGAAATCGGTTGCTGATCATTAGAGTTAATAACAATAGTCATTAGCTCATGATTTGTTAATTATCTAAGATTATCAGAATAATGATCCTTTGTATACTCGTCATGGTGCTTTGAACACATATTCATCCATGGTTAACCATATATACTCTACATGATAATGGATATCATCTATGGTATCTTGTAAGATTTCAAAGTTATGATCAAAATCATTCATAGTATCTGCATTATCTTTGTCTCTTCATCAACGTCCTTTAACATGTCGACCATCAATAGCATTCTTCATCTTTGTAATGGTTCCTTCAAGAATGTCTGCATGTGATCATCCTCCTCATCCCTTACAGATCACATCCATGTTATCAACAGATAGATTCATGATAATCGCCATCCTCAAAACCTTATATGATAAGGATGTATTAAAATAATAGTCAAAATCCTAGTTGACACAAATATATAATTAATATATTAAATTGACACAAAGAAGTCCATGTTGACGCTGCCACCCTGAGTCTTATATTTTCATTGTCGAGGACACGTGTCATCATCGTGTGATCCCGCCTTGGATAAAGAGCGTTCAATTTTGACCACGGCATCACGAGAGCCATTGATCCTTGTTGCACTTTAATCATCGATCATCCTTAAGCCTTCATTAATCATCGGTCACCTTTTCTGCCCGATTAAAACATCATCGTCATTTAAACCCTTGTGCTAAAAGATAAAGGCTTGAGTAGCACACACTTTACATTGGCTTTTATCGACTCATAAAATTGTATGCATCTTTGTCAACCTTTTCAACCAACCACTTACTGCCACTTGTTATCCACATTATTTCACTGCTCTAATCACTTGTAGGCCCGAGACATATGTCATCATCATGTTATCCCATGCATAATAAACATCGTGCAACTTTTTTCACGGACAACGATGACCGCTGATTTGTTCAACCTTTTAATATCAGGTTGATCTTTGGAATTGGACAGGTGGCACCCTCTCGTTATCCCGTGATCAACTAAGACGTAAGGATTACATCATCTTTGGATAGCGACAACCATTGATTTTGATCCAACACCCACCGTGATCTACCACCACATGTCTCTTATGGATCTACCTTAGCTCTACATCTACTTGGTCCCATTGACACATGTCTTCACATCGTAATCCCACCATCGGACTGGACACCCTACTAACATTATCATAGGATCATGAAATACCACCATGTGTCTAGCCTGCCTACTCATCATCTTACGCTTCTAGCTACGTCATCGCCACTTCACCAAAATTTTCATTAAGTCATCTCCCCACCATGCACTTTGAGAACTACGCCTTCCAAAAGGCCCGATGCCTTTAAGGAACTACAATGTATATAGATAACTAACACTTCTCTTTACGGATCAATGTGGGGATAATGTTTTAGAGTAAAATATGAATAAAACACTGCACATAGCACCCATTCTCTATGACCATGGTGATGTAAGCGATGACTTCCATGGGAGATGAGGCGTAATCACAGGGATAAAACTGACAAAAACACAACGCAGATCTACACAAAGATATAATCAAATAACAAAAGCAAAAAGCCTGCGAAAACACATGCAACGACTATATTTATGAATTTGAATATGAGTATGCATATTGAAATACATTAGGGCAATGTAGTAATTCAATAATAGCATGATTCATGAAATAAAAGGCTACAAATAATCATATAAATCACAATGATATAGGCAGAAAATATACTTCCCTAATCATTTGGATATGCAAATTTATCTATATAATTTTGGGTTCCACCAGGTTGATTCCTTAACTTGGGTTTGACCAAGGCAAATCCCTCTACACAACAATTTCCTTATTTTTTGTCTGTAGGAACAAAAAACATACATATCTTAACTATTTGCAAGCAAAGTGGGCTTAACCATGGAGGAAAATCCGTAGTTAAGTGCACTTGAGATGGAATAGTACTGGGATGAGTGACCTCCTGGGAAGTTCTGATGCTTCACCTATGTGAGCAATGGGTGCTAAGTGTTCCATTCATTCTCATGAGAGATGGGTTCTTGTGAACCACTACTCATGAAATCTGGGTCAATGATTTTGACTCATAAAATACATAGTTGAATCTTGATAGCAATATCATAATTTGAATTGCTACATGGAAAATATCTCCAGCTTATCAAAAAAAAGATTGTTAGTTGTATAATTAAAAATAAATCACATCATCTTAAACGTAAGACATAAGATGGAGGGTAGCCAAAGAGGCTTGGGAAAAATAAGAGACAAATAGCGTCAAGTTCCTGCCAACTGTTATTTGAGTTTAAGGTAGTGTTTAAAATCTTGTAATGTCAAGTTTTATAATTTTTTGTAGTAAGATTAGCAACGGGCAAATCGTTCATTTTTTAGTGGGATTTAATGTGAAGAACAAACTTGTGAAAGTAAATAATAGAACATGTTTATATAGCTATAGAGCCATGAGAGCATTACAATTGCATGCATGTTGATGTGGATTTCATTGCTTATGATATAGGTATATGAATGTCGATTGGTTTAAAATAACATTACAACCTATGAATCATTTTGTTTCTTAGAAGTAGATAAAATTGCACCGTAGCCATTCAAACCCAAAAAATAAAATGAATACATATAAATCTTTTGGTTTGTAACAAATATGACTACTGAAAAAAAATAGAGATAAAAAAAGAAAATAGAGATTACCATAAATAAAATGCTAGTATAATTGAATAGTTTTTTAATTACAATTATAAATCAAAAGTCTAATTCAAATATTGTATTGTTTATTTAATGATACTTTTAGAAATGTATTAAAAAATAAGAAATATTAAATGTTATTTTTCTAACTTCAATTTTATTTGTTTAAATTGCTTGATATTTATTTTTTGACAAGTAGAGGAAATAGATAGGTTTAACTCTATAATTCTAGAATGCTCTATCTATTGAATATGTAATCAATATTTTAAGACATGTCAACAATTTGCATTTAATATGTACACGATATTATTAGATCTTGCATACAACTTGTTTTATCATATAGTAGTAGGTATAAAGATTGGGAAAAAAGTTATTTATTTCGTCCAACAAAATCGCAAAAAACCTCATTTATGTAGGAGAGCCAATAAGATTAAAAATAATTTTTTGTATCAAATTGCTAAAATTTCAATATATATCAAAACTATATAGATGACAATAGTTTTTGAAAAATAAAACAAGAGATGCAATGTGTCAAAGTTCCTGCCAATAGAGAAAGAAAAGTAGGGAAAGTAATAGATAAATATATAGAGAGGGAGAGACAAGAGAGAATGAGAGTGTAAGAAATAAATATAAAGATAGGGATAGTAAGTGATTTATAGAGAATATAATGATAGAGAGAGTTCAGAGAGAATATAATAATAGTTTTGACCCGTGTTTCTAAAAGTTAAATAATAATAATGTTAATACCTTTTAAATGAGAGGATTAAATTTTTTTGAGAAAAATGTAATTATCACAATAACGGAATAGTTTTGACCTTTAAAATTGTTATTTAATGATGAGAAATCATAATAGAATGAAATGAGGTAAATAATAAATTTATATTAAACTATGAATAAGTTTTAAAATACTATTATAAACGTATATAAAAGATATATTTTATTACATAAAGAATGCTTTCTACGAGGGATTAATTGATATAATATTATAAAATATGATATTTTGAAACATTAAAATGCTATGCAATTGATTAATTTTTAAGGATAACATAGATATATGCATTATTGTATTAAAAAATTATATATGATATAATATAATATATTTTTTAAGTGTTTATTATATGTATATAGTATAATATAATATTGTATATAATTTTATTAATATATTAATAATTTATATTAATTAATTATTTTTTATATATTTTTATTATATATTTATATAAAATATATAAATTTTATAATATAGAAATTAATATAATAAAATAATAATAATAATAAGATAAGCTAGAGTACTTTTTAAAACTGGAAAGGTAGCTATTAAAATAGGGTAAATGTTTATTTTGCCTAACATCAAAATAATGAATATTGTAATCCAGGTCCATATGACAAGTATTAAAAAATTAAAAAAAATTAAGATAATATAATATTAAAAAATTATATAAAAAATTAAACAATAAGATAATATAATATTAAAAAATTATATAGAAAATTAAATAATAAGATAAATTAAGGTAATTTTTCATTTATTTAATAATAGCTTGATTCTATTTTCTCAAAAAAATATAAATGACAAGTTAATTCCAATTAACTACTATCTCCATCACAAGGTGATCTAATTTGAATATAGGTTAAGAGTTTTTCCTTTTTTTTTTGCAAAATTTAACACAAAGCCCAAAAGGTAATTATATTTTATTATTTATTATTTAATTATGGTTAGGCTTAGGATTTTGAACTCATGTATTACAAATATGTATGAAATAAGAGACCAAGTTTTTAGCACACCAAATCTTAAGTTTTAAAAAAAAGAACAGGTAGAGTTGTGTAGTATATTTAGTATTTGGTGTAAAGTTGAAAATATATCTTAAAATGTTTATTATATGTTATATAGTATAATTTTATTATTATATTAATAATTTATATTATATATTTATATAAGATATATAAATTTTATAATATAAAAAGTAATATAATATAAAAAAATTAAAATAAGATATAATTACTTGCTTTGATTTGGATATGAATCAACTCTATTTTCTGCAAATCTGTTAGCATGCTGCTCAAAGATGTGTATGCTCAAGTTGATGTTAATGGCTCCCTCTCTGATTCCTTTCCCCTTGGCCGATCTATCAGACAAGGTTGTCCCTTGGCCCTTGCCCTCTTTGTTATTGCTTCTGAAGCCCTTCACTACTTGCTCAGAGATAATTCTATCTCCCCTGTTGTTAAAGGAATTTCCCTCCCTGATGATGATAAGCTTATTAACTGCCAATTTGCTGATGAACCGCTATCTTCTTTAAAGCTGATGCTGTTAACTTTGAAGCTTTACAAAATAAACTCAAGTTTTTCTGTACTATCTTTGGGGCTAGGCTTTCCCACGCCAAATCTATTTGTCTTGGTTGGGATGAGGAGCCTCCTGACTGGTTCAATATTTATGGTTACAGTTGGGGAGGTCCGCATAAGATTGTCAGGTATCTTGGAATTCTCTTTTCTATTGATCTCTCTCTCTTAAGGATATGTGGCTCTAGATTAAAGAGAAAATCACTAAGAAACTTAATAAATGGCATAACAGGTCACTCTCCCTTGCTCGTAGAGTTCAAGTTTGCCAAAAAATTCTTTCCTCTTACAATATTTATTATTCTTCAGCCTGGATGTTCAGTAATTACCAAATTCTTGAGATCCAGAAGGCTGTCAGGAACTTTCTGTGGTTTGATGGGAAAGGTATCAAAAAGCTTCACGTTGTTAAGTGGGATTGGTGCCACTCTGATAAACTCCTTGGGGGGTTGGGTTTGAAGGATCTTAAGACCCAAGGGATTTCCCTTGCTGCCAAGTGGATCTTCCACTCTATGGATGGTAATGCTCCATGGAAAATTCTGGTTAGACATAACATTGAAAGGGGATTTCCAAAAAAAGCTAATACCTGGAAGAATATGCCCTTCAATGATTTGCTTTTTGGAGACTTTCCTATAGTTGTTCATGGATTTGTTGTATTTAGATCCATCTGGAAAGCCTGGAACCATGTCAGAAATCATATTCTCAACAAGTCCTACCATGATGACATCCACCTATATGGTGAAAGATCCATTTGGTGGAACTTGCAACTGTCCGACAAACCCCTCACCCTCTCCCAAGGGTGCTTTGCTAGGCATTGGAATAATAAAGGCATTTCCCAGTTTATTGATATTTTTGAACATGATAGGATTATGAGCTGGGATGACATTAAAAATAAATTTGATATACCGCCCTCTCAGAAAAAGACCTATAATATGTTCATAAAAGCCACCAAAGATCTCCCTAACCATTGTCAACTTGATTCTCACAGATTTTTGAATTGCAAATGGCTGAATGGTACCAGTATAACCAAAATAAAAGCAAAGAACATTTATAATATTATTGGTTATAATGGTACCATTATCAACCATATCAATTCTCTATGGTACTCCTCCTTGGACTTACGCTCATGGAAGAAATACCTCAGCATTCTTTGGATAGGTTCAATTGAGCCCAAAATTAAGTGTTTTAAGTGGTTGTTACTCCTTGACAGGCTGCCCGTTAAAAACCATAATACTACTCTTGAGTACTGTAAGTTTTGCAAGCTGCCTGAGACTAGTAGACATATTTTTTTCAATTGTATCTTTGCTAAGAAAGTTTGGCAAATGCTTGGTATTTCCTACCCTATGGATTTTACTATTCTTAATATTGTCACTGGACATATTGATGGGATCAAAAAAGATACTAATATATTTTGGAATATTCTCTCTTCTAATGTTTTATGGAAGATCTGGAAGTGTAGAAATGAAGAAAGGTACCAAGATAAACCTAGAGATCTTACTGAGTTCTCTATGAAACTCACATGCTATAAAATTTTCTTGCAGGTCCATACGATGATGTTGATTGATAAGGAGAAGCTTAAGAGGTTCCTGAGGAATGGATCTGCCACCTTCTTTGTCTTTGAGATGCAGAATGACTATGAATGGAGAAATAATATGGATGACATACAAATGTTTGAAAAGACACTGAAGAAACTTAACCAAGAGGTTAAGAAGAACAAAAACCAAAAATCCAAGAAAGAAGAGTTCTTCATGCTTGCCCAGATCCAGGAGCGGAAGAACATTGTTTGGATGGAAGGGCAGACGGGATGGACTGCTTGGGTTGACACCCATGAAAACCTTTAACACTATCTTATCAGACTACTGCTTTGTTTTTTGGTTATATTTCCATGTTTAGGAATAGATGATACTCTTTCTCTTTCTTCCTTGAAACTCTCCTTGTGAGGTCTGGCCTCTGAGTTTGTACATTTCGATGTAAATGTTATTTTTTATTGAACTCCTTATATTTAATATAAAAAAATATAAAAAGTAATATAATATAAAAAATTAAAATAAGATATATTTACCTTTTGAGATTTGTGTTCAATTTTACAACAAAAAAACTCTTATTCTATATTCAAATTAGATCATCTTGTGATGGGATAGTAGTTAATTGGAATTAACTTGTCAATTATGTTTTTGTGAGAAAATAGAATCAAACAATTATTAAATAAATAAAAAATTATCCTAATTAATCTTATAATTTAATTTTCTATATAATTTTTTAATATTATATTATCTTATTGTTTAATTTTTTATATAATTTTTTAATATTATATTATCTTAATTTTTGTAATTTTTTAATACTTGTCATATGAACCTAGATTACAAATTCATGATTTTCATGCTTGCCAAGAGAGTAACCAATTAACAATAGTTATAATATTTGATTTCCAATTCAAATGTGATTGTATGAAAAATAAACATTTATCCTATTTTAATAGCTACCTTTCGAGTTTTAAAAAGTATTCTAACTTATATTATTATTATTATTATTATTTTATTATATTAATTTTTATATTATAAAATTTATATATCTTATATAAATATATAATAAAAAAATATATATAATAATTAATTAATATAATATAAAATATATAATATAAATTATTAATATAATAATAAAATTATATACAATATTATATTATACTATATAACATATAATAAACACTTTAAAAATTATATTATATTATAATTATATTATATCTTATATAACTTTTTAATAAATAATGCATATATCTATATTATCTTTGAAAATTATATACAAAACTTAATACTTTTCTTTCTAACTATTTCTTGCCTCATCAAATTTAACAAGTGCCACGTAGTGGCTTGCACTTGCTATAATTAGTTATAATTATATATGTAAATTTAATTTTAATTTTATTATAAATATTATAAATATTTTAATTAATAGTTATTTAATAAAAGTAAAAATATTATAGATAAAAAATTAAAAAGAAACTTTTTTTGTATTAAATATAAGTATATCAAAAAAAAGGATACATCAAGAGAGTTTAAACAAGTTCACAAAGGCAGCGCCTTCCCACAGAGTCACCGGTACAAAATTTAGAATATCACATAGTTCAAAACGAGCATCAAAAAAGGAAAGGAAAAGGACAGGCTAAAGGAGGCAGCCGTCTATGGCGTCAACCCAAGTGGTCCAGCCCTTCTCTCCCTCCATCCAGGCGACCTTCTTCTTATCTTGAATTTGGGCTAGCATGGCCAGCTCATCTTTCTTGGATTTCCTATTCCTTTTAATATCTTTGTTGAGCTTTTGCATGGTCTTCTCAAAATTCTGCAGGTTGTCCAGGTTGTCCCTCCACTCGTAACCGTTCTTGAGCTCAAAGACAAAGAAGGTAGCATGTACGGTCTGGAGAAACCTTCCCAGCTTCTCTTTGTCCATCATCATGGTGGTGTGAATCTACAAGGAGATATTAAGAAAAGTGAGTTTCATAAAAAAATCAATAAGGGCCCTGGGAGAATCTTGAAATCTTTCTTCATTCCTGCATTTCCAAATCTGCCTTAAGATGTAAAATGTTAAGATATTCCAGAGAATGTTAGCGTCCTTCTTAAGACCCATAATATGACCAATAACAATTTCAAAAATAGATATGCTTATAGGATAAGAAATGCCAAAAAGTTTCCATATAGACCTAGCAAAGGAACATTCAAAAAAGATATGTCTGCTGGTTTCCGAAAGTTTACAAAACTTACAATAATTGTCCTCATTGATGCTAGTCCTGATAGGAAGCCTATCCAATAAAAACAACCATTTAAAACATTTAACTTTGGGTTCAACATAGCCTTTCCATAGGATATCAAAATACTTTTTCCAAGAACAATTGTCCAGGGAGGAATACCATTTATCATTAATATGGTTAATGATGGCACCATCATACCCAAGAAACTTGTATATGTTCTTAGTTTTGATCTTGGATAGGATGGTCCCATTAGGCCATTTACATTTCAGAAATCTGTCAGAGTCCATGTCACAAGTGGTGGGGAGATCTTTAGTAGCTTTAAGGATCATGTTATATGTCTTTTTTTGAGAGGGGGGAATATCATAAGAGCTTCTAATGTTATCCCAGCTAATTAGTTGGTCATTTTCAAAGAGATCCACAAACTGAGAAATACCTCTACTAGACCAAAATCTAGCAGAGCAGCCTTGGGACAGGGCTAGAGGTTTGCCGAAAAGATGAAGGTTCCACCAAATGGATCTTTCACCATAAATGAGGGTGGCGTCATGAAATTTCTTGTTAGAGATAAATTCTCTAACATGATTCCAGGCCTTCTAGATTGATTTGAAGACCTCGGAACCTTGAACATTAATGGTAAAGTTACCCATAACTAAGTCAGTATAGGGGAGGCACTTCCAGGATTTAGCATTCTTAGGACAACCCTGTTCAATATTATTTCTAACAAGGAACTTCCATGGCGTCGTGCCGTCCATGGAGTGAAAGATCCACTTGGCAGCAAGGGCAATTCCCTGAATCCTAAGATCTTTCACCCCCAAACCCCCAAGAACCTTACTGTTGTAGCACCATTTCCAATTAACAGCATGTGCTTTTTTATTGCCTTTGTCATCGGACCAGAGAAAGTTCCTAACAGCTTTCTGAATCTCAAAAATCTGGTAGTTGTTAAACATCCAAGCAGAGGAGTAATAGATATTATAGGAGGACAGGATCTTTTGGCAGACTTGAATTCTGCCGACCAAAGAGAGGGAGCGGTTATGCCACTTGTCAAGTTTATTGGTGATTTTCTCTTTAACCCAAAGCCACATGTCTTTAAGCGAGGGGTTTATAGAAAATGGGATGACTAGGTATCTAACAATCTTTTGAGGTCCTCCCCATTGAAAATCATAATGTTTGAACCAATCTGGTGGTTCCTCCTCCCAGCCAAGACACATGGATTTGGAGTGGGAAAGCTTACCACCAGACATATTGCAAAATAGTTTAAGTTTGGTCTGAAGAGCTTCAAAGTTGTCTTCAGTTGCTTCAAAGAGAATGGCGATATCATCAGCGAATTGACTATTAATAAGAACATCCTCATTAGGCAACGTAATTCCTTTCACAGCTGGGGATAAGGTATTGTCCCTAAGAAGGTAGAACAGGGCATCAGAAGCAATAGCAAATAGAGCAGGCGCCAGGGGGCATCCCTGCCTAATAGAACGTTCGAGTAGAAAGGAGGCAGATAAAGAGCCATTAACGTCAATTTGAGCACATGCATCATGGAGGAGAACCTTAACTGCATTACAGAAGAAGGCAGGAAAACCAAAAGCCTCCAGCATCATGGAGATGAAGTTCCACTCAATTCTGTAGTAGGATTTTTCAAAGTCTAAAAGGAAGACGACATAATTCTGATGGCAATGCTTAGCCCAGTGCATGGCTTCCCAACTAGTGATGACATTCTCCAAGATGTACCTGCCTTTAATAAATCCAATTTGAGTAGAGCAAATCAGTTTAGGAAGAATGTTGACAAGTCTGGTGGCTAAGATTTTGGCCATAATTTTGTAGGAGACATTTAGAAGTGTTATGGGTCTCCAATTTTTGATGAGGGATTTATCCCCATCTTTAGGGATAAGTTTGATAATACCATGGTTAATGGAATTACCGAGAGAGCCATGAGAAAGAGCCTCTGAATATATCTCAAGGAGGTCCTTGCAGATCCACCTTTGATTGGCTTTATAGAATTCAATGGGGATGCCATTAGGACCAGGAGCCTTGTCCAATTTAAGAGAGTTAATGGAATTACCAATTTCATCAAGAGAAATCTAATTAGCAAGGGTATTAGCATCCTTAGCATAAAAAATCTTAGAAATCAGAGCTCAACCCCTGTCCCTGAGAGAGGAGGCTTCAACCGAATCCTCAGAGGAGAATAAGTTTTGATAGAATTTAGCAAAAGTATCCTTAATAGTGTCAAGATCTGTAATCTCTTGATTATCAATGATGATCCTTTCAATGGATTCATGAGAATGTTTGTGTTTAATAAGATTGAAAAAAAACTTAGAACCCCGATCTCCATATTGTAGCCAGTGAGCTCTAGCCCTAATCTTAGCTCCCTTAGTCTTAATGACCTGATGCCTCCTAAGTGCATCTTTAGCCTTAATAACTTGGGAGGTAAGGTCAAGGTTAGAGAGGGATTGTTGATTATTAGCTTCAGCAGTAGCTAATTCATGAAAAAGATGTTTCTCAAAGAATCTGTAGTCCTTGGCCCGTTTCTGACCAATAGTCTTTAAAAGGTTCTACTAGGCAAGGATGTTCTTATTCCAATTATCAATGTAACTAGCATTGGGGAGGTTATGTTTGTTAATGATGCTGATGATATGGATAGCAGTGAGGACATCAACATCTCCGAGAAGACTGGTGTTAAGGATGAATTTGGAACTAAGGCAGCGGCTGACAACAGGGGAGGTGCTGAAAGTGAAGGAGGCAAAAATGGGATGGTGATCAGATAAGGATGTGGGGGGTGACAAGAACAGAGTTGCCAACATTGTCTAGTAAGACAGAGAAAAAGATCTTTATACTAGCATAGAACCTATCAAGTCTAGAATATATTCTAGCATGACCCTATTGATAGTTGCACCACGTATGCCAAAGACCCAGATTGCTGGCCTTGTTGCCAAATAGGGGGTTGAAGAGGTGTTTAGAATTTTTAAGTCTATTCCAGGAAACTTTTTCACTATCCTTCCAGGCAAATGGAAGTCCTCCATTCTTATCATCCTGACATTCAACTATGTTGAAATCACTAGCAAAAATCTAGGGGATGCCAGGGAGAGAAGTCAACCATCCCCACAGACTAGCTCTTTCATTAACATCATTTGATGCATAAATAGAGCATGTGCCAAAATCTTTATTGTTGTAATTAAGGGTGACCCAAACAACACGGTTACAGGGGGAGATGCCCTGATTGGTAATAAAATTCGCCCATTTAGGGCTCATAAGCAGGGCAACACCACCTCTACCCCTTGGGTGGTTGGTGGTGATTTTAACAGCATATTTCCATATAAGATTAAGATTTGATTCCAGAATAAAACTAGTAGATTTAATTTATTGCATCATAAGAAAATCCAAGTGCTTACAAGTAGACAGGAAATTTTTAATAACATATTTTCTATTCGGGGATTCGAGTCCCCTAATATTCCAAGAAAGGCAATTCATGAGGAAACATTTGAAGGGGAAGAACGCAATTCAGATGATTCAACACAGGTGATCATCTCATCAGTACACATTTCATCATCATTTTTTTTAATGTTTTTATTTTTGGACCGAGGAGGTCTCCCTCTGTGTTTAGAGGTAGGAAAACCAGACAAAAAATCTCCTTCATTATCAGTTAGGGTTTCGGGTTCAGCAGAGGGCATAACCTGGGAGAGTATAATTTCATTCAGAGGTTGTGAAGCAGGGATGACCACAATGACAAATTCGTCACTGATTTCCTGAAAAGGTTTGGAAGGGTTCGGAGGAGGCAAGGAGCTAGGGTTGAGAAGGGCAGAGGTGGCGGATTGGGAGCTAGGCGAAGAAAGTTCAATAGGACTGAACATGTTCAAAATGACAGGAGATGAGGAGGTAATAATTTTGGAGGATGAGCTAAGGTTGTTATTCTTGCATGGCTTCCCAACTAGTGATGACATTCTCCAGGATGTACCTGCCTTTAATAAATCCAGTTTGAGTAGAGCAAATCAGTTTAGGAAGAATGTTGACAAGTCTGGTGGCTAAGATTTTGGCCATAATTTTGTAGGAGACATTTAGAAGTGTTATGGGTCTCCAATTTTTGATGAGGGCTTTATCCCCATATTTAGGGATAAGTTTGATAATACCATGGTTAATGTAATTACCGAGAGAGCCATGAGAAAGAGCCTCTGAATATATCTCAAGGAGGTCCTTGCAGATCCACCTTTGATTAGCTCTATGGAATTCAATGGGGATGCCATCAGGACCAGGAGCCTTGTCCAATTTAAGAGAGTTAATGGCATTACCAATTTTATCAAGAGAAATCTGATTGGCAAGGGTATTAGTATCCTCAGCAGAAACAATCTTAGGAATCAGAGCTCAACCCCTATCCCTGAGAGAGGAGGCTTCAACCGAATCCTTAGAGAAGAATAAGTTTTGATAGAATTTAGCAAAAGTATCCTTAATAGTGTCAAGATCTGTAATCTCTTGATTTTCAATGATGATCCCTTCAATGGATTCATGAGAATGTTTGTGTTTAATAAGATTGAAAAAAAACTTAGAACCCCGATCTCCATATTGCAGCTAGTGAGCTCTGGCCCTAATCTTAGCTCCCTTAGTCTTAATGACCTGATGCCTCCTAAGTGCATCTTTAGCCTTAATAACTTGGGAGGTAAGGTCAATGTTAGAGAGGGATTGTTGATTATTAACTTCAGCAGTAGCTAATTCATGAAAAAGATGTTTCTCAAAGAATTTGTAGTCCTTGGCCCGTTTCTGACCAATAGTCTTTAAAAGGTTCTTCCAGGCAAGGATGTTCTTATTCCAATTATCAATGTAACTAGCATTAGGGAGGTTATGTTTGTTAATGATGTTGATGATATGGATAGCAGTGAGGACATCAACATCTCCGAGAAGACTGGTGTTAAGGATGAATTTGGAACTAAGGCAACGACTGACAGCAGGGGAGGTGCTGAAAGTGAAGGAGGCAAAAATGGGATGGTGATCAAATAAGGATGTGGGGGGTGACAAGAAAAAAGTTGCCAACATTGTCTGGTAAGACAGAGAAAAAGCTCTTACTAGCATAGAACCTATCAAGTCTAGAATATATTCTAGCATGACCTTGTTGATAGTTGCACCACGTATGCCAAAGACCCGGATTGCTGGCCTTGTTGCCGAACAGGGGGTCGAAGAGGTGTTTAGAGTTTTTAAGTCTATTCCAGGAAACTTTTTCACTATCCTTCCAGGTAAATGGAAGTCCTCCATTCTTATCATCCTGACATTCAACCATGTTGAAATCACCAGCAAAAATCCAGGGGATGCCAGGGAGAGAAGTCAGCCATCCCCACAAACTAGCTCTTTCATTAACATCATTTGATGCATAAATAGAGCATATGCCAAAATCTTTATTGTTGCAATTAAGGGTGACCCAAACAACACGGTTACAGGGGGCGATGCCCTAATTGGTAATAAAATTTGCCCATTTAGGGCTCACAAGCAGGGCAAGACCACCTCTACCCCTTGGGTGGTTGGTGGTGATTTTAACAGCATCTTTCCATATAAGATTAAGATTTGATTCCAGAATAAAACTAGTAGATTTAATTTCTTGCATCATAAGAAAATCCAAGTGCTTACAAGTAGACAGGAAATTTTTAAGAACATATTTTCTATCCGGGGATTCAAGTCCCCTAATATTCCAAGAAAGGCAATTCATGAGAAAACATTTGAAGGGGAAGAACATAATTTGGATGATTCAACACAGGTGATCATCTCATCAGTACACATGTCATCATCATTTTTTTTAATGTTTTTATTTTTGGACCCAGGAGGTCTCCCTCTGCGTTTAGAGGTAGGAAAACTAGACAAAAAATCTCCTTCATTATCAGTTAGGGTTTCGGGTTCAGCAGAGGGCATAACCCGAGAGAGTATAATTTCATTCGGAGGTTGCGAAGCAGGGATGACCGCAACGACAAATTCGTCACTGATTTCTTGAAAAGGTTTGGAAGGGTTCGTAGGAGGCAAGGAGCTAGGGTTGAGAAGGGCAGAGGTGGCAGGTTGGGAGCTAGGCGAAGAAAGTTCAATAGGACTGAACATGTTCAAAATGACAGGAGATGAGGAGGTAATAATTTTGGAGGATGAGCTAAGGTTGTTATTCTTGTGTCTGCGCTTTTTGGTCACACTTTGGAATCCATCCGAATGGGGGTTATTTTTATTATCTATCAGACAAGATTGAAAGACAACAGGGCCTGGATTAGGGTTAACAGTAGAGGAGGAATTATTATTTACGGTCTGATTTACGCTAGGAGTCATGGTTTCTATGGCCATAATAGATTCCTTAGGGTTGGGAGCTAGTTTCTTTTGAAGGATAGGACAATCTTTGGGTAAGTGCCCTTCACGGCGGCATAAGAAACATGCATTAAGTCCACCGAGAAGCTCAATTGGGCAATTGTATGAAGTATTTTCAACATTGATATGGAAAACCGGTGGTATTTCCAACCCAGGATTCAGGGAAATGAGGATTCGGGCGTCCATGTATGGAACAAGATGCACAGTATCATCCATACGAATCACTTTCCCTAATGGCTGAAGCAATTGAGGGATAAACCTCCACATAAATGGCAGAATATGTTTAATGACTATCTAGCGAGGAGCCGAGAGGGCCAAGACCTCTTCATAATTTGCATCGGGAAACCAGGCAATGACTCTAAAGGAGGCCGAACCCACCGACCAATATTGCTTTTTAAGCACTTCAGTTTGAGCTTCATGATTAACAAAAAAAATGACAAAAAGACCCTTTTGAATTTGACGATAGAAAGAAATATGAAAGCCCATTTTAAGATTCCAGAAATTATGAAACCAGTCGTCAAGAAACTTCCTAGGAGGGAATTTATCCAGATCGACAGCTGAGAAGAAGATAGCAGTGCTTCTTAACCTACTCTTTTCCGTAACAATTTCAGCAAGCATTTCAGAATTGGGAGAAATGGAGAAAGGAGAACCAGATGTCCCAGAGTCCTTACCGGGGTTATGGGCTCCATTGGTAACAACAAATTTGGCTTCGGCGTTGGTGGAGATGCCTGCGTTTGCTATAGCCTCCGAGAAAGACCTAGGTCGCAGAGAAGGAGTTTTAGGATTGGGAACAAAGGGAATGGGAATATTAAGGTCGGCATTAATGGTTCCTGCACTCAGCGAAACCGAGGAGGAGGGAGTGGGTACGGTCGTAGATGGAGGGGAATTACAATTAATGTCGTAATTCATATTTCAAAAAGGAACGCACACACTTGTCATGGTCGGGAGTCTATCGCCAGCTAGCCGATCTTGCTGAAGTCCTCTGTCCGCCACGGTGCTATTCCTCCACCTGCCACTGCAAACGATGGATTCGCTCTTAAAAAGAAACTTTGTATAAAATACTATAATTATATATAGTACTTTTATATTATATATTATAATAATATATATTATATAAAAGATGTAATAATTATTTATAGCATATATATATTAAAAATATTATATAGTAAATTTTTTAAATAAATAATAGTTATATATTATAAATAATTGAATTTTTTAATGAAAATAAATGTTTACATTATAAAATATAAAATATAAAATATAGTATCTATGTTAAAAATATTACAAAATTATGTTAAAAATAATAGAAAAAAATCAAGGAGATAAGTAATTTATATCATTTTTTAATTCATAAATAAATATTTAAACATTAGAAATATTCTAACAGTAAAAAATATTCTACGACAACTAAATAATAGTAAATATAAACTATACAAATTGCATTTACTTTTTTTTATTTCTATAATATGAATGGTTAATCTAATTGAAAAATTATCTTGCCAAATAATAAGAGGGGAACAGTGGAGACGAAATGCTATTTTGTAACAAAAGATGCAAGCGTCAAAGTTCCTGCCTATTGTGTAATGTTTTTAGGGGTAAGATATGGTGAAATGAGAATGTGTTTAAGGTAGTGTGGACAAATTGTGTGACACTAATCATGTAGAAATAAGAAGACA
>MU223123.1:859046-883332 GCA_018584345.1 Thuja plicata | reverse complement strand
TTTTCATATTCTCACTTAAAGTCACTTTTTAAATAAATATAACCGTTGGTTATAAAGTGACATAATAAAATAAAGTGAGGAATCTTCTGGCATTAAAACGAAGGACCAAACGAACTCGGATGGAGACATGTGATAGCTTGCCGGAAAGCTCTCGGCGAGACGTTCCGAGTCCACTATTGAAATGGCAGGAACACTGAGTTCTTCCTACTTACTATAAATAGTAAGCACCCTGGAAACGCTATGGAAACTAATCCGATTGCCCTGAAACTGAAAACACCTAGGCCAAACACCCCTCTGATCCTCTGCCAAACCTCGGTTAGCCCACTGGACCATGATGAAAAGGCTAACTATAAGGCACGAGATAATGTGCCCAAAAGGGGACATTCTAATTTCCGTGAATTTCCTGGACAGACACAAATATTGCTATGCAGTGAAATAAATGTTGGCGATGAAGATTTAATTGTCATAGTCTACAGCGCAATACATTGCCCTGTATGAGAAACAATACATTGCCGTCAATTCCAGAGAGATAAATATGAAGAAACTATAGCAGTGCAAGCCGTTTGTCTGGGCGTATAATATAAGGGAGAAGTGTAATGACCGAGCACAGTATGCTAAAAATATACATCTTTGCCAATGTTATTGCCGTGTAAGGTTTGGAAATCTGAATAAAAGGTGGATTGAAGATAGATACAAACAGAAGTGGTCCAGGGCATCGTTATTCACAGGACAGGACAAACAATACAATGAGTGGTAGCAACATTGGTGAAGAGTAGAATTGATCTTATCTGAGATTTTCAATTATGCAGTAGATCTCCAGCGCTCGTATCTGCAGTTCAGAGCATAAACAACACTTTCATATTATGGGTGCTGAACGGTCAACCATTTCAGATGCATAGACATCATAATCACACCCTTTGTGCAGTTCTATTAAGTTGAACATATTTCTGTATGAGCAGATGGATGATTAAAGTATTCTTCTGATGGGCAATAATAAAAAACGTCTTTGCCATACCGAAGGAAAGATTTGAATTGAACAGACCTGATTTTTTTTGATTTGAAAAAGTTGCATTGGTTTTGGTTTTGAGCAGTGAAGCGGATATACAAAAGGAGCCAATTTAGTGAAATTAAGGGACTGACAAATAATCAAAGAAAATAAGATTAGAAATGCAAACAGCTGGTAATCTTAACTCTAAAACTATTAAATGACAACACTGGGTGATGATCATCATTAATAGTGTTACAAATACACCTCAGGATCATTACAAGCTTGCAGACAACGAACTGTGATAGAAGTCTAGAGTTGCTTGAAAACACTTGGTTACTGGCACGAAAGGAGAAAGAAACAACAGTAGTGTCACACAGTGCATTTCCTATCTGTGGAAACGTGAGCTCACTACACAAGAGCTGACGCTATAAGGAGAGCAAGCCAAGTGGGGAAGGATAGTCGTGCTGTATACTGGGACATAGAGCTAGGCACAGGTGAGCATACAGCGCACAGGTCTTTAGCGGTTAGCTTTGGCAGTTAAACACGACAGTGCCCTTACCTTCCAGTCCATTGCCTCACCATACGGGTATGTGATTCATCTCTATATTGCAAGGTTAGAGAGTGGTCTGGTGAATATATGAAATCAGAGATCATCGATCAGCATGTTATATGTATTTACATTGAAATTACTGGAACGTTGGATGTATATTCCCCATCTTTGCATTGTCCTTTTACATCTAGTGTTCATTACCTTTGAGGATTCAGAATCAAGGATAAGATAACTTTAATTTTGTAACAACTAGAAAGAACTGTATGCTGGGAATTTAAGTTGTATGCAGTCAGTTCAGTATAACATTTAGGTACTTCAGATCATTACTTGGAGGCAATATTCGCTTACATCCTAACAGTAACAACAGTATTCGGGATCTTAGAGTCGGTTACAGGGCGGAATACCTGTTCATATTAATGGAGCAGAAACTACTTTTCACCATCAGAGGAAATGAATTTACGCCACAACTATAAGTTAATCTGAAGATTTTGAGCAGTGTAAGGTTGGACATTCACTTGCAAAGTCTAGTAGTTTTCTAGCTATGGGGAAGACGCAGAGTTGGGAAAAAGTCTTGAAGGATCTTGCTAGGGTACAACAACAGTTAGCTCAGATTTCACAGCTTGATGAAAGGACAAAAATACTTGGCATGTATGGGGAATATAACACGCTTCCTCCACAGGTTTAGAGAGATTTAACCTTCTCTAGTTGCATGGACTTTCATCCAAAGCTACAACACAAGACTTTAATGGCAAAGAAGCAGTGGCAGGATTTGGCTCGGGATCTACTTGCACAAGATAGGTGCAAAAATTTACATGAAGGGTTTCCAGCTATCACTAATCAACCCATAAGTGAACAAAAAACTAAATCAGTTATTGAAGAAAACCCTTATGAGGCTTTCATTGAAGCAGGAGATCGTAAAACGAATATTGAATCAATACATGAAGGAGAGACTAAAGAAGAGGTAGCAAATATGCAGGGTACAAAATATGAGGAATTATGTGATTTCTATAGCAGCGCATCACGTATGCATAATGATGAATTAGATGAACAACCTGAGAGTGCATTTCAAAATGATAACGATAAGAAGCATGCCTTGCAGAGTCAGCTGAAAGTCAGTAACGATGCTACTACGGCAGCTCTTGTTCACCATGATAGCACTCACCAGATTATTGAGGATCTTTACAGGAAAGCTCAGAAAGAGATAGGACAAGGTGATATAAGGATTGGATCTTATGCTGCTGATTTACAGGGGATCAAAACAACATTTGAGGTTTGGAAATCATAATATCTATGTTTATTGTCGGATCGCGACTATCTGTTACAGGTTGCAGAAAATTATGCTGAGCAGTTGTGGAAAAAAGATGATGAGGCTAATAAGCTCAACAGAGAGCTTAATATTGCTCAGGAAACATTGGAGCACACACATCTTGCTCTTAAGGAAGCAATAAATCAGATTGTTGCCACTAAGTCAGCATAGGGAACAGGACGACAGGGAAAGGTCCGAATTCTTTCAGGAGGTGATACAGGAACTCGATAGCATACAACAGACCTATGACTTGGATAGCTGTTCCAAAAGAACTTTGGATCATCCAGAGTTTCCTTATGAGTTAGATAACTTTCAGGCGATCGACAATTTCTTGTTTGAGATGGATGGTGACTTGATATTTGATAATCCTTTCTTTGAGCTAGATGAGGAAGGTATTTTCTATCCCCATGACGTAGTTGAGGTCGATTACAAAATTTGGGACCCAGGGTCAGCTATTAGAGGTGAATCTTGGTCACCAGGTCGGAGTAGCGGGATGAGCTCAGTTGCTGAGCAGTGTGGGTTTTACACCCGCAGTCCATGATGGGCAGTTATGTCTTGTGGTATGATGGGTGATATGCCGTTCGTTGCACTACCTCGCGTTGATGGTGAGATGTCTCATGTTAGCGAGCATCCTGTGGATCATTCCTCTTTCCACACAGCCGTGACTTCTCTACATGATCACACTGATTCATCCAGTGCTTATGGTAATTCTATCACCACATATTTTAGGCATGATGATGATGTTCGGGTAGAGCTTATTCATTACGGGGTTATTGAGCTTGGTATGATGATTATGCTTGTTGGGGTGAATTTTTCATACCAAGGTGTACACTGTATGACTCTGGGTATTGAGAGACAGTTATGGAATCCTTATGCTGATTCAGGATTTCCATTAGAGTTGGTTAGTGCATCGCATGTTGGCCACATTATATGGGACGCATTGGGTTTTTCATTCAGCCCACCTACAGGAAGCTTTCTTTCCCAATTATTGCAGACGTGTGCGGTGAGTGATTGGTTTGGTATGCTTCCTCTCTTGCAGACGGAAGCCTTGTCCGACAGTCTGCGTATCTTGCCTCTTCAGTACAATTTCCAGTTTGGGCGACAGATCAGAGGGGCAATGTTATGGCAGTTGGACATTTCTGGTGATTCACTCAGTAGGGGCATCAGGCCTCAGGATTTTTCAGCCAGCTGGGGAGATGGATGGCCCTTTTGCTTATGGGATCCAGGAGGGATGTACTTGCGGTTGGTATTTATTCAGGGAGTCGATTGGCATGAGGTTCTCAGTTGGGTTGAGGACTTTTTTCACAGATGATGGCGACACAGGGCAGTTTGGTATGACTGATCCTGCAGTGATTTGGGATCCTGACATTAGATTGTTGTTATTTTGTTGCTGTGTGAATGGCTTCACGGGTCAGGGCATAATTTCTGTTTCAGTTTCACACGTTAGGTTGGTGGAGCAGTTTCCCTGAGGTTGGTTTGGGATCCAGGTATTATGATCGCAGCATGCAGATACTGATTGCTTGAGGGCAAGCAATCTCCAGGAAGGGATGATTTGTAATGTCCCCTTTTTGGGCACATTATTTCGTGCCTTATAGTTAGCCTTTCATCATGGTCCGGTGGGCTAACCAAGGCTTGGCTGGTAATTAGAGGGATATTTGGCCTAGGTGTTTTCAGTTTCAGCCCAATCGGATCAGTTTCCACAGGGTTTCCAGGGTGCTTACTAGTTATAGTAAGTAGGAAGAACTCAGTGTACCTGACATTTCAGTAGTGGACTCGGAGCGTCTCGCCGAGAGCTTTTCGGCAAGCTATCACACATCTCCATCCGTGTTCGTTTGGTCCTCCGTTTTAATGCCAGAAGATTCCTCACTTTATTTTATTATGTCACTTTATAACCAATGGTTATATTTATTTAAAAAGTGACTTTAAGTGAGAATATGAAAAGACAGAGAGGGGAAACTGAAGAGTCACATCCATTGCTTTAAAAGAAGGTTTGAAGGCTCATTTGAGGGATGCTTAGTTTTTGATATGATATTTATCTCTTGGAGATATCAGGAAGCTTTCAGCTTTCGAATTCAACCTTCAGGATGGAAACCCTTTTGGCTCAGAGGTGGATTGGACGTAGCCCCAATTCGTCTGCGGTGCGGATTCACAGCAAAGTTCGCCATTGTATTCACAGGTTCTTGTCATTTGATATTAGTGCTGAATATTGTAATTCAGATTTTGGATTGTGGAAATTCCATTATTATTGTATTGCTGTTGTAGAATGTGCAATTATATTTGCTGAGGGTATTAATTGGAATATAATTGCTGATTATTTGCTATCGCATCAATGGTTTATTGCATGCACTTGAATGTTTAAATCTGTATGAGAAATATTTGTGAAAACGAGGGAAAGACCCGGTTCGGGTCATTACAGTATGTATATTCATAGATTCCATACATGTAACATGTCAATGCTCATTCATCCTTAGTTCAAAACTTCAAACTTCAAACATATAATGATAATAATAAGAAGTTAGAAGCGTGATTCTCATAAAATGATAAATCCATAATTGTCAATATATGATTATATCCTAAGTTACCGGATTCGGACCCTAGACCCTCCAACCAGGTCTGGGTCCAAGTCGGGTCCGGATCCATGGACCGGTTTGTGCTGGATCCGCATAGGGTCTGTGTCCATTGCGGATCCGGACGGACGCACAGGTCCGAACATGGACCCTGTGCGGATCCAGCACGGGCCCGGGGGGATCCAGCGCAGATCCGTGCGGACCACCAGGGACCCACGGCCCAAACTGAGTTAAAGTGGGCCCAAACTCACTAAAAAATGATTTTTTAATTATCAATCTTGGGAAGGGCGGATTGTCATGTCCCTTGCCGGCATAGGAGATTGCAACTTTTGATAAATTTGCAGACTTATATAATTGACACTTTCATTTTATTTATGGATGAGTTGTTGGATTCGACCCCTTAGGGTATCTCCATCTTCCTTAGGTTGGCATATGAATCACTACTTTCAGGAATTTAAAATTAAATAAATCAATTTATGACGATTCAAAAAGAAAATATCACCTTAGGGGCTGACCTGCTGGGTGTTTTAAAATAAATTAAAATTACATTGCTTTGATGGTCAAACTTGGTGAAGGATCCCCTCTCTTGTGAAGCGCGGCATGAAGGAAGTATTTAAGACATATAGTGGAAGGAAAAATGGCAAGAAAGAAGAGCAGAGGATAAGCAGAGTTAGACCCTAATAGCAGAGATTTAAATTAAGGACTAAACGCAGGAATATAAGAAAGGAACTAATAAATAGTTTGAAATAAAAATAAAGATTAATATTTAAAAGACAACTTTTAGGAAGGGCTGCGATTTATGAAGGGTTGTGTCCACATCTGAAGGACAGAAACCTCCAAAAGACACCTTCCTTCATGAAACAATTAAGATGTATAAAGAGAGGACTGCGATGGAAAAAGAAGGGAATAAAGGAATGAAGCAAAGAGATAGATACCTGAATATAAGCAGCAGATCAAACTGCTATAAGGCAAACCAGCAAGTCAATGGATCTTAAATAACTATCTGATTTGAGTGTCTTAACTGATTATCTGATTTAAAAATTGCTAAGGAAAAGTCAGCAGACTATGATAGGTGCTTGGTATGATGCATAATGTAAAAAATTCTGTTTTGGCTGATTTGTTATCTTGTCTTCCACTTGATAAGTAGGAATTATAAGAAGTTAACATACTATGGCTAATGCTTAATAGATATCAAAGACTCTCAACACTTCAATCTACGATCCCATTATGGAGGGAGGATATGGTACATGCAAGGAACACAAGTAGCATAAGGTCTATTTGAGTAGTGGTGACCCAAGAGGGACGGGGAGGCTGAATGGTGGGTGTCATTCTGTGCTCTTGGGCTTGATGGATAGGCTCGAGGTACCTTGTGTGATTCCCGAATCCCCATGGTATTTCATGATGCGAAGGCATGTGCAATGATGAAAAAGATTCTCTTAAGACCTACAAGGCTACAACCATTAAACCATTCCATTATGGAGGGGAAATAGGGTACATGCAAGTAATGCAAGTAGCATAAAGTCCATTCGAGTAGTGGTGACTTGAGAGGGACCAGGAGGCCGAATGGCAAGTGTTGTTCCGTGCTCCTATGATTGATGGAAAGGCTCGAGGCACCTTGTGTGATCCCCTAAGGTACTTCATGATGTGGATGGGTTATTGGGGAAGATCTTAAGATAATCCTACTTGTTTGAATCACACATATATTTGCTCATCTATTATAATAACGATTAGAATTCTCTTTGGAACATTGTTGAGGTATGTGTTTATTCATCTACTGATAACTAATCTGGTTGTAGGCCCTAATTGAAGATATAAAGTTGACAATCTACACTCTTAAATATAATCTATAGATAATATAATCTGACAATAATAATATAAAGTTGATAATATAATCTGAGAATTCTAGGGCAAATTAAACTAGGTCCTAATAGGGGACATTACACATGGCCATCTCCCATAACAAATTCAACAGAAAGTAGGGCATGTTTACATGATGCTCATGATGCAAATGGTGAAGTAGCTTAAAATGATAACCATACAAATTTCTATACTTTCCTTATTGGATAATGTAATTGTAGATACTAATGGCTACTTCAAGTCATGGCTGCGGAAAACTTGTATGGAGGACTCCTCTTGTGGTGATTAGTTTTTCACCCTCTAGGAAAATTTAAAAATGAATTCATTGCTAGTGCTGGACTAAGGTTACGTTTGAACCATCTTTTCCTGTGTGGAGGCAATCTCATGACTTGGGAGATCAATTTATCTGTAAAGGTTACATTGTCTCAAGGCAGTGGCAAGGCCTAGGGAGATGTCATTGTTTGAATCGTTTCTCAAATAATTGCATCCGACATTTTTAAAGATCAGTGCAGTTGTTGGGTTACTACATAACTTTGCATGGATGGTGGCTTCCTTTTTGGTCGTGTTACCATCTTTTTTCTGCTTCTTGCTATGGTCATTACTTTTTATTTTGCACAAACAACATTTCCCCCTGTTTTCCAGCTTGTATGAAATGCTTCTGATGTGAATACCTAGCACCAATTGACAATAATGTTGGTGTCCTCTTGTTTCTAGCTATTTGCAAGCCCGCCCTTCATTAGGATTCTGACAGGAGTGTCTCTGATAATGTGATTGCTAGCTTCTTGCACACCTGAACATCACCTTTTCATTATGTTGTAACGAGCAATTATTTCCGTAACTTGGTAATAATTTCCTGAGTTTACTTGACAGTGATTTCCTGATCGATCTTAGAATGATTTCTTGATGTTTTTGAAAATTACTACTCTAAGTAATTTTGAAGTAATTTTATTATTTTTTTCCCTACTTTCACAGGTGCAATTATTTTGTAACTCATTTTAGTAGTGTTGAGATTTCAAAGGTGCAATTATTTGCAACATGTTTGCATAGGATGTTTTCATTTTTACATATTGATGCAAGAAAAGAAGACCCTACTTGAGTCAGTTTGGTAATACATTTTTATTTTTATTTATAGAGTGCAAACTCTTCTCGTGGTGCCTCACTTGGATTGCTAAGTCCTGCATATTTGCGGCGATTATTTGAACGCATGGGTGCAACCTATATCAAGTTGGGTCAGGTACGCAACACATTCTACTCATGATTCCGGTTACACATTTTAGTGTTTTCTTCTAAATTTAGAAATCTCACATATCAGTTTACATAGCTTATCGGGGTAAGAGTTTTTTGATGAAGCGTTGGATATTGTCATTTTAAAATCCCCTAATCTCATATACATTACTTAGCATTTAATTAAATACATAGTTAGTGGCTCAAAATGATTTAATGCTTGTACATGGCTGCTATAATTGCTTTCTTTTTTTAAGAAGCTGTTCATTGTTAGAAAGCGAAGGGTTTTTGGTATTTGAAAGTGGATCCTACATAGCCTTTTGTATTGGGTAATCCAAATAGTTATTAATGTCTGGGATAGTGTACTCATTATTTTTTCATCAAGAGATAATTATATTGATAAATAGAAAAAGTAGCTATTACAAAGTAGTCAACCCAAAATGAATGTGGTGGAAGGTACTAAAAATAATCAAACAAGCTGTTGAAAGTAAAATGGAGGATGGAACAAGATTCATAGTAGAAAAGTCCAAGGAAATAGATGTAAGATAAATATGATAGAATTTTAAGAAATAGATACAGCTGCAATTACATAAGTTTGAAGTTCAAAGATGGAAATAGGAGACCAGTGACAGAGTGATGATTGAAAAATTCTCAAATATAGCCATCTGCAGCCTTTACCTTTTTTGTTTGAGTAGCAATGTAGTAAAATTTGTCCTTCAATATGTTGCAGAAGAATGTTCAGTGAGCTTGGACAAACTCTTGGAATGATGAGGTAAAGAATTCACATTGATGGATTGATTTGCCAAGGATTGCTTCTTTGCAGTTGTGTTGTATAGTTTAAGATAGTTCCATTTTCTACTCATTATGGTTTCAATAGCCTCATTGCAATTAACTAAGTTAGCTTTTGAAAATGACAAGTAATCAATGTATTCTAAGTTTTTCATGTGGGTTTTGGAGCTAGGAAGGCACTTTCTTTGATTGTGAAGTAAATCTAAAAGAACTTTAAATGAACTGTCAGTGTTTTCTTGTGCATGAGATTAGGTGTTCGTGCTTTTCAAGTTAGGCAAGGACAGAATTGGTAGTGGAGGGGGTTTGAATCAACTGGTCTCTATTTCCAAACCATGAATTTTGACCTTGGGAATATGATGCAAGGATTGGCACAAACATTGAGGTCAAATCAGTGGTGTGTGAAGGAGAGCAGCATTGAAGTTGGGGGAGCTGATAAATTAGACAAGAAAAGTGACATATCCTGTAACATATTGTACTATAGAAATAAAGTTAATTGCATGAAGGATACTCCATTGAAGAGAATGAAACAAATACAATGGGTGAGCACAATAGATGCACAAGCCTTGTTGAAAATCTATAACGCATTCCACACAAAATTCACTTGACAAAATTGTGAAGAGCTCTTTTGCAAATTGAGAGAGGAGAATTTCGGTGGAGCAAATTGTAGTAAAGTAAAGGAAGGCAAGGCAGTTGAAGAGATGGAAACACCTTTTATGTTAGATACAACAAATAACCCTTGAGCATAGAACAAGATATACCCTTTCTAATCAATGGAGATAGATCCAGATGACACATACTATAATATGTCTGCAGATGTTATCTATGTAGAAGATGTTTTGAAATGTATTAATACTTCCTTGATGGTGGTCAAGCACAGTGTTCAAACTCCTTCACAAAATACTTCTTAAGTTAGGACTCAAAGAGTACCAACCACGGTATCAGTGAATCCCCAGCTTCTGGTTGGATGTACAGAAAATTGTTCTGGACTTCACATCAAGAAAATGGTGAGCTGCACATAATCCTAAGTTGTGTTAAAGACAACTTCTTGTATGTAGGCAAGCCCTTTTGCATTATGAAAGATGCAATTCATGTGGTCATAAGATTATGGTCAAGGGGCAAATTAACTTTAAAGAAGAAGGTGAGCAGCTAGGAGGTCAAGGAACTCACGGGAGCAACACTAGATGGGAGTAAGTTGTTTATTAAAATAATCATAAGCCCGTTGTAAGATATGCCTTTGGCAATGCTGTAAAGTTCCACCCCAAATCTGAACCAATTTTTTGCTCTCCTTTTCCAAGTGAATATTTTGTTTATCATTCATATGAAAGGTTCACTTGCGAATTTTAGAATCCCTGCTGATTCAATACCAAGTATTTCCACTTCCCTCCCCAAAAAGCGTGAATAGGCATTTACACACAACAGTTTGTATGCTTAAGGTTTGTTTGTATTAACATCGTTATCATTCATATTGTTTGCATTCACAGATGTCACATATTCACAGATGTCACATACTAGCAATATCCAATAATAAACATATGCATTCAAAGTAGTTCACTGTTAATCGAAATTAGATTACATAACCAAGAGACAAATGCTTACCTTAAATTGCATGCTCAGGTTTGGAAAGGTCTTCAATAGTGTACAACAACAATACTCAGAACATGATACTTGTTTTCACTAGCAAGATTCACTACTATAATCATGAGCACTATTATGATGAGCATTGTGAAGTACTGTTATGATGAGCACATAGCATATTCTTAAATTGCATGTTCAGGTCTGAAAAGGTCTTCAATAGTGTACACTGTACAACAACAATGCTCAGAACATGATACTTGTTTTCACTAGCAAGATTCTGTAATGTCCCCTTTTTGGGCACATTATCTCATGCCTTGTAGTTAGCCTTTTTCATCATGGTCCGGTGGGTTAACTGAGGTTTGGCAGAGGATCAGAGGGGTGTTTGGCCTAGGTGTTTTCAGTTTCAGGCCAATCGGATCAGTTTCCACAGGGTTTCCAGGGTGCTTACTATTTATAGTAAGTAGAAAGAACTAAGTGTTCCTGACATTTCAGTAGTGGACTTGGAGTGTCTCGCCGAGAGCTTTCCAACAAGCTATCACACGTCTCCATTTGAGTTCGTTTGGTCCTCCGTTTTAATGCCAGAAGATTCCTCACTTTATTTTATTTTGTCACTTTATAACCAACGGTTATATTTATTCAAAAAGTGACTTTAAGTGAGAATTTGAAAAGACAAAGAGGGGAAATTGAAGAGTCACAACCATTGCTTTAAAAGAAGGATTGAAGGCTCATTTGAGGGATGCTTAGTTTTGATATTATTTTTATCTCTTGGAGATATCAGGAAGCTTACAGCTTTTGAATTCAACCTTCAGGACGGAAACCCTTTTGGCTTAGAGGTGGATTGGACGTAGCCCCAATTCGTCTACGGTGCGAATTCACAGCAGAGTTCGCCATTGTATTCACAGGTTCTTTTTTGTTGATTATCATTTTGTTGCATGTTCAATTCAGCTTTGGATTGTGAGAAATCCCATTGTTATTTTATAATGTCACAATGTTGCTAAGGGTTTTAATGAGATATGTACTGCTGGTTTATTACTGCTGAATCTATGGTTTATTGCATGAATGTATTTGTTAAAATCTGCATGAGATATATTTGTGAAAATTTGGGAGAGACCCGGTTCGGGTCATTTCAGTGGTATCAGAGCTGGTTTTCCTGCCAGCCTGTGGAGTTTTGATAGTTTTAGCAGAGACAAATTTACAGAAGGGTTTTCTGCTAGCCTGGGAGTTTTTATCAGTGACAGAGAAATGCAGTTTGGATGCCTGGTTGGATTTTGGGAACGACTGCATTATAATATTTTTATTTAAAAAAAAAATATACCCTGAGTCCTTGTGCTAAAATATATTTGTATATTTTAAATACAGTAAAGAAGCCGTGGATGATTAGTGGGACTGCATAGAATAACCTGTGCCGTGAATATTGCGCCCGCAATAATCTTCGATGGCAATCAAATTTTATGTGGTTGTGTTCGGATAGATGAAACCAGAGGATGCATTCGATGAAGACTGTGATGGGAATTTTGTAGTGGCTGTGAAGAAGCCGTGAAGAAGTTGGTCCTTTTCTTGTAGATTGAAACGCCGCTACTAAACATTATCATACGTTGCAAGTCTGTATTTTAGTGAGCCCTGGAAATCAATATAGTCCAGGGGGAATTAATTAATATCTCAAAGGTGTTGGCGATTAATTCCTTGTGGAGGATTAAAATAACGAGTGGGCCCAATATATATAGGCGGAGGAATTATTTCGTGGGTTTAAGGTGAATGTTATATTTCTTTCGTAAGGAAGAGCTTGGTGTTTCTTATGATTTGGATGTCAAATAAAATATATTGATGCACTGATATTTTTATTAAGATGAACAATGGTGGCAAGATACTTGGTGTAAAATAGATATTAGTGATTCACTAAGTTTTATATCGCAGAGTTGAGAGGAAATTGTTAAGTGGGTCCTGGACAGTGCTTTAATAATTGATATTCTTATGCCATAAGCATTATAAGGAGGCGGCTATTGTTCAAGGCAAATATTTCCGAGTTATTATTGAAGCAAACTATATTCTTAATATTTCATTAATGAAATATTACAGTACCCAAGTCTCATATCGATAATGATACTTTATTCATTCATTGCCGAGAGTAATACTTGGAAGCGGCCTTCATAAGTTGCAAATCAAATATTATTTTACAGGTGGTTGAGGAAATATGAATATATGAGTAGGTCGAGTTTCATCTTCAGGACAGACAATGGTATCATATCATTTTTGGTATAAGGTTTCAGACTGTGATTAATCTAGCTATCGATTTTGGGGAATTAGAGTGACCAGCCAAGTAGACATCTCACTAATATCAGACCTTCATTGTCTCCTACTCATTTGGCATTCTGTGTGGTATTCTGGAATCAACTCGTGGGCAGGAAATACATTCCCAGATCAGTCTGAAGTGGAGCGAAATTCCAGTCACATCAAGGATTTAAGAGATGCACCCAGTTGTAGAGCAGCATCGAGTCCCAATACATAATCTCAGTCCAGTCTAGACAGCTCCATTCTTGGCTCCTTTTGCCAGCAAAACTACAATCCTTCACAGCCGTACGCATGAGTTCTAGAATAATTATTTGCTGCTGATGAGACAAGTTGGGGATGTGCTTCCAGAAATAAATCAGAACTCTTTGAAAGCATTCAATCAGCTCATTGCAAATACCTTACTGTCTAGAGGAAGCAAGCTAAGTGTTTGATGGGAGATGAATCACCCAGTATGAACCAGGTTGGGCGACGGGTGTAGAAGATTGGAGGACTGGGTGTGGGCGAAGCAGCCACCATCCGTTTTGTACAGTCAAGGTTAAGTGTTGCACTTCGAGAATTACGGTTCCCTACAACAATCAACATTCTCTCCCGATTCTTCCAAATCAATAGCTTCAATAGGTGTAACAAGTGCACAAATTTATTTGGAGTTATCTTGGTTATTACTTGAGAGATTACTATTTGTAATTAATTTTAGTGCTTGCATTTACATGGACTGTGATTTGTCAAAATTATACACTTCTAGTGTTTTAGCTTATTGGCTGCAAGTGCGTTTTCTTTTCCTATGAGTAAATGAGTGAATGAAGAAAGAAGTTATATTGGCTTGTCTTGAAAACTTGAAACACATCATTCTCCGTAACCTAGAATCAAGTGCAGTCCATATTCACATTTAGCAAGTACAAATCATTACAAAGGGAAGTTAACTCTTTATATCTTGCAAGGGTAAGAAGTTTCCGTTCCAGAATTCAGAAATTTTGCAAATCTCTTTTACAAACAGCCAGTTATAACCATTACATAGGGAAAAATGTGTGGTTTGGAAAAAGTCGTGAAGGATCTTGCTAAGGTACAACAACAGTTAGCCCAGATTTCACAGCCTGATGAAAGGACAGAAATACTTGGCATGTATGAGGAGTATAGCACACTTCCTCCACAGGTTCAGAGAGATTTAACCTTCTCTAGTTTCATGGACTTTCATCCAAAGCTACAACGTAAGACCTTAATGGCAAGGAAGTAGTGGCAGGATTTGGCTCGGGATCTACTTGCACAGGACAGGTGCAAAAATTTATATGAAGAGTTTCTAGCTATCATTACTCAACATATAAGTGAACAAAAAACTAAGTCAGTTATTGAAGAAAAGACTTATGGGGTTGACATTGAAGCAGGAGATTGCAAAACAAATATTGAACTCGTGCATGAAGGAGAGGCTAAAGAAGAGGTAGCAAATATACAGGTTACAGAATATGAGGAATCATGTGATTTCTATAGCAGCGCATCACGTATGCTTGATGATGAAGTGGATGAACAATCAGAGAATGCGTCTCAAAACGATAACGATAAGGAGCATGCCTTGCAGCGACAGCTGAAGGTCAATAGCGATGCAATTACTGCAACTCTTGTTCACCATGATAGCACTCACCAGATCATTGAGGATCTTTATAGGAAAGCTCAAAGAGAGATAGGACAAAGTGGTATAAGGATTGGATCTTATGTTGCAGATTTACAGGAGGTCAAAACAACATTTGAGGTTTCAAAATCAGAATATCTATGCTTATTGTCAGATCGTGACTACCTGTTACAGGTTGCAGAAAATTATGCTGAGCAGTTGAGGAAAAAGGATGATGAGGCTAATGAGCTCAATAGAGAGCTTAATATTGCTCAAGAAACCTTGGAGCACACACATCTTGCTCTTAAGGAAGCAAGAAATCAGATTGTTGCCACTAGTCAGTACAGGGAACAGGACGACAGGGAAAGGTCCGAATTCTTTCAGGAGGTGATTCAGGAACTCGATAGTATACATCAGACCTATGACTTGGATAGCTGCCCCAAAAGATCTTTTGATTATCCAGAGTTTCCTTATGAGTTAGATAACTTTCAGGCGATCGACAATTTCTTGTTTGAGATGGATGGTGACATGATATTTGATAATCCTTTCTTCGAGCTAGATGAGGAAGGTATTTCCTATCCCCATGACGAGGATGAGTTCAATTACAGAATTTGGGACCCAGGGCTAGTTGTTAGAGGTGAATCTTAGTCCCCAGGTTGGAGTAGCGGGATGAGCTCAGTTGCTGTGCAGTGTGGTTTTTACACCAGCAGTCCAGGATGGGCAGTTATGTCTTGTGGCATGATGGGTGATGTGCCTTTCCGTGCACTACCTCTCGTTGATGGTGAGATGTCTCGTTTTGGCGAGCATCCCTTGGATCATTCCTCTTTCCACACAGCCGCGGCTCCTCTACACTATCATATTGATTCATCCAGTAGTTATGGTATTGAGAGACAATTATGGAATCTTGATGTTGATTCAGGAATTCCAGTAGAGTTGGATAGTGCATCATCGCATTTTGGCCACATTATATGGGATGCATTTGGTTTTCCATTCAGCCCACCTACGAAGAACTTTCTTTCCCAATTATTGCAGAGGTGTGAGCTGAGTGATTGGTTTGGTATGCTTCCTCGCTTGCAGATGGAATCCTCGTCTGACAGTTTGCGTATCTTGCCTCTTCAGTACAGTTTCCAGTTCGGGCGACAGATCAGAGGGGCAGTGTTATGGCAGTTGGACATTTTTGATGATTCACTCAGTAGGGGCATCAGGCCTCAAGATTTTTCAACTAGTTGGGGAGATGGATGGCCCTTTTGCTTATGGGATCCAGGAGGGACGTACTTGCGGTTGGTATTTGTTCAGGGAGTCGATTGGTGAGGTTTGGTTTCTCCCTGCATCTGACCGTAGAGGTGCCAGAGATCTCAGATGGGGTGAGGTTCTCAGTTGGGTTGAGGACTTTCTCATAGATAATGGTGACACAGGGCAGTTTGGTATGATTGATCCTGTAGTGATTTGGGATCCTGACATTAGACTGGTTGTTTTTTTGTTGCTGTGTGAATGGCTTCACAGGTTAGGACATAATATCTGTTTCAGTTTCACACGATAGGTTGGTGGAGCAGTTTCCCTGAGGTTGGTTTGGGATCCAGGTATTATGATCGCAGATTGCTTGAGGACAAGCAATCTCCGGGAAGGGATGATTTGTAATGTCCCCTTTTTGGGCACATTATCTCGTACCTTATAGTTAGCCTTTTTCATCATTGTTCGGTGGGCTAATCGAGGTTTGGCAGAGGATCAGAGGGGTGTTTGGCCTAGGTGTTTTCAGTTTTAGGCCAATCGGATCAGTTTCCACAGGGTTTTCAGGGTGCTTACTATTTATAGTAAGTAGGAAGAACTCAATGTTCCTGGCATTTCAGTAGTGGACTTGGAGCGTCTCGCCGAGAGCTTTCCGGCAAGCTATCACACATCTCCATCCGAGTTCGTTTGGTCCTCCGTTTTAATGCCAGAAGATTCCTCACTTTATTTTATTTTGTAACTTTATAACCAACGGTTATATTTATTTAAAAAGTTACTTTGAGTGAGAATATGAAAAGACAGAGAGGGGAAACTCAAGTCACGACCATTGCTTTAAAAGAAGGATTGAAGGCTCATTTGAGGGATGCTTAATTTTGATATTATTTTTATCTCTTGGAGATATCAGGAAGCTTACAACTTTTGAATTCAGCCTTCAGGACGAAAACCCTTTTGGCTCAGAGGTGGATTGGACGTAGCCCCAGTTCGTCTACGGTGCGGATTCACAACAGAGTTCGCCATTGTATTAACAGGTTCTTTTTTGTTGATTGTCATTCTGTTGCATGTTGAGTTCAGCTTTGGATTGTGAGAAATCCCATTGTTATTTTATAATGCCACAATGTTGCTAAGGGTTTTAATGAGATATGTACTACTACTTTATTATTGCTGAATCTATGGTTTATTGCATGAATGTATTTGTTTAAATCTGCATGAGATATATTTGTGAAAATTTGGGAGACACCCGGTTCGGGTCATTTCAGATTCACTACTGTAATGACTGAAATCAGACTCAGAATGCGAAGAAACTCAGAGGAAAATAGTTTGTTGAATTGCTGCAGCAACATAACATCCAGGGCAGACCTTCACTTAGCCTCCAGCCATGAGATTCATCAACAAATAGGCACTTCCGGGTTGGTAGTATGACTAAAACAAACCTAGCAAGCTCAATGATGTCTAAAATGCAAAGTTAAAGGAGCTTTACAGGTCTGTAACAACAGAAGATTATGTTCTAGGTCTTCTGTTCACTGCTGATGGCATAGGACAACACTATCAATCTTCACAACTGCTAACAAACCTTCAAAACCCTGCCCCGATGACTGAGAATCTTCTAACCAGCAACTTTCCTTCTGAGCATGAAATGTACAGTAGCATCACTGTTCGTGTCTCTGTAACATCACTGTCCACATCACTATTCATGGAACTATTTATGTCACTGTAGCAAGGTACGGAAACACTGTAGCAAGGTACAAAATCACTGTAGCAGCTTCAAACATGTCTTAAATTCTTCAAAGTCATAAAACCCGAAATTTGTCCCAAAGAGATTTCACAAATTTTTCCAATCAAATCCTTCAGAGAGGTTTTCCATTGAAATCTCTAACAGTCTGGAAATGAAGCGCAATGGTGAATCCTAGATGAATCCACACCAATGATGAATTTGGGTTTCCGTCCAAACCACCGTCAAAACCTCCGAGAAATTCCAAGGGCTTTCCTCCTTAGATTTCTTGCAAATGAAGCTAGAGCTCCCAACTTCTCAGAGACAAAATAAATTAACCCATTATATCAAATAATTTCCTCGAATCTCCTTTTATAATCCTCTTTTGAAGTTTCTGGAAACTCTATTTAAATTTCCCACTTTTAATATTCATATTTTCTTGGAATTGGGAATAATAATAAAGTGACCCTTTATATTATTTTAATTAACTTAAAGTCACTTTATGAATTAATTGAATATTCACCTAATATCTCCCAATATTGGTGCATATCGCCATAAAACATTTTATAAAATTACTTAAATCCTTATAACTCCCTAGGCACTAAAATAAGTCACTTTATGAAAACAACTTAAAATCACTTTAACCCCCGTTATGTTGTCATATCGTAAAGTTATTTAATATGATTAATATTATTAAAGTTAAACTTGATTTAACTTTAATAATTTAACTTAATCCTTGATAATTTGCCAATATCAACTCATGGGAATAATCCATCCACTTTCCTGACATAGTGTTGCCAACTGACCAAACTGGTGATTTACTATAAATAGTATGAGCAAAGCATCTAAGTGACTGACTAAAAATAGTAAGTGTGAATCAAAGTGTTCAAAATGATGTGTGGAAGGCACACCAGAAATAAACTAAGACACCACAATAAACTAAGACACCGAGCTAAAGAATACTAAAAGAAGCACCAAAAGGCCATCTAAAGAGCCATATAACACCTTCAGAAGGGTCCCCTGACCACCATGTTAGCCTATGGGGACAAAAGCCCTAGGCTAACCTCTAGAAAAAAAAACTATTCTTAAAAGGGGACATTGCAAACACACAAAGAATATTACAAAAATAGATAAAGATCCATAAGGGTGATGGCCATCCTGACCACATATGAGATGGTATGATATTAACAAAATAAGGAATTCAAATTATGTGAGTTTATCCAAGAGCAATTAATGGAGAACGTCATTGGAATAAAGGGATCCAACCATAGTTCGAGGACTCTTTGGACTTGCCTCAGACTCAGAAAGGCTTGCGAGTTCGGAAGTAAGCCGAGTCGACTTGCCACAGAGTCGCGAGCCAAGTCTGGGTGAGTCATTACCTTGGACTCTCGAGTTTTTGACGTGGTCTCGACCCGAGTCCTATATTGGGACTCCCAAGTCTTTGCAAATGACTCTCGATGCTGTCTTTGAACGCATAGTCAGCCTTAAAACATGTTGTTTTTTTCACTTTTTCTCTCTTTTGTTATTTGTTATTGCTCAATACAGGTCTGTAGGGTTATAAGAAGGTGACGAAACAAGATCAAAGTGGCAAAATAGATCTAGGAAAGAGGAAGATGTAGTCTTTAGTTTACGGATTTTCACATTTGGAGATATCATTATATGTAATTTTGCAAACATTATAAACTTATGCTGCTGTTATACATTTTAAAGTTTGAAAGTATGAGTACGAATGATGAAATTTCAAATATTGAGTGTTTGGAGATCATATGACATGTGTAATGTTTCAATTATGGCTCTTATGTTCTCTAAATGCATTATTTTTTTAATGTAAAATTACAGTTTTTTTTTTCTTTTGTCGATTTCTTGCCGAGTCCTTTCCCAAGTTTTTGCCGAGTTTGAGTTCGAGTCCAATTTTTTGGTCTACCAAGTTCGAGGCGAGTCAAAGTTTTCCAACTGTGGATCTAACAACTACCAAACTTGGTCTAGTTCTCGTCATATGTTGAGTATTTTATTTCATGAATATACGAAGTTCACAAGAAAAGCATGGCAACAAGATTCATAGTTGTGGCATAAATAAAAGCCCCCAACTGGCACTTCAAGGATTCCATCTGAATATAGTGAGGTATAATGGTGTTTCTTCAAACCTTTCCTAAAAGATATACGAGTAAGGGATTGTTTTCTAATGCTATGTTAAGGTAATATGCACAAAAAATAATTTTTGTGTTGGATAAGGATCACAATTTCGTACAGGTAGAAGAGCTAAGGATACTTTGGCTACTACAACTATTTTATGAAATCAACAATGATTTGGTACATGCATATAATACAATATTTTTAGCTCTTTGTCAGGACCCAAATGTAGAAAGTTGTGGTTCATACTAAGAATTCATTGATAAACAATATAGATAGAAGATCATAGAGAACCTAGAGAAAAAATTGAAAGATCATTGCATAAGAAGGGAATACCAAAGATCCTGCCTCACCATAGTTCATAGAAATTTCAGTTTCACCACCCTCAATGGAAGTGGGGACATCATAAGTGTAATGTTTTGAGTGCCTTAAATCAAAGTCTCCTGTATTTAAGATAAGAGACTGCTAGATGCACCAACCACTAGGGAAAGAAGAATTAGTAAAGTGGTCACAAAAATTGCCTCAAGGAGAAAGATGCATATTCCATTTGGTATGTGACTTTTTCTCCATGAGAAGATAAAGTTATGAAATAACCCGTGTAGAGTAAAAAAGGGAGATAAATTTAAAGGATATTATAATCATTTGGTGAAAAGAAAGATTAATAAATAAAATTTGTGAAAGACTCTTAAAAGAGAGGAATAATTATATTTCTTAAAAAATAATTAAAGGTGACCTTTCCGAAAGGGTGTGATGGAAACCACACCTTGGTTATATAGGTCATTTATGTGAGAGTTGGAAGGGGGCATGGAGATCACTCATGGAAGAAGAAGAAGGTGGCTTGGTGAGCTGAGGCATTTGGAGAAGGGGCACAAAGCATGTGTCCAATTTGGGGTACAATGTACACCTGGGATTGTCCTCTCTAGTGTTGTGTCATGAGACAGGTTGGGTTGTATGTATGAAGTAGTTTCCTCCAAAGGTGGTATAGCCATAAAGGACCCAAGGGCACTGGAATCTTCTTTTAGTGAGAATGACTATTCCAAGTGCTCAAGATCAAGATGAGGACTGAAAAACCCTTGATATTGAACGATATTGAGAATATTATTTTATAATAATATGATTGAGTTATTCAATTTATCATGCTAGATATTTCTTTTAGAATTCTTATAAAAAATCACATGTATGGCACACATTGTTAGTTATGTCTATTCTATACCACATTATATATTAGAAATTATGTTAACTCTAATAATTAATCTATTACTTTCGTTGCAAATACGTAGTTAATTCTAGTAGAAAAATCGATATAACACCATGTTCAAAAACACAAATGGAGGCTCCTAAATCACCAAAGGGAGAAGCCATAGAGGCCTGCCTACATATGAGTAGCGAAAAGAAGAAAGGTGAGATAGAACATCCTAGTAATAAGTAACAGGTGAAAATAAAGTACACTGCAACAACAATAGAGACAAAAAACTTAACACAAGTTGATGTAGAAGTAGTGTTGATATTATGGCCTTTACGGCATATAGATCAACCATCTTGAACAATTTAAAGGCAACAATAATAATTATACATATATGGGATACATATATTTATCATTGTAAAAGATATAAATAATAATAATAAATATAGGTGATATTTATTATTTATTGTTTGATCTATATTAATTACATATATATATATATAAGTGGAATTTAAATAAATAATAAATAAAAGATTATTTATTATTTTACTTGGGAGGGCCCAAGTCGGCCACCTTGGGAGGTGGAGTTTAGGGCCCAAGTCGGCCATCGTGGGTGGTGTTTATCTCCTAAAGCATCATATATATGTGGATTCGATCCTTGATGAAAGATCATCAAAAACATAACATGATTCTCTCCCTTCAAGGATCGAATTCCTTATCTCTCATGCGAATTGGTCATGGCAAAGTGCTGGAGCAAATTCATTATATGAATGAGCGAGTATAATCACAAAGGTGCTGCAAATGTGATACGAACTCAGTAGTGGAAGATCAAGTTTGTCTTGAAAGATAGAATACTGGAAATTCGATCTATATCAGTATTAGAGTGCTCAGATCAAGTGCGATCTAGATCTAATATAAGGTGTGAAATGATCTGCTCTTAAGCAGTAAATAATCTGCTAGATCGTGGGGTAAAATACAAACTTCAGCTGCTATACTATCTGCGGAAGATTAGAGCATATTAGGTGTTTCCTTGGAATGCGAATTACATGGTTGAAAATTTGAAATAGCAGATCGAAGGTGCAAATTACAACCTCCATAGGAATAGATTCCAGTATACCTGGCAGCCATCAAGACTTCGACAATTCTCCATGGATGATCATAATATGTGATCTGGAACTTAAGATCTGATTAGACTTAATGATCTGATCTTGAATACAAGTTAGATGGGCATACTTGGCATAATTTTGGTCCAGTATTTAAGGTCGAATTGCTGAAGTTGAGAGGAGATCGATAATATCTCTAGGTGGCTTATCTATGAGCATCACCTCCAAATCCGGGTATTATCTCTCCTTGTTCTCAAGTCGTTTATTGATAACTTGTGCTTAGTTTTGTTAGATCTCTATAGATTGATATATTCCTTGTTAAGATTTGGAAAATACTAACATGGTATCAGAGCCTAGGTTGAGTATAAGATCCATTTCAGATTTAGGAATTTAGTCTAACTCTTTCAAAACTAAGGAAGAAATACTATGGTAACAGGGGGTTTGGCCTAAACATAGTAAATTTGGTTTTTGTATATGAAGAGCATAAAAGTAGGGCTAAATTTTGCATTAAGGTGGAATATGCAAATTACCTTAGTTAGTTCAAACTACCCTAAGATGGAGTCTAAGCTTAAGAGGGAGTTTAATCATGGGCTCACTTACCTCTCCCTCTTTCATGTGTAAGATCATCCCTCATTAGCATGGCTTAGCTTAATAGCATATGGCATATTAGTGGATCATTGGCTGGCTCATTGACTCATTAGCATTGGCATATGTTACAATGATTGACTGATTCATTAACATATGCTACATTGGCATATTATTATCGGCTGGGTCATTATCATTTGCATTGATTGGCTGGCTCATGATTTGGTTCATGCACTTGGCTGGTTCATTGGTATTGACATTGACATATGGAACATTGACATATTTGCTGATTCATGAGTATTGGCATTTGTCATGTTTCTATATGTCATTTATGTGTGAGCACATCTCTTTTGCATAACACTTGGCTTATGTTAGCATACCCTTCTTCATTGTTATGGCTGAGTCTATATTTGTGACATATAGTTGAGACTATTGCTTTTGGTATAGCTGGATAACTGTTTCATGTATTTTTTATGCATATATGGAGACATACATAACCAATTAATTGTCATTAACTGTTTATGAATGTCAAGGAAGTACTTTGGTACATTGACAGCATTGGTTTGTGTTGGCCTTTATATTGGCATTGAACAATGGTATAATCTGGTATGTATGAGGGAACTTACTTTCCTTTGTAGGCTGAGTCTATTGCATATTGAGAGGGAGTTTTCTGCTATATGCACTGACATATTTCTGTGTTGGACTTAGTTACAGCTGTGGCAACATACATAGCTATCTATTTTGTATACATTATACTAGCTGGTTGTGTAATGTTTTATATTATATAATTTAGTATGATGATTTATGCTTGTTCTATGAGAGAACTACAGTTGAATACATTGGTTATTGCAGCATACTTTATTGGCTTATTGTATACTTTGGCATATATGTATGGAGCATACCTTATTGGCCTATTGTATAGTTTAGCATGGATGGATGAAGCATACTTAATTTTGTATGAATGGATCATACTTTCTTTCATATGGCTGAGATTATGTGGTTCAATGTGTGAACACATTTCTGTTACATTGGTTTACTTTTGCATACGCTTTCTATTCATGGTTGAATTGTACTTGTTCTATGAGAGAACGACATTTGGATATGCACATTGGCTATGCATATATGGATTCATTCTTATGAAGATAAGATTTAATTTTGATTATTCTTATGCTTATGTGGATTCATGAGATAAGATCTTGCTTATTCGATTATTCATGGATACATTGTCCTCATGAATTGGAGATTTAGAGAATATCATGGACTTGATACTCTTCTCATGGATCAGGGATCCATTGTTGAGCATTTGGTGGACATCATGGACTTGATGTTTGGAGACCATTGCTCTTAGTATATGGTGAATATCATGGACTTGATATTCGTTAGACCAATACTCATGATATCATGGACTTGATATCTTGTGGATCAGGGATCCACATCTGAGTAGTTGGTGGACATCATGGACTTGATGTCAATAATTTATAAACCATTACTCCGAGCACTTGGTGAATATCATGGACTTGATATTCGTAAGACCAATGCTCTTAAACATCATGGACTTGATGTTGTTTTGATGTCATGGACTTGACATCTCTTGAGTCTTGGTGA
>MU223123.1:817502-844983 GCA_018584345.1 Thuja plicata | reverse complement strand
CCACCTTGTATATAAAGGAACCTTCATTTGTCAAATGAATATTATCAATCAGCTATTTGTTCTCCATGAGAAATTGCTCATTGTGCAAGTCAGATTTGTATTGGCAGCTGTTGTTCAAGGTTCAGCCTTCATCATTTTCACTCATGCGATTTGGTATAGTTGGAGGAGTATGGACCAGATCTGAAGGTGGTGGTGAAGTGATGTAATTTAGTTATTCCAGATCTGATATTGATATCCTTCCAGCTGGTCTACAAGGGGTTTTGTTGATGAATGTATTGCTGGTCTAGATTCGTGATCTTCATTTAATTGCTCCTTCAGATCTCAGAATATCAGCACTTTTGTAATTTGTAAGTTGTTCACTTGAGATAAATATATATCTTATTAGCTGGGTTTTTCACCTCCACAAGGGAGGTTTTCCTAGGGTAATTTGTGTTGTGTCTCCTTGTCTCATTTGGTGTTTTATCATATTGATTATCTTATTGGTTTGCAAGTTTAATTTAAACCAGATCTGATATTAAATTAACATAATAAAAGCGACTCTAGAACCTTAATATTAATTAAAGTCACTAATTAGCAACCTCCAAGGAGAAACTGAAAATAATATAATAAAAGAGGCTTTGGAGTTGATAAAGGACAGGGAAAGATTAATTATTTTTATTGTAGTTCTAAGGAAGACTCAGGACGGAGACCCTTAAGTTACCATTTTCAGTAGTAGGACTGATCTATCCTACATGGTCTTGGAGGAGTCAGACAAGCTTCTGAGTTGGTATGTAATGGTTGGGAGTTTTGCAGAATAACTTACAGGTATTTATAATTTTCTAGAGTAAGGGTTGACTTAGAGCTAATTTTCAGAACAAAGCATTTTTTTTACTGGAGTTGAACAGATAAATTATTATTGTTGGTGAATAATCTTTATTTGCATAGCGGCTTTCTATTTTGTTTATATCATTATCACCATTTAAATGATAGTATTGATCAAAATTTGGAAAAAGGCTATTATTTTATTGACTGGGCAAACTCTATACTTTTCATGGCAGTCAATATATAAATTGTGGGCCCCTTATTTTATTATTCTGAAGACAAATATAAGGTGGAGCATATGATATTTTGTGGCATGAACAAATTGCCGGAAAGAGTAATAAAGGAAGCTGCCAATATATTTGTGTTTGGGCGCTTGTTTGGAAAAATAAGTCAAGGCATTTGATTTATCAAAGTTTGGTCTATAGTGATGAGTGCTGACAATCTATCAAAGGCGGAAACGATTTGTAGGGGCGTATGAAGACAAAGTAATCATGGTGATCTTTCCAGTAGGTTGGACTATTGCAACGAGTGTTTGAATTCTCTTTTGCCATTATCGCAAACTGCAAATCAAGTGCGTGGCCTGAAGATAGTTCCTATTAGGAGCAACAACAGTATATGATTTAATGCCAGTCATGAGAGATGAGGACAAATTGAAGACTTCTTAATAGCCATGAGGATTATGAACTCTTTGTTGAATCGGGTCCTATTGCCAATGTGAAAGATTAAATATTAATATTAATTGTTGTATGGCCCCAAAATTTAATTGTAATACCTTTCGAGTTATTTTTATTTTGGCCGTGTTGGCGCATTTTGTAATTCTTCAGTAAGTTTCTCAGAGCCATTTATAAGGCTAAGCTAGTTATTGTTGTAGTTATGAAATTTGGATATTTTATTTGTATTTGCGAATTCCAGTTGGAGGTTCAGCGTTGTCTGTCGTTTTGGAGGTGCAATATCCTCCCTATTTGGATATTCGCAATTTCGGTGGTTGGCAATCACCCTATTCTGTTCTTCTCTGTAACTTGGTGAAATCTTCATTTGAAGACGAAGTTGTAATAACTCTTGATATTCTATACTGCATTCAGTTATCAATCTCTTGTTCGGCCTGTGTTGATTCTATGTAATATCTTGCATAATTCGAACATCATATATTTGCCATCGTGACATCAAAGATTCCGTACATAGTCCGTATGGAGTAGGGAGGTTTGGCTGTATGGTGCATACTGTACAAAGGGTCTAAGTTGGAAGTTTACCGTATGGTAAACTTGACCGTACATCTGCATGGAAGGCCGTACGTGTCTGGAGATTGATTGTATGGTGAAGGGAGTAGGAAGGCAGCATGTACTGTGGTATTGTGTTGACCGTATGGTGACAATTGTACATACATCCTGAGGGAATTGGCTGCTTGTAGTGACTATACGATGGGCTTGAGGAGGAGCCATACAACCAAGATTGTCGTCGGAACAAGTTTAGAGGGGATCCACACGCCTAGGGGTGTTCTTGGGACATTGCAGTGGTATCAGAGCCAAATTCTTGCCAGCCTATGGAATTCTTGGGATGATTACATAAATGGGTGCAAGGGATAATGAAATAGCTGCCACTAAAATTGCCAAGTGGTATAACAAATATAAAAAGAGGAAGAATCTTCTGACATTTCAAGCATATCTAGTTCTAACAAGAAAAAGTATACCTGTGCATGAGGAGGTTATCATAATCTTTGATGAATACTCAAGTGAACCTAAGGAGATCAAAGCCTCAGAGTCCTTTGATTGGTACCTTGTAAGGAAAAGAAAAGAGGAGTTGGATCCTTAATTAGGAACTCACTCAGAATCCAAGGAAGGCCAAACTATGTATAGTCACGAGGAAGTGGTTGATCAAATTCATGGAGATGTGAACTCTACAAATGATCCCTTGTAGGAGTAATCTCTACAGTTGGTTGAATATGGAGTTTACCCTTTGGTCGGGCATGAGACGTGCATGATTTCCATCTCTTTGTGTGAGTGGCTTCCTCATGGGAAGAACAAGTTGCACCTGAGCTTTGAGATTCTAGACCATCATTTTTTGAAAGTGATTGATTGGCTTGATAACATGAAAGCTTGGGATCTGAGCATCGATGTGTTTGATGATTGGCTTCAGTGAGATCCCGATGACTCTGGGCATGGCAACGTTTATATTAGAGTGGAGCAGGGGAAGCTTGATGGATATTTACTCTTCTTGCCTACATCCAAGTGCGTGTAAGTGATCATGATTGTAATGACCGAACCGGGTATCTCCCAAATTTTCACAAATAAATCTCTTGCAGGTTTAAACAAATGCAATAAACCATAGATTCAACAGTAATAAACCGGCAGTACATATTTTATTAAAAACCCTAGCAACATTGTTGCATTATAAAATAACAATGGGATTTCTCATGATCCAAAGCTGAACTCAACATGCAACAAAATGACAATCAACAGAAAAGAACCTCTGAATACAATGGCGAACTCTGCAGTGAATCCGCACTGTAAATGAACTGGGGCTACGTCCAATCCACCTCTGAGCCAAAAGGGTTTCTGTCCTGAAGGCTGAATTCGAAAGCTGAAAGTTTCCTGATATCTCCAAGAGATAAATATCATATCAAAACTAAGCATATCTCAAATGAGCCTTCAATCCTTTTAAAGCAATGGCTGTGACCCTTCAGTTTCCCCTCTCTGTCTTTTCATATTCTCACTTAAAGTCACTTTTTAAAATAAATATAACCGTTGGTTATAAAGTTACAAAATAAAATAAAGTGAGGAATCTTCTGGCATTAAAATGGAGGACCAAACGAACTCGGATGGAGACGTGTGGTAGCTTGCCGGAAAGCTCTCGACGAGACGCTCTGAGTCCACTACTAAAATGCCAAGAACACTGAGTTCTTCCTATGTACTATAAATAGTAAGCACCCTGGAAACCCTGTGGAAATTGATCCGATTGGCCTGAAACTGAAAACACCTAGGCCAAAACACCCCTCTGATCCTTTGCCAAACCTCGGTTAGCCCACCGGACCATGATGAAAAGGCTAACTATAAGGCACGAGATAATGTGCCCAAAAGGGGACATTACAAATCATCCCTTCCCGGAGATTGCTTGCCCTCAAACAATCAGTTTCTGCATGCGGCGATCATAATACCTGGATCCCAAACCAACCTCAGGGAAATTGCTCCACCAACTTGTCGTGTGAAACTAAAACAGATATTATGTCTTGACTTGTGAAGCCATTCACACAGCAACAAAACAACAACCACTCTAATGTTAGGATCCCAAATCACTGTAGGATCAGTCATACCAAACTGCCCTGAGTTGCCATCATCTATGAGAAAGTCCTCAACCCAACTGAGAACCTCACGCTAACTGAAATTACTGGCATCTCTATGGTCAGACGCAGGGAGAAACCAAACCTCACACCAATCGACTCCCTGAACAAATACCAACCGCAAGTACGTCCCTCCTGGATCCTATAAGCAAAACGGCCATCCATCTCCCCAGCTGGCTGAAAAATCCTGAGGCCTGATACCCCTACTGAGAGAATCACCAGAAATGTCCAACTGCCATAACACTGCCCCTCTGATCTGTCGCCCGAACTGGAAATTGTATTGAAGAGGCAAGATATGCAGACTGTCGGACGAGGCTTCCATCTGCAAGCGAGGAAGCATACCAAACCAGTCACTCACCCCACACGTCTGCAATAATCGGGAAAGAAAGTTCTCCATAGATGGGCTGAAAGGAAAACCAAATGCATCCCATATAATGTGGCGAACATGCGATGCACTAACCAACTCTACTGGAATTCCTGAATCAGCATAAGGATTCCATAACTGTCTCTCAATACCATAAGTATTGGATGAATCAGTATGATAGTATAGAGGAGCCGCGACTGTGTGGAAAGAGGAATGATCCAAGGGATGCTCGCCAAAGCGAGACATCTCACCATCAATGAGAGGTAGTGCATGGAAAGGCACATCACCCATCATGCCACAAGACATAACTGCCCATCCCGGACTGCTGGTGTAAAAACCACATTGCACAACAACTGAGCTCATCCCGCTACTCCAACCTGGTGACCAAGATTCACCTCTAACAGCTGACCCTGGGTCCCAAATTCTGTAATCAACCTCATCATCATCATGGGGATAGGAAATACCTTCCTCATCTAGCTCGAAGAAAGGATTATCAAATATCAAATCAGCATCCATCACAAACAAGAAATTGTCGATCGCCTGAAAGTTATCCAACTCATTAAGAAACTCTGGATGATCCAAAGATTTTTTGGGACAGCTATCCAAGTCATAGGTCTGCTATATGCTATCGAGTTCCTGAATCACCTCCTGAAAGAATTCGGACCTTTCCCTGTTGTCCTGTTCCCTGTATTGACTAGTGGCCACAATCTGATTTCTTGCTTCGTGAAGAGCAAGACGTGTGTGTTTCAATGTTTCCTGAGCAATATTAAGCTCTCTGTTGAGCTTATTAACCTCGTCATCTTTTTCCTTCAACTGCTCAGCATAATTTTCAGCAACCTGTAACAGGTAGTCACGATCTGGAAGTAAACATAGATATTCTGATTTCCAATCCTCTAATGCTGTTTTGACCCCCTGTAAATCTGCAACATCAGATCCAATCCTTATACCACCTTGTGCTGTCTCTTTCTGAGCTTTCCTTTAAAGATCCTTAATGATCTGGTGAGTTCTATCATGGTGAACAAGAGCTGCAGTAATAGCATCGTTATTGACCTTCAGCTGACGCTGCAAGGCATGCTTCTCATCTTTACCATTTTGAAATGCATTCTCTGATTGACAATCCAAATCATTATTATGCATACGCAATGCGCTGCTATAGAAATCACATGATTCCTCATAATCTGTAACCTGTATATTTGCCACCTCTTTTTTAGCTTCTCCTTCCTGCATTGATTCAACATTTGTTTTGCAATCCCCGGCTTCAACGTCAACCTCATAAATCTTTTCTTCAATAACTGACTTAGTGTGTTGTTCACTTATATGGTGATTAATGAGAGCTGGAAACTCTTCATATAAATTTCTGCACCTATCTTGTGCAAGTAGATCTCGAGCCAAATCTTGATACTGCTTCCTTGCCATTAAAGTCTTGTGTTGTAGCTTTGGACGAAAATCCATGAAACTAGAGAAGGTTAAATCTCTTTGAACCTGTGGAGGAAGTGTGTTATACTCATCATACATGCCGAGTATTTCTGTCCTTTCATCAGGTTTTGAAACCTAGGCTAACTGTTGCTGTACTTTAGCAAGACCCTTCAAGACCTTTTCCAACCCGTGCATCTTTCCTAGCTAGATACAACTCATCTCTGCAGGTGAATGTCCAAACTTTCACTGCTCAAATCCTTCAGAATAACACACAAATCTAAAAGAGAGTAGTATTATATCAACTCAATAACAATTTGATTTTTCTGAGTTTTTAGTTTTTCAATAATATTTCCCGTTTGTGCACTAATTTTCTGCACCTATCTTTCCGTGGGTCCTTGCACTGTTGTAAGAGTGGTTTCAAACTTTTGCAAGTTTATCATAACTTGATGTTTGGTGTTTGTATAAATGCATTAGCATTCATCTCATTCATTAACTGATTGATTCATACAATTGTTTCTAACACTGTAACTGATTTCTAACACCGTCCAACTATGCTTGAATTGAATAAATAGAAGAAGATGAACAAGTAACCTGAACTCTGTAGTGAGCATATAATGGTTTTGTCGAAGAGCATCCAACAAGATCACCAAACTTCCAAACTCAGGCAGTTGCCAGTGATTGACTTTATTGTTGTATTCATTCCATTTATACCTCAAGTATCAAGTCTCAGAAAGAACCAAACAATCTATGGGACCAAAGAGTCGGACTCTTCAAAACCTGTTCATAGAGTCTCAAACATCTTCACCAGTTTCCAGTAATTACACAAACAAAGTAACCACATCCTTCTCAATGTCACAAGTCCCAGATAGCCACATTGAAGCAGTATTCACTCAAACCAAGAAAGGAAGAAGTCTCAGATGAAGCTCGTAACCCAAGGAAGATGCATTCACACTTAATACTTCAGCCATGCTTATCATGTGACAACATGACTGTCTTGTGCCATGACGAGAGTCTAAACTAGTTTGAGTGTGTCTCAGAATGGTTCTGTGCTGAGTAGAAAGAACTCACGTACAGGTCTGAGTTGTTGGGCACTAATTGACAACACAAATACATATTAGAAGCTCCTCAACGAGTCTTCGATATCTTTCACGGCAATGAAGCCAACTTCTCAAACATCTCAAGCGGTTGCACCATTACCTCTATGCGCACCCTAATAGGTTGATACCATTTTGCTATCATTCATTGTCTCTGGCTCGTTGCTTTCTCTGGTGTAGGGAAAAAACACAAAGGTTTGATAGTAATAAATAGGATTCTGCCAAGCTTCCTGATAACGGCTATGCCTTACGTCTCTAGCATTCAAAACCATAATGGCTAATTTGGAATGTTTTCTGGCATACTGAAATAATAATGCGTTCCCCCGATTATTTCCGTTTCAGACATACAACTGCTCTCACAAACTTTAAAAAATGATTGTGAATTTGAAAGAAATATATTTGCCTTCAATATTCGGCTCCAAATTATGAAGTCACTTCCAATAGTTCCGGGTAGATATATGATTGCTGTAGATGAGGAAATCATCGCTCAATAGTTCCACCAAATATTTTCATGGCTTCTAGTCTTCTTAATCTAGCAATGAATTGGCCCAAAAATGATATATGCGATACTCGTTCAAAGCAAGCAGAAGAGCCCGATTAAGGTCTTCGATTTGGAATTCAATCATCTGCTTTTTTAAGAGATTCACGGGAATACCAAATGGCCTACGATTCAATAATAATGAAACAAATTTCTCGGCACTTGGCACCAAATATTAATAAACACCTTGGTATAACTTTTAACTCATACATGCTGCACAAACATCTTAATTCAACTTCACAATTAATTTTCAAGCCGACTATTGGGTTCCCTGATATATTTCAATTATAGCGCATCACAAATATTTTCCGTTTATATTTTTTCAGACTCAGCTAGTGGCTTCATTAAATAATAATAATTATGCTCGCACTTTATATTCCAGACCAATATTATGAGCAAGGGTCCCTCTAACTTCAGAAACAACTATAATATAAGTTTCATCCAAATAATATTATCAAATATTAGCCATTTTTCTACTTCGCTTAAAACCCACGGTGATAATATTTTATCAAATATTATCAATGCATCGAACTATCTGACTCTATTCACACGTAACAGAATAGTGTGAATAACAGAATAATAAATCATTTCTCCCAATAAGATATCCAGCCAGATAACTAAGCTGCACATCCTTGTTACTCATAAATCTCACAGTTTGGAATTTTTCCTCTCATAAACCTTTCTGAAAATTTGTTTCTGAATAAACTCCATAGGCTGGCAGGAAAACCAGCTCTGATACCACTGCAATGACCCGAACCAGGTATCTCTCCAAATTTTCACAAATAAATCTCATGCAGGTTTAAACAAATGCAATAAACCATAGATTCAACTGTAATAAACCAGCAGTACATATTTTATTAAAAACCCTAGCAACATTGTTGCATTATAAAATAACAATGGGATTTCTCACAATCCAAAGCTGAACTCAACATGCAACAGAATGCCAATCAACATAAAAGAACCTGTGAATACAATGGCGAACTCTGCGGTGAATCCGCACCGTAGACGAATTGGGGCTACATCCAATCCACCTCTGAGCCAAAATGGTTTCCGTCCTGAAGGCTGAATTCGAAAGCTGAAAGCTTCCTGATATCTCCAAGAGATAAATATCATATCAAAACTAAGCATATCTCAAATGAGCCTTCAATCCTTCTTTTAAAGCAATGGCTGTGACTCTTCAGTTTCCCCTCTTTGTCTTTTCATATTCACTTAAAGTCACTTTTTAAAATAAATATAACCGTTGGTTATAAAGTGACAAAATAAAATAAAGTGAGGAATCTTCTAGCATTAAAACGGAGGACCAAACGAACTTGGATGGAGACGTGTGATAGCTTGCCGAAAAGCTCTCGGCGAGACGCTCCGAGTCCACTACTGAAATGCTAGGAACACTGAGTTCTTCCTACTTACTATAAATAGTAAGCACCCTGGAAACCCTGTGGAAACTGATCCGATTGGCTTGAAACTGAAAACACCTAGGCCAAACACCCCTGTGATCCTCTGCCAAACCTCGGTTAGCCCACCGGACCATGAAGAAAAGGCTAACTATAAGGCACGAGATAATGTGCCCAAAAGGGGACATTACAATGATGTAGCATGGAGATTTCAACGGATATGGCTACCAACATTCACACTTGGTTTGGGATCCTGGAGTTTGCGGATTGCTTGAGGACAAGCAATCTTTGTGCCGGTAGGACTGTAATGTCCCAAATTTTAATAAAGTAACTTAATAATTTAATTAATTAAGTGGTCCCAAAAATTAAATAATATTATAAAGGGCTTCTTTAATTAATTAATTTAGTTATAAAATAGAAGGGGCCCTAATAAATAAAGTATGTTGGCCTATTTGTAGCCCTTTGAGAAGTTTCGTGGAGCCCATTTATAAGGCCTTGTTTGGAGTAGTTGTAGGTGTTGGCTAAATTTTTTGTAAGTCACTATGACTACAACTTACAGAATTGTGTCTTTAGACAACATTGAATGAGATCTCTTTCTCCTCTTAGCAATAGGGGAGGCTCCCTTCTTACCGTAGGTGGCTTCAACAAGAACTTAACTTAAATTACAAAAAGGGATGGTTCTCTTAATTGATTCCTCTTTTTTCAGGAATGATTTATAAACAACTTTCAAACTTAACAAAAAAGTCCTATTACTACGATAATATCGATGACTCAAGGATTGACATAAGAACAACACCAAAGGCAACGATTTACTTTATCCTAGGTGGAATAGATACAGGAACCCAAAGTCTTCTACGCTTATTCTGAATGGAGATCCTATAATCTGAATAAACAATAAGGCACAAAGTCTCTTACTGAAAATCCAGAAACTTGAATAAAAATACTTACAACTGAAGCACAAAGTCTTTCAGCTCTAAGTATTTGCAGCCACTATTAACTATAGCAACTTGATCTCCTGTAGCACAAAGTCTTCAAAAGCTCAAATTGAATAATAACTCTGAATGCAATAGGTAGCTCAAAGTCTGCACTATTGAATTCAAATCCCTCTTTAATGAAGCACTAGAACTCATGATCAACTCAAGAAAATGTTGTCACATAACAGCTTGTATTGGCATAAAGTCTCAAAACAACCTGCCTCTTTTATTGAAATCAATTCATACTCACATCAAACCTCAAAGTCTTAGAGTGCATATACAAAACTGACAGAGTTTTCTTGCATTGCTCAAAAGATGATCACTACAATGAGCACCCTCCTTTATTTATAGGTGAGGGGATGAGAAAACGGTGGAGAAAGAAGGGGCAACCCTCAATTACCTTTGACTTATTCAAGATTACAAAGCCTAATGCACTTGTAGTTTGATTACATGTAACAACTTTGCTCGTGATACTATCACACACAATTACAACTTGTTACCCAATTACATGTATTTAGTCAACAAAACTACGCCTATTTATAAAGCATGTGAAAATGACTAAGTGTCTGACAAGACACGACTCCTATTACATCATCCTTTGTCGGCCTTTATGCTACTACAGGATGCTCCGTGATTGATGTGTTTAGGTTTGGTGGAAGTATCTTGAACAAAAACATGAACCTGCATTTTGGATCATTCTGCATCACAATGACCATTTACTGGGAAAGCATCTCTTCATGACCATTTCAGTCTTGAAAGCATTCTATGCTCTCAACATTTCATCACTTTTCCTCTCCATGGCTCCATCATATACTTCTTCAACCTTGGAATCGTAATCGGGATTTAGAAACCTGAGTACATTTTGGGAAGAACACCATATGCCATATGAGAAGAACCAATTTTTTTGGAAAGATCATTAGCTACAACACAAATTTGCTACATGAGGGGAAGTACTACTTTAAGGAAAGTTCTCTCTGCATAGCCAAGGTGAGGGACTCAAAATGTAGGAACATCGACATGGATCTTTGAAGGCTTCGTGATATTTCAATCTTGGAAGAGCAACCTGCATCTTTGTTGAAGAACTATAAGTTTTATGAGAACAACCTTAAGAGTGCTGAACAATAGATTGTAACACTCATGGCCTTACTAGAAGTTCATGACCTTTCTTTGATCCTTCCCTGAAGCATGAAAACAATCGTTGACTCTTGATCTTCACTTTAATGAATATCACAATGATTGATAATTTGTATCTTTCTGTTCTTTTTACCTCTGTTAACCGACTTTCTTGATAACAGTAAACTCTTCCTACCATGTTGTTCTGTCCTTCTGTATATTTGAATTCTCTTTCAATCTGTCTTCTCTTAATTCTATAATGCTGTCCATTCATTATGATTTGGTGTTCTTCTCAATAATTGTTGCACTTCACAACATAATCTGCTGCTATCTTGAGCTGTACTATTAATGAATGTTATTTGACACTATTCCTTGATCAAGAACATGAACACAACTTCTTCTGTAACTGTTGTAACTCACTGTCTTCCCATACAAAACACTACTTTTGCTTGATCACTATTCTTTGGTGTATTCTTAACACTTTCTTGTGATCTGTATGACTGCAATTGCATCCTTTATATCATTTGCCCTTTGACACACTGTGTCTCTTATCCCAAATCACCAGTGTGATATTACATTCAAGTCTCAGACCTCTCAATGCAAATAAAAAATGATGAAAACATATTGGTTGAGTCTTTTAAATCACATTGCAAGTAGAAATTTTGAAAAATAAACTCTTACAAAATAAGTTTTGAAACCCAAAATGCCCTCTATCATCTGCAAAACGAAAGACAATATGATTCAAATTTCAAAGAGACTCGGTCAAAAAAAATAAAAATAACGTGCCCTCGATAAAACAAATGACCATGTCTAGAATAAAAATCGCATAAAAATGTCATCCAAAACCCAAAAACACAACAATGTCTAGTAAAAACGCGCATATAGCGCCTTGAAAAGAGCCCTAAAAATGCTAAAGTAGCTATAGGAAGCTCATGCTGTAAAAAATGAGCCCAAAGAGGGGGAAAAACAAACCGAATGGAAGAGATAGAGTTTGATTAGAAATCAAAATCCTCAGAAATGGACGCATTGAATGAAAAACGAGCTTCATAATGCATTTCGGGTCTGGGAAAAAACTTTTTTCCAGTTCAAACATGAGTATTTAACTTGCGTGACATGTAAAACAAGGTGATTGAGCTTTTTCCATGTGTTTGCATATGTAATTATCACAATACGCATCAACAAAGTCCATGACGGGTTTTTGTCATAAGATTGCAAGTCATTTGGAATATGTAATGACCTCTAAAATCCCCACTTCTAACTCTTTAAAGTTAGTGACGTGATTTTGAAGACCACTCGCATGACATTTTGAACATACACCTGAGCTTTAAACATGTAATACATGTTAAAAATGACATCTTTCCCTCTATGACGGGCTTTAGAAACATTATTACAAGCTTTTTAAACTTTAAAGAAAAAATATGTAATCAGGCTCAAAAAGCCCACCATTACATCATAAACTCATTAAAATTCACATATTCTCATGCAAATATGTAAAGATGGAGTTTTAATTCCATTTTGCAAATAAAAGATACCCAAGACGTTATGTGGCGACTGACAAAAAGCCCACTTTACGCAATATTTTAATCAAGAAATAAAGACATGCAGTCAGGCTTAAAAAGCCCACTTGTCGTGTACTTAATTCCTCTATATCTCTTCAAATACAACTCTGATTGAAGCCTAAGATAGCTCAAAATGAGTGGAATTGAAAATACCACAATCCTAGGGAGAAAACAAAATCAAAATCAAACAAAACGATTAAGAAAATGCCTTAGAGAATTTATCCTAAAAAATTTTGCGTAGGGTTGCTCCAATTTTGCGAATACAAAATTGAGGGCAATAGTAGGTATGGTGAATTTGATATTTTCTTTGTATTTGCGAATTCCAATTAGAGTATGGCGTCGTTGCACTTTCGTAGGTGCAAGACTCTCCCTATTCTGTATTTGTAGTTTCGGTGGTTAGCAGCCTCCTAGTCTGTTGTTGGAAATATCATTTTTGATATTTCACTTTGTGCTTCATTGTCAGATGTGTCTCTACCATGCGGAAATATAATTGCAAATATCTAGTTCTTGGCCATTCAATGTGTTTGGTGTATACTTTGTGTTGATGATTCATTCCTATATTTGCAATAATCTTATTGACAGAGGAATTGTCTATGATTGGATCCTTCATTGAAAGTAACATTGTCGTACAGAGTGTGGGAACTGTGCGGCCTACTTTTCTGTATGAGTGGAACTTTACCGTCCGGTGCCGAAGGGTGCTGAGTGTCATTGATTGAGGGCGGAAGTGTCGAAGGTACTTTGCCCTCGGGTATCGATAGCACTAAGTTCCTTATCTGCATCCGCATCCACGTTTGCGTCTATCCCCGCATCTGCGCCCATGCCCGCTCCCATGTCCACGTCTGCGTCCGCATCCACATCAGTGTCCGCGTTCGCGTCCGTGCCTTCGTCCGTGCCCATTTCAGCTCCCGTGTCTGCATCCGCATCCGCGCTCGTGCTTGTGTCCGAAGGTGTTGAAGGTACTTTGCCCTCGGGTATCGATAGCACTAAGCTCCTTACCTGCATCTGCGTCCGTGTCCGAGTCCGTGATCGTGTTCGCTCCCGTGTTCGCCTCCGTGTCCGTGCCCGTGACTCTGTCCCCGCTCGCTCTTGTGCCTGTGCCCGTGCCCTCGTCTGCGTCCGTGTTCGGAGGTGTGTCTTGCCCACAGGTGTGCCGTGTCCATGTCCGGAGGTGTGCCCTGTCCACGTCCGGAGGTGTGCCGTTTCTGCGTTCGAAGGTGTGCCTTGTCTGCGTATGGTGAAGGGCCTATATTGGCCGTACGGGGGTGGTTTGTGTTGTCCATGCGTGGTGGTATTGACCGTGAAGGGCTTGTCAGGTAGTGGATGGGGAAGGAGCTCATAGTATACACCAAAAGAAGATACCGTTCTGCAGACAGAATGGGGGAACCAGAGGACCCTGTCGCTGAAGTCATGACACTGTTGACGGAACTAACAAGAAGTCAAGCTTAGCTCAACGAAGCAATGGTTAGAGGGGAACAACGACAAATACTCATGGAGGATACATTGCGACAATTGGCCTTGGGTAAAACAAATGGAGAGCATAATGGACAAGGCGATAATTTGGTTATTGGAAGGTCGAACCCACTGTTCTCGCACTTAGGAGAACATTGTTACAACACTACCTATCATATGTCGATAGGTATGTCGCCTTTGAAGGCATTTTATGGTTATGAGCCTTCGTCTTTTGTGGATCTGGCATTAGGCGACAGTCGCGCACTGAGAGCTAAGGACTGGCTACAGGAAAGTTTGGATATCCTGAGGTCTCTCAAGGACAACCTGCAGAGGGCTCAGAATCAACAAAAGATGTATACTAAGCGATTTGGTTCACCTCCGGCTACAAACGTACAGACAATCATCCCTGAAGAAAAGTGTTGCTGAGAAGTTGAGGTCGCGCTCCTATGGGCCCTACAGAGTGGTTTGGAGGGTGGGTGAAGTTTCCTAGGAGTTGGAGCTTCCTGAGGGAAGCCGGATTCACAATGTCTTTCATGTTTCATGCCTTAAAAAGGTAGTCGGACAATGTGTCACCATTTATGAGGAACTTCTTCCGCCCATGGATGAAGAAGGAAAACTTATTCTGGAGCCCGTAGAGATCATTGACGTCGGAGATAAAAAGCTGAGGTCGCATACCATTAAGGAGTATCTAGTACGATGGAAACATCTATCGATTGAAGATGCCACCTGGGAAGGCAAACAAATCTTGGAGCACCTAAGTCTTCAATTGCTTGAGGGCAAGTAATTCGTGGGCCGGGAGGACTATAATGTCCCCGTTATAATTAAATATTAATTGTGTATGGCTCGAAATTTAATTGTAATACCTTCCGGGCCCTTTTTGGTTATTTTTATTTTGGCCGTGTTGGCGCACTTTGTAATCCTTCGGGAAGTTTCCCGGAGCCATTTACAAGGCCAAGCTAGTTATTGTTGTAGGTATGTGATTTGGATATTTTATTTGTATTTGCGAACTTTAGTTGGAGGTTCAACGTTGTCTGCCATTTTGGAGGTGCAATATTCTTCCTATTCGAAAATTAACAGTTTCAGTGGTTGGCAACCACCCTATTTTGTTCTTCTGTGTAACTTGGTGAAATCTTCATTTGAAGATGAAGTTGTAATAACTCTTGATATTCTATATTGCATCCGGTTATCAATCTCCTGTTCAAACATCATAAATTGCATAATTCAAACATCGTATATTTGCCATCGTGACATCAAAGATTCTGTACATAGTCTGTACGGAGCAGGGAGGTTTGGCCGTACGGTGTATAAACTTGACTGTACATCTATGTGGAAGGCCGTACGTGTGTGGAGATTGATCGTACGGTGAAGGGAGTAGGAAGGCAGTTCGTACGGTGGTATTGTGTTGACTGTACGATGAGAGCCGTAGAGAAATCCTAAGGGAATTGGCTGCTTGTAGTGATCGTATGGTGGGCTTGAGGAGGAGCCGTATGGCCAAGATTGCCGTCGGAACAAGTTCAGAGGGGTGTCCGTACGCCCGGGGGTGTCATCGGGACATTACAGGATAAATGGCAGTTTATTAATTCTGTGTACAGCTGCGTGTTAAAGGATCTGAACTGTATTTGGTATACACTGGTCATTTTGAGTTGTTGGGCGTGGGTAAGTTCATCCTCTGAAACAACACAGAAACAAGTCATATTAGTTTGTCTGGTTGCTATTCATTATGCATGATTTCCTTGGCATAGTTAGAAGTATGCTCTTATTGTTGCGAGGACAGAGAATTATATGTAAAACAGTTTCTGAAATATATCATGTAAAGCTATCTTAATTATAGAATGATCAATGATCAAGGTATAAGGCCAAGGTCCTTTTGAGTACATATTTCTGTTCTTTGTTCATTCTCCATAATGTGCTTTTTAGGAATAACTTGCAGTCAATACTTACAGATAAATGTTATATGTTATCCGTTTTGAGTACATACTTTTGTTCTTTGTTCATTCTCTGTAGTGTGCTTTTTAGGAATAACTTGCAGTCAATACTTACAGTTAAATGTTATCTGTTATCTTATGATAAGTTTGTTTGCAAATATTTGAGTTTTAGTTTTTCAAACTGTTTGTCAAAATGTCTCAATACTATTTATGGAATTTTGAGATGCAACTGTGAATGGTTCATGCAAAAAAGTTATAACAAGAAGTCCCATAGTAAACGTGCTCCGAGGTTCCATCTTAAAGGCAATATGCAAACTGCTTAACAAAATGTCGGTTTGATCAGAGCAAAACTTGGTTAAATCTAGAAATGGTCGTTACAGCTCTTGAGGAATTGGGTTATAGAGAAACTTTGGTGATGGGAATTTTACAATTATGGCCTATAGAAGACACCTACTTTAGTTAGGTGATTCTCAGAGCTTCCATATTCTAAATGGGCTTTTGTGATTCCTTGGTTTGGGTAGATTCACTTATTTTCCCTATGGTGGAGGTGTGAACATTGTGGATTGTCTTGTCACCAGCAGGTTCCTCATTTCCCACAATTATGACTTCCTTGTTTCCCTTTAACCCCCCCTTAACAACCATGCCATTTGGACACTCACTCTCTATGCTAGTTCTCACCCCTCCCCTCCTCTCCCATCTCATCCACCAATACTAGATCCACTTTGATGATGTTACAACATTGACTATTAGCTCAAATCCACCAAACTTTCAGTCAACTCAAATCCACCAAACTTTCACAGTCAACTCAAATCCAAGCTCTCTCTAGTCTCCATGATCTCGAGAGACTATCTCGATGTGGGCAAGGTTAGAGCATATGGAGACTGGAATGAGGACAATTAACTCAATAAATGACTTATCAGAAGCTAGCCAACCAAATTACAAATATTATTGACCTAACAGAATCAATCAATGCCAAACCGACTGATATTGATATGTAAATTCTGATCATTCAAAACTAACAGATAACAAATAGAAATGTTTCAATGCCAAAATGAAAAACTATATCATCCAATTTTGGAACGCCAAAATGGTACATAGTGACATGCAAATTAAAAGGATCCAGCGTTGAATTGGCTAGGATCTTATAACAATAATAGCATGGAACCAATGACAAACTGTCTAGGATATTTAACATTATAATTTATAAATAATAAGCATGAAAATTCTGATTAAAATGTAGAAATATTAGAACCCAGAATAAACAATCATCTTCAGGAAACAATACCAGTATTATTATATTTGAAATGATTGAAATGTAATGATGCAAGCCTCAGAATGTAATATTACTGTTGAAACTCCAAAAGATTGCTGATGATGCCATTCAAAGTTGAAACAAACGAAAACATGCAACTGTGCAATCTCAAAACCAATTCTGAATCTCTGAATGATAAATCAATGTTAACTGTTGTATCTTCCAGTCCCATTGACCTACTTCTGGTCATCTATAGACATTAATATAATTCCTTTTTATTCTTCTTTCTTGACCATCCAATTGAAATCAATGCTCACTTTCTTGTCCTCGAGTATTCTATCTAGGAGTATATGCCTCAAATCTAGTGCCTAACTATGGCCAAGGGAGCAATGGTTGGGAGCTTTTATGGAGTTAAAATAAATTTTGTGCTTTTGCACCACTTTAGCCACTATCTAAATAATATTTAATTCAAGAGCAGTTGTTTAGATGCCATGGTCAAATTCCCAGTGTTTTGATTATTTACAAACACTTTCTAGAGTATTTTCACTCCATACCTTCATCACTCCACATAACATTAATCCCCTTACTTCCCACAAAGGCAAGTGATACATGAAATTGTTTTTATCTTTAATATGTTTATGTGTTGAACTAATGGAATTTAAAATCATTGAACCATGTTAGACTTGGGGTTGGCCTTATTAACTTGATGTGGGCATAAAAAATGAACATTATCTGCATAACCGGCACTATCAAATACAGGGTATTTGAACCAAAAGAACATTCTAAATGTCAACGCCTCTTTCCCATAGGTTTACACATGGCAACATTTGATATCAGCCCAACAGCTTATCCATGTCCATCCCCCGTCTGGTGTGCCTGACAAATATATAGGAAAAGATGTCAGTTGCTTCTGTTATGAAAATTTGTACATATAACAGGTACTTAATGGAAAAGACTTCAATATAAAGCTAAAGCTAGCGAAATTAATGATCCAGATTCCAAACACACTTAGCTTCTTTGAAGTTAACCGTACAGTATGGTTAATTGACTATTTACTTAAATGTTCAATCATATTACTGGATTATATCAAAACATATTACTTAATGGGCATCAGTATCATGATAATATCTAAACATAATCATACAAAGTGTAGCAGGAAGAAATGACAGCGGAATAGGTACTTCACTTGTTGCAATTAGCAGTTTTACAAATGCTGGCCCTCTTAAGACAAATTGTCTGGTTTTGTCTGTGACTTAAAATTTATATCCAATTTACAGAGGCACTAGACTTTCTCATTCATCTTTAATATCTGAGTGCAGAATATATCTCCTGGGATGGCCAGCCAGGTTCCGTATCTATTGTTATAATGTCCCTGACCAGGACTTTACTTGATTTACCCTAATATTCTCAACTAGGGTTTGGATCATGCATCTAAATCAAATTAATTTAAGAAAACAATGAATAATTCATAATATATTTTGCAGTTTACATATTCAAACCTGTTTTCTTACTTCTCTGCAAATTCAACCCTAAGGAGGACAGAGAGTACTTGTCATAGGGTGCTCGGATACCAATCTACAAGTGGATTCAATCAAGGTTTCCAAAACACATATTCATACCCATCTTGGAACTATGCCCTCAGGTTTTTCTGATATATATATATATGACCATACAATGGTTCTTTAACTAATAGAATCCAGGTCTAATATTCTGTAAATCAATATTTGATTCATAGATAATCCACATCATACCAATTTGCTATTACTTACTCTAACGATCTCTTCCTGGTAATGAATATAAATATAGTTTATAATCTCTGATCCTTTCATTAGAAATAAATAATAATTCTCTGATCTTTCAATCATCTTAATCCATGATTCCACTTCCTTAGTGATCCTTTGATGACCCTCTTCCTTATAGTCAATGCTAGATATAATTTATAATCTGATTTTTCCATATTTATGAAAACCAATTATAAAAAATAATATCTAATTTTCAATCTTTTCGATTGTAAATATGCAATTCATAATGCCGAATAGGCAATCGCTCTGCTGAGAAGATCAACAAAGAGAGAAAAGAAAATATAACTCCTTCCCCCAATGAGATTGAATGCTAACTTATACAATTGGAAAGGGTTGTCTTCTAAAGGCATGCCTTATGACTCTTCATTACGGTATCTCCTCATAATTTGCTAACCATTCCTCTTAAACAGATCAGTTAATTAACAAATTGTTTCACCTCATGATATCGATTAGAATTAGCGATATCGATCACTTGACTTAATCGCTGCTATCCAGGAGTTGACCAAAAACAGATTATGTGTCAGTATTAAATGTTTATTTGTTATCTACACCAATCAGTTTAGAATGGTCATCAATTATCTTTAATATCATTGCTAGCTAATAAATTGCTGACCCACAAAGGTCTCTGGTCCAACGCTGTTGATGTAATAACGTGGGAATATATTGGATAATATTATTGTCTGAGATCAGCGATGCCGACTACAATCTGTTTGATGTTGTTAATCGATAGTATTGTTACATTAATGGCTGACTTTGTTCAGATGTGTTGTCATCTCTATCGATATCCTTTTCATCTTTGGCCTTTATTATTATACCGTAGCAGAGGAGATTCCCATTGCTGAAGATGGTTGTAGTTTTTGTTCCTTCTTATTCAATTTGTAAACGGGGGACATGACAGTCCTTGCCTCCCCGATATTGCTTGTCCTCAAGCAATAATTGACTGATCATAGAGACCTATCCCTAATCCACCTTCCGCTGTGCTACTCTAATATTATCATATATGTATCGTCCCTTATTTTGAATGTGAATTATGATTCGATAATAGAAACTTGACAAAGCTTAACTTAAGACAAGTTTTCTCTTGTCTCCCAAAGAAAAGCATTAAGGCCATCTCATAATGGCAGCAATTGAATTTTCCCATCAAGGATGGGACCCCTATCTTTTTGGGTTACTTGCCCCTTTTTGTTTTGCGTCGTCTCAGTAGCTCTAGTTTCGATCCCCTTGGTTTCCCTCCGAGAAGTGGTAAGTTTGGCCTAAGTCTTGAGTAGAGTTTAGTTTTGGGGAGTTTCCAGATTTAGAGTTGTGAATGATACCTCAATTAATTGCTACTTAGAGGAACTTCAAAGTCTCTTGTAGAGGTCCCTTTGCACTAGGTGGAAGAAGAAATTGAACATTTAAAGAGTGGGTTAAGTTTCAATCCATAAAACATTGAAAAGAGATGAGGTGTGGTTAGTCTTGTTCGAAAAGTAATTTTCTGCCCCTCATTGATTCAATTTTCAAGCATTTCAGCATTCAGAAAAGAGGGGACATGGGTTTTGTCAGGAAAGCAGAATTTCTCCAGGTTTGGGAAAATCTATCAAAGTGACTGAGTGTGGAACAAAAGAGCATGAAATGTTTTAAGTGGATAGGTCTAAAAATTTAGGGTCATTAAGATCCAAACAAGGGAGGCATTTCAAAAGTGCATTCTCCCTCATAATCTTTGTCATTACATTCATAAGGCTTTTTTTTTTAAAGCCAAAATTTCATTCCTATTCGAACATGCTGGAGAAGGTATCAAATAGCTGCCAAACCATTATGCACTGGAAGACAAATGAGAAATTCACTAGTAAATTTAATCGGTGAAATGACGAGAACAATTGATGCTCACTTACAAATGAAATACTGGACCTGAAAATGACGATTTGTTGCAGAATTTTAAAAAATCTTTCACAGAGGCTAAATCGAGCTCCAACCGTTGGTTCTCATCATGCAATGAATTACCCGTTTGTGCCTAAAAACACAATCTTCGTTATACTACGGGCTAGGTAAGTAAACTTCCACAAATTCCCTATGATCCGCAGTATAGGATTTATCACAGAAGCCAAAGAAAAAACTCAACATGGGGGTTTTCACAGGTGGAAAATTCTATTTAGAGGTCAAAGGAATCCACTGTGAAGACTCGTTCTGCGCTAAACTCCAGTAATGAAGTAATGCAGAGTAAGAAAAGATGTTCGTTAATGAACTTCATACACACACATAAACCGATACCAAGTTTTAGAGGACGAGACATTTGGGGATTTCCATAAAACTAATTCCTCTTGCCAAGTCGGATTCACAACAGCGGCAACAAAAAAAAAGTGAGGATCAATCCGTAAGAGGCCTTCGCAGAGACTAGGGGACCACTGTGCTCAGAGTGCACGAGTCACTCGGCCAAGAAATGATCCGCCAAGACTTCCAAAAGATGCCCCGTTGCATATTGACCATAGTTGTGGAGGGAAAGAGACAAATGAAGAAGCCTGGCACCTCTCATTAAGCATGCCCAACGCGAAACTCATAGGATGGATTAGTGATTCCAAGAAATTGATCCACCATTTGTGTTCAAATGAGTTCAAGGTGTCAAGTTGGAAGAAGAATTGAAGAAACAATACCCCCGATATCTCCAAGCATGCATTCAGAAAACACATAGTCGCGGAATTCTTGGAGTTCAGAGTGCATTTCCAATAAAGAGGGCAAACTCATTTGAGGGAAGATGTCCGCTCGCTAAAGCTGATGCTCAATGATCTCAGAGCACAAAACGAATTTGTGAACGAAATATTTGTTAGGGAGAAAGTCCGCCGTGATGAATGATATGCGCTTGGGCGTAATTTCTGCAAAGTGAAAGAAAGCTTTTCTTAAGAGAAAATCGACATATGCTTGACAATGCGATGAGGAAGATAATGAATGTTTCAAAAATAATCCTCCATGGACCCGAAACTGCGCCCAAGCGCAAAAAGCATGAAGTCATGGAAAGTTTGAAAGTAAAAAAATCCTCCACTGTTGGAAATTGATAGCATCGTTTAGATAATTATCTTGAATATATAAAGAATACATATATGCACATATTAATGTAAATGTAATTGATATTAAATACACATTAATATATTCATATATATTTATTATATATCTGAATTGTTCTATCTATATATACATATTAATATATATGTAATTGTTATTACATATACATTAATATATACATATGTATATTTATTATATTTTAAATGATCTATAAATATATATTAATGTATATGTAATTACCATTACATATACATTAATATATACTTATATATATTATTGAATATAATTGCGAGTTATCAAATACCGATGAGTATCGGCTTTATCAATATCAACCACCTTAACCGATAGTCATCGGTGGTATTAAGTTGATGGTAATCGACTATTACTAACACCGAAACAATAGTCGATAGTAATCGACCATTACTAATATTGAAATGTTAGTTATGTAAACCGATGTATATCGGTGTATTAAGAGAAACAATAATGTTGAACAGTCACGACATGATGAGTCGTGACTCATTAATGAGTCACAATTCATCAAGCCATGACTGCCCAAGATAATATAAAATCAATATTGTTTGATTTCTTGAAGACACAGAAAAATACAGAAATCGACAAGTATAAGAAGTGTCTTATAAAAGAAAGAGAATATTCCATGAAACAACAATAACATTAATATTCAATACTAACATTTATAGAAGTTTATCATTCTTTTACATGGTATTAGAGCGCTGGTTCTGAAGGATCTGAGCGGCTGATAAACTCAAGTAATTAAATTTAGATTGAATACATTACATTTCCAATGGCAAGCATTATCAGATTCGAAGATAGGCTCGAGGGAGCAAACAATTTTCAATCATGGAAGTTCAGAATCATAATGATATTAAAAGAAAATAAAGTCGAATCTTTCATAAGAGAAGACAAGACAAAACCAGAGGCAGAACCTGAGATATCAACTTGGAATGAAGGAAATGATAAAGCAATGAAGATCATCATCGATGGAGTAAGAGATCACATTGCTCCAATATTAACAAAATATGAAAGAGCATATGAGATGTTCAAAGTACTAGAGAAAACTTATGAAATAAGTATTGCAAGCAAGAAATTAGCCTTGAAGAGAGTTAAATCACATAAGCACGAACAAAGGTGAGACAATAAATTCATACTTTATGAGAATCTCGGCTCTAAGAGATAAATTATCAATACTTGGCTATGAAATCGATTGTAAGGAATTATCATTGATCGCATTAGATGGTCTGCCTGAATCTTGGGAGACATTTGTCTCTGGCATAAGTGCTAGGTCTAAATTTCCAAAATTTGACCGACTGAGAACAGATTGCCTACAAGAGGAATCAAGGCTAGACAAGAAAGGACTAAACAAGAAAACCATTGATGAAGATCTCCACGTACTAAATGTGGATACCTACAAGAACAGAAAAGATATTTCAAGAAAAGGAAATCTAATCATGAAAACAATAAAAGAGATATGTCAAAAGTGCAGTTCTTCAGATGTTATAAATGTGGACATCATGTATTCAATTGTCCATACAAAAAGCATCAGGCTACATTCACCAAAATAAAGAAGCAGAAGACTAAGGAAGAACCTAAAAATGAGAAGTTTGTGTTCTACTTTGCACTTTCAAACCATGTAATGTCCCCTTTTCAGGGCACATTATTTCGTGCCTTATAGTTATCCCTTCATCATGGTCGGGTGGGCTAACTGAGGTTTGGCAGAGGATCAGAGGGGTGTTTGGCCTAGGTGTTTTCAGTTTCAGGCCAATCGGATCAGTTTCCACAGGGTTTCCAGGGCGCTTACTATTTATAGTAAGTGGGAAGAATTCAGTGTTCCTGGCATTTCAGTAGTGGACTCGGAGCATCTCGCCAAGAGCTTTCTGGCAAGCTATCAGACGTCTCCATCCAAGTTCGTTTGGTCCTCCGTTTAATGCCAGAAGATTCCTCACTTTATTTTATTGTCACTTTATAACTAACGGTTATATTTATTTAAAAAGTGACTTTAAGTGAGAATATGAAAAGACAAAGAGGGGAAATGGAAAAGTCACAGCCAATGCTTTAAAAGAAGGATTGAAGGCTTATTTGTATATGCTTAGTTATGATATGATATTTTTATCTCTTGGAGATATCAGGAAGCTTTAGCGTTCAGGACGAAAACCCTTTTGGCTCAGAGGAGGATTGGACGTAGCCCCAGTTCGTCTCCGGTGCGGATTCACTACAGAGTTCGCCATTGCAATCACAGGTTCTTTTCTGTTGATTGTCATTCTGCTGAATATTGTAGTTCAAATTTTGGATTGTGGAAATCCCATTATTATTATATTGCTGCTGTTTTACGCAATAATATTTGCTGAGGTTTTATTGGGATATTTGCTGGATTATTGTTATCGAATCGATGATTTATTGCATGCGTTTAAATGTTTAAATCTATATGAGATTCATTGGTAAAAATTGGGAAAATGGCTGGTTAGGGACATTTCAGTGGTATCAGAGCTGGTTTTCCTGCTAGCCTGTGGAGTTTATTCAAAAACAATTTCCCAGAAAGGGTTATCAGAGTTCTTCAGAATTTGTATTTGAAGGTGCAGAATTAAAGGTTGTTGTGTCTATTAATCGGTACTTTATATCAGACTTGAATTCCATTCGGCAATATTCTGGATTATATTCGAAGCAGAGGTTTTTATAAAGTCTGGGCATTTAATACATGGTCGAAAGGGTTAATAGTTTTCAGAAAGACGGGATATTATATTTTGCATGTTGTGAATTCAGTGGAGGTTGAATATTTTCTTCGCTTTAAAAAGCAGATGGTTTTCTATTTTTTTTTGGCCCGAGATTATTGAAGGATTATATTATATTTTGAACATATAACATTGTAGGCCTGTTTATTATTAAGCATCGGTTGAAAGGAATAATATTGTATTATTCTGTTGGAAACTATTTCACTATTTTCAATCGGCTTTTTTCCTAAGTTCCGCGCAAAAATATTGGGCCTTTGCTATCGCTGGGAGCAACATTATTAAAATTTTGGTATCCACATCAAGAAAGTGTCGAAGCTCTATTGAAGTGTTTAATAGTTCCGATGCTAAAGTTCTGAGATTTAATCAGTGGTGGGGCCGATCCATATGTGGGGCATACAAAATACTCATCTTTACTATTGTCGCGAATTGAAGGAGCCGAAATATTTTGATTAAATTTTCGTTCCCAAAATCATTAAAAAGTGATTTTTCCAAGTCGGGCCCGTTTCACTTTATTCTAAATAATTTTGAGTGGAAGTTTTTTTCTATGGAATGTTGTGCCATTTTCGCCATAGATTATAAGAGGCATTTGTCCGGGAAGTAATGTGTAAATCAACGACAATATGGTGAGAAATAAATATTAAACGCTTTATTGGACGTTTTGATAGTGTCGTGATTAATATTCATCCCTTGTAGCGGTGGAGAATAAATATGTCAGTTTGAACTATACTGGAGCGATTTTAATTTGGAACTATTCATTCAAAGGCTATTCAGATTATTAAGTCCGATGGAAGGGTAACACGCATGAAGGAAAATGGGTGACTACATTCTTATAACACCCAAGAAGATCGTTTCATATCAATCTCGTAGGCCTCCAAAGAAAAATCCGTGTAGCTCCCGCATCGAAGTCTTATGGCACACGCAGCTTCATTGTGTTAGACGGCATAGCCTGGTGGCGTAAAGGGAATTTGTGGAGATAGTGGGTCTGGGACGGACGTGGTGTAGGTTGACTGCGCAGAGGTCTTGGTGACAGCAAACACGAGTATAGGTGATACCCGCGGGTCTGTTCAATGCCATGCAGTCTCTTTGCATGATGTATGTCTTGCAGTTGAGGTGCTGAGATGATTTCGAGAGGCATTGGGGGGTGCTATTCATTCCCAGGTTGCTGCGACGGGCTTGCTTATAGAACCCAGCTTACTCTTACGTGAGGATTCCAGGAATACGGTTGGTACAACCTCTGTGAACTACTGCAGTTAGAGTATTTGTGTTTTTTAAAATTATGTATTGAACCGTTGATCAGCTTGAAATGGATGAAGTTAGCATGTTCTTGCTGGAATTTATTACATCTTGTTAAATGTGCAAAGTATTGGGTTGTTATCATTATTTTGAAAGAAGCTTTCGAAATACTTCCACTACTGTTCAAAACTAGAATAGGTTGGAATTTAAATCTTAAAAGCATAGCCTTTCAGCATTAGTGGTTTCGCAGACTTACACTTATATATCTCATGTACTCGCACTGAGGAATTGGGAATTAGTATTTATTTCAAATCACACTGTTTTGAAACTTAAACAAGAAACCATCCTAGTCAGCGGAATTGCAGACAAAATTTGTCAATAACAGTTAAGATCTTTACAGTGGCATCATCAGAACTTGTAAACTAAGGGGGCAGGCCACTACAGATACAAAACTCAAAAATTTATACTGAGTTTGTGGATGAAGAATTCAGAAAATTTAAGGTTAAGAATTGTATGCAGAATCTAAAACTCTATTTTATGACATTCTTGGCCTGTGCAAAATCTGAATTCAAACAACGATTTGTTTAAACTATATGGTGAGAAAACAGTAACAAACTCCTTTGCATACAATAAGTTTCAGATGGTCATCAAACTTCTTAATAGTGAGAAACCAACAATGAAAAATCAGGGTAAATCAGAGTCGATTGCAAATTGTTTGACAAAGTCTCAGTAGTACAGTGGTATCAGGAAGGAGTTGTGAAACTTTTGGAAGGGGCTAGCAATTCATACTTTGAGTGTGGATCCTTGTCCTTGGCAGCTACAGGTTAATCTGACGAATTGTGAGCAGTGTAAGTCTGGACATTCACTTGCAGAGTCTAGTAGTTTTCTAGCTATGGGGAAGACGCAGAGTTGGGAAAAAGTCTTGAAGGATCTTGCTACGGTACAACAACAGTTAGCCCAGATTTCACAGCCTGATGAAAGGACAGAAATACTTGGCATGTATGAGGAATATAACACACTTCCTCCACAGGTTCAGAGAGATTTGACCTTCTCTAGTTTCATGGACTTTCATCCAAAGCTACAACACAAGACTTTAATGGCAAAGAAGCAGTGGCAGGATTTGGCTCGGAATCTACTTGCACAAGACAGGTGCAGAATTTTACATGAAGAGTTTCCAGCTACTACTAATCAACCCATAAGTGAACAAAAACCTAAATCAATTTTTGAAGAAAAACCTTATGAGGTTGTCATCAAAGCAGGAGATTGTAAAACAAATATTGAATCCATGCATGAAGATGAAGCTAAAGAAGAGGCAGCAAATATATAGGTTATAGAATATGAGGAATCATGTGATTTCTATAGCAGCGCATCACGTATGCATAATGATGAATTGGATGAACAATCTGAGAGTGCATTTCAAAATGATAACAATAAGAAGCATGCCTTGCAGAGTCAGCTG
>MU223123.1:768102-807846 GCA_018584345.1 Thuja plicata | reverse complement strand
GAGTTGGAAGAATGTTCTGGGGATGATGGAGATTCAATGAATGGCCTCTTTCATTGGCAAATGGAAGATTACGAGTTCTTCACACTATCTTGTAACATGCTAAGCATTAGGGAGGAGGAAGCCACCCTCGCATACTAGGAGGTAAAATCAAAGAGGAAAAACCTTGGTGACGACGCTCGTGTCAGCGATGCTTGGAACCCCGTGGCCGTAGCCTTCAAATTCTTTGTTCTCCTTCTTATGTACGGGCCAGCGATGGTGGTCCCTATAGAATTTATGGTTTCCAGCCTTTGGATCGCCATCGAAAACAAACCAAAGGACAAAGTTCGGGAAGTCGGCTACGACGGGGCCATCCAGCTGTGGACTCTCGACAGACGGGAGATACACGAGGCCATTAGCAGTTCCAAATCGAAACCTCACTCAGAGACGATGGGCAAAGCACCCGAATGGATGGACAGAGCACCTGAATGGATGGACAGAGCACCCGAGGGGATGGAAGGGGACCCGAAAGGCCGGACGGGCGATCAGAGAGGCACCCGAAAGGTAATTAGATTAGGCAGTTAAAAAAAAAAATAAAAAAAAAAAATAAAATAAAATTAAAATTAAAAATGACCATACGGTACCGTACAACCTGGTGCCATACGGATCCATATGCCCGTACGAACAGAAAGCATGGAACAATTATAAATTGGAAGCCGTAGGGCGATTAGCCGTACGGTTCCTTTTTTCCCTTTTCATCCGAGTGAGCAGCCCGTACGGAAAGTATGAGAAGTGTTTTTTGGGACCGTACGGAGCCCAGATGACGCTTAGAAGCAGTTACCATACGACCGTAGACGTAGGGTGGCTTACTGTATAGCTGTACGGTTCGGAGGCGATACACACCGTACGGATTTTTTTTTTTGCAGAAAGTAAAGTCGGGGACCAGCAACAGGCCGTATGACATTAATGGAGGAGGAATCGTCCTACGACCGTACAAAACAAGAATCCAAACAAGAAGAGTGAGGTTGTACGATCGTACGACGCATTGGAGCACAGCAACCGTACGACATTCAAAGCAGATAGGCCATACGGCAAGGACATGCAGAGATACAACCAAATCGTACGACAACATTAAAACTTGTATAGACCATAAAACAATTGTACGGTGTACCACTATTTCAACACAGAGAGGAAGAAGAGCGACAACACACCCGTACGGACTATTTCAAAATCAGATTGAACTAAACAAGGATGTAATCTTTGAGGAAGACATAACATTCTCTAGAGCTAGAAATTCCTTAGAACCAGAAACACATGCCTTTCCAAAAGAGGAATTTACACCTGAGATTCAGAGGGAGTATTCTGAGGAAGAAGAAAATGAGGAACAACTCTCAACATTAGTAAATCCCAAAAAGAGACCTCTTTGGGCCACTAAGATAATAGAAGCAAAGTCTTATGGAGCTCCTTCAGAGACATTCATGGAAAGTAAAAGACCCGCAAGGTTATCTAGTTATGTAGCCCTAATGAGTGAACTCTCAAAATCAGAACCTGCAAATGTTCTAGATACTATTCAGCAGCAAGTATGGAAAGATGCCATGACAGAGGAATATCAGACTATTATAAAGAATAATGTATGGGACATTGTGCCTAGACCCAAAGAGAAATCAATGGTCACTTCTAAATGGTTGTTCAAGGTCAATCATGCTGTTGATGGCAGTATAGGGAAGTACAAAGCAAGGTTTGTAGCCAGAGGCTTTTTGCAAAGGGAAGGGATTGATTATGAAGAAACTTTTGCTCCTGTTGCCTGATACACTTCAGTTCGGACAGTCCTAGCCATTGTAGCTGCTAAAGGATGTAAAGTGCATCAGATGGATGTAAAGACTGCCTTCTTAAATGGAACCATTGAAGAAGTATACCTAGAGCAACCTGAAGGTTTTGAGATTCACAATTCCAAAACTCATGTGTGTAAACTAAAGAAAGCTTTATATGGACTTAAATAGGCTCCCAGAGCCTGGTATGAGAGGATTGATAATTATCTTATGAAGTTAGGGTTTTCCAAAAATGATGCTGACCCAAATCTCTAATTCAAACAAAGCAAAGGTGACATGTTGATATTAATCCTATATGTTGATGATTTATTGATTACAGGCTACAGCAGAGGATCACCTTATTCATCAATGCAAGAAGGATTTAGCTAAGGAATTTGATATGAAAGACTTAGGTCTATTACACTACTTTCTTGGTTTAGAAGTCTAGTAGAAATCAGATAGTATTATCCTGAATCAAGGAAAATACACTCTTGACATATTGAAGAGATTTGATATGTTGAACTGTAGACCAATGTCATCACCTATGGAAACTAACTTTCATAAGTTAAAGGAAGCAACAACAGAATCTCCACCAACAGATCCTACTCTATACAGGCAGATAATAGGCTCCCTGATGTACTTGGTAGATACCAGACCAGATATTTGCTTTGCAGTAAATGCCTTAAGTCAGTTCATGTGTGAACCTAAAGAGATTCATCTCGTTGCTACAAAACATATAATGAGATATCTTCAAGTTACTTTGAACTATGGACTTAAATATGAAAAGACAGACTTCGACCTTCATGGATTCATCGACTCAGATTGGGCTGGAAGTGTGACCGATCAAAAAAGCACATCAGGATGTTGTTTCAGTTTGGGATCAGCTATGGTATCTTGGATTAACAGAAAGCAATCTTTAGTGGCTCAAAGTTCCACAGAGGCTGAATACATTGCATCTTCGATGGCTGCTAGAGAACCAATATGGCTCAAAAAACTACTTGTTGGGTTATCTGGTAAACCGTTAAAACCAACTACCGTCCATTGTGATAACCAGAGTTGTATCAAGCTATCAGTGAATCCAGTGTTTCATGACAGATCCAAGCATGTTGAGATTCCTTATCACTATGTCTGAGATATGGTTGAAAGGAAAGTGATTCAGTTGGAATATATTAGTACAGGAGATCAAACTGCAGATATACTTACCAAAGCACTTCCCAAGGTGAAAGTTGATCACTTCAGGAAAAATCTTGGTATGATTGAAATGTAATTTTTGATTTGTATTAATATAATAAAGATGTTTTATGGGCTCATCCATCCTATGTACATTTATGAAAAGTGACGACTTCTTAGAAAATGAACACTTGTATTTGATGTTACAAGGTGATGATCTTGTAATGGAGATTTGTTATGGTAGACATTTGATATGTCAGTGCACATACCATAATAGGGTTATATGTAAGGGGAATGTAATGTTCTTTAATTACTATATCCTTGTATCACGATCTAAGGTGATGTGAAAACTAGGTATCACGATCTGAGGTGATTCCTCATATCACGATCTAAGGTGATGTGAAAACTAGGTATCACGATCTGAGGTGATTCCTCATATCACGATCTAAGGTGATGTGAAAACTAGGTATCACGATCTGAGGCGAGTCTTCATATCACAATCTAAGGTAAAGTGAAAACTAGGTATCATGATCTGAGGTGATTCCTCATATCACGATCTAAGGTGATGTGAAAATTAGGTATCACGATCTGAGGTGATTTTTCATATCACGATCTAAGGTGATGTGAAAACTAGATATCACGATCTGAGGTGATTCCTCATATCACGATCTAAGGTGACTCCTTATATTAGGATCATATAAAATCAGGTATTACAAGTTAAGGTGGCATATGGCAAATTATCTTCCCTAGCTAAGAGGGTGTGTTGGAAATTGATAGCATCATTCAGATAATTATCTTGAATATATAAAGAATACATATATGCACATATTAATGTATATGTAATTGATATTAAATACACATTAATATATTCATATATATTTATTATATATCTGAATTGATATATCTATATATACATATTAATATATATGTAATTGTTATTACATATACATTAATATATACATATGTATATTTATTATATTTTAAATGATCTATAAATATATATTAATGTATATGTAATTATCATTACATATACATTAATATATACTTATATATTATTGAATATAATTGCGAGTTATCAAATACCGATGAGTATCGACTTTATCAATATCGACCACCTTAACCGATAGTCATCGGTGGTATTAAGTCGATGGTAATCGACTATTACTAACACCGAAACAATAGTCTATAGTAATCGACCATTACTAATATTGAAATGTTAGTTATGTAAAACCGATGTATATCGGTGTATTAAGAGAAACAATAATGTTGAACAGTCATGACTTGATGAGTCGTGACTCATTAATGAGTCACGATTCATCAAGCCATGACTGCCCAACATAATATAAAATCAATATTGTTTGATTTCTTGAAGACACAAAAATACAGAAATCGACAAGTATAAGAGGTGTCTTATAAAAGAAAGAGAATATTCCATGAAACAGCAACAACATTAATATTCAATACTAACATTTATAGAAGTTTATCATTCTGTTACATCCACTAAGCTGAATCCGTGCCTCAGCGCGTTTCCAAGGAAGTCAGGGAAAATTTCCAAAAATGAGGAAATCCACCAACACTCCCAAATGTGAGCGCGAGTCAACACGGTCAACAACACTTTGCAAATGAAAGAAAAATCCTTCACTTACCTCCATCTGCGCCCGAGCGCAATTTCAATAAAGTCAAGGAATTTCTAAAGCAAAGAAAAAATCCCCAACATAGTTCAAACCGCGCTCTAGCACAAATTTGCCTTGGGCAAGGAAAGTTTATAAAATCCGCGGGCCCTACCCAAACACACTCACCTTAATGGTGGAAATTTTATATATCCACAAAGGTGGATAATTGTTGCTCCAAGAAAATTCCAGGAGAGAAAAAATTACACTTTACATAAATGGAAGAAATGTCTCGTTTACATCAAGGAAGTGGACATCAATTGGATGGGTGAAAATCTCTTACCTTTTTGAGATTAATAATGCAGCATTTGAATGATCATTGGAAATTTTAAGGATGTTGGCAATAAGTAACGACGATGGAATTGATAAGCGAGGGTGAAATCTAAGTCTCAAATTGACATAGTGGATTGGAAGAGGAAATCAAATTTTGAGTTGGAAAATTAATTAAATATTAAATTTAATATTTAATATTTATTTATTACATTTGTGAAAATTGAGAAAACCTGTGAATTTGAAAATAAACTTTAAAATTTGAAAAAAGTGACGAGATGAAAATATCGGACTTGGAAGAAAGAAAAAAATCGTTTTTGGATTTAAAGATTAATTAAATATTGAATTTTATATTTAATATTTAATATTTAATTAACAAGTGAAATGGCAAAAGGTGAATTAAATTGATTTTTTGAGATTCAAGCAAAAATTAATTAAATATTAGATTTTATTTATATTTAATTAATAAAAAAATTGAAAAAAATCAAAAGAAAAGAGGCAAGGAATTTGGAAAAAGAAATAAATCTTTTTTTGAATTGATGGAAAATTGAAAATCAATATTTAATTGCAAAAATCTAAAAAACGAATGCACATGGGTGAAACTTCCTCATGAAGTTAAAACAATCAAATTGACAACCTTCTAAAAATGAGAGAAAAAACATGACAAGTGGCATTCATTGTGGAGGAATCTTTGTTCGGATTGGAAGTTTGGGAGAAAAACAAAGCAACTTCCTAATTTTAGCTCACAGTAATTAAAGCAACTTTTCATGGTTGAAATCTATAAAAGAAGGCCTCTCTTATTTCATTATCACACAGAAATCGAGAAGCAAGTTGAGAGGAGATTTTGAGGATTCAAGAGAATTTGTAAGAAGTTTTTTGAAGAAGTTGTGCAATAATTTTCAGAGAAGATTTTTTTTTTAGAGAAAGGGAATTGTTTCTTCGAAAGCGTGAAGAAGTTGCTTTTAATTCGAAAACAATTAGAAGTTGTAAATTGTAGAGGAAAGAATTTTTTGTAGTAAGTTTGAAAAACTCAGAAAAAAGCATAATTCTTGGAGAGAGAAATCCTATTCTTAAGTGAAAGTGGAAATTTTTTCAAAATTTTCTCCTTCATGGATTAAATCATGTCTCCTTTTTTTCCTTTCTTTGCATACTCTTATGTTCATTTTTTTTTTCTGTTTTGCAGGAAGGTGAAATGGCAGAGCCCAGAGGAACGAGTGTAACTAGGAAGCAACTAATCAAGAATGAGCAAAGAGGGTTTTATCCTTAGTCCAGAATTCTTTCTAAGTGGGCAAAAGTTGGAGAGATTGATCTCGGATGATTGTATATGAACGAATTCAACAGGAGAATGTTCGGATACAAGGATCATCAACCGACACATTTGGCCACTCAGATTGTGAACAGTGGGATCGTGGTTGCAACAGGTTTCCTCCTAGCTTTTCAGCATGTAGAAATGATCGTGGAATGTGCGAGACACTACAATCTAGGAGACAGAACAATCAAGGATTCAGATGGAAATATCATAGCAGATCTTTCACTACTTGCAATCTCAGAAGCATTCAGAAGCCTTGCATTCTTGAAGATGGCACTAAAATCGAAAGAACAAGCAGAGAAAGTTTTCACTGGTAGGACTCAACACTGTGAGAGCATCATAAATAGTAAATGGTTGCGGAAGAATAGGTCCCACCGCTCTAAGTTGCCTAAGGAGCTAGTTTGGCTCGATTTTCAACGTGAATATAGTGATGTGGTTATGATGCTGAGCAAGATTTTCGGGATTCCACAATCTTATCAGTTTGAATAATGGATGTGGTATTTTATCGAATAGGTGGTTGAAGGATTCAACAACATAGATTGGGTTGGACTGATTAGTGATAACTTGAGTGAGCAACTAGTGAATTTGGAGCAGTCAAGAAAGTTTTACATGAGCTCCTATGTCATCTACATGCTCGCTCGAAAAACAAGGTATGATGGACTAAGATGTAAAGGAATGATTGGGAGTGGTGCTCAACGCTTGAAGGTGCATGGATGTTGTCCTCAGTTGGATATGCATGCCATAGATGATTTTGTCAGAGTCAGCGATGCATTTGCAATGCGTATTGTCATAACTTTATAAATGAGATTGCACGTGAGGCTGTCAGTCGGGAAATGAAGTTGGTGGACGAATACGGATTGTGGTTCATGCAGTTTCCTAATTTCTCCTATATCAGAGTACAAGGATTTTTGGCGCAGCCATACAAACTCCCACGATATCCCATTGATAAGATGGTCTTGTTGGAAATCACTCGGGAACTGACAATCTATGATAAAATTAAAAAGGGAAAGAGAAAGTTGGGTTTGGAATTCCCAATTTCCATAGGAGAGGATGAGGTTGAAGTGTGCTTGTGCTTGAAGGCAGCTGAGAGATCCTCAGATGAGCTACACTTCTTCCGTCTGCCACTTTTTCTAGGGAGGAAAGACTGATGCGTACAACAAAATCAGAACAATGGCGGGTGTGAGATATCAACACAAAATGCACCTCGAAGATTTCTGGGCCAATGCTGCGGATGAAAATGAGATCATAAAAACGATGTATTCTAGGTTGCCGCTCAATTTGATTAGAGCATGCAAGATCTTTTGGGTGCCTGATCAGATGGGAGAAGATCTGAACATGATACAAAAAGGATATAACCTAGAGAAGGAAAAGGTCATCCATCCCCATGATTGGTCAAGGAAGGAGATTTCAGACATTGATTTATTATCTGCACTAGTCTTGGATTTCACAAAGTGGTGGATTGGACGACAATTTCACAAGCTCGTCGTGCCAAAGGATGGATGGACATACAAGATGGGTCACCAACCATTGAGAGATGAAAGACCACAACAACCCTCCAGAGATAGAATGGAAGAAGGAGAAATCCCATCAGGAAGTGCTAAGGGAAGGAAAAGAAAAAAGTGTTGCTTAGGAAGGGCAACAAAAGGGTAGGACTGACATTCATATTGAAGAGCCCTAGTAGAAGAGGCAGAGATCAGGGAATGCACCATCTTCACCTAGCCGAACTTCGAGTTTGCAGGAGATAGACCCTTTTCCCCAAAGGAGAAGTAGAAACCAGTGGAAGAAGGTTAGAGCAAGAACATATGACTAGGCCAGTACAAGATAGAGAAAGTATCAATGCCTATGAGTTGGCCCAAGGAAGAAATAGAGAGCAGAATGTTGCTACTGAGGAGAGTCTTGGTGCTATCCTGGAGCGAGAAATGATGGAAACAGAGGAACCTGCGGCAGAAGAAGTTCCTACAACAGAGGCAAAGGTAGTAGCCCTTGAAACAAGGGCAGGTAGTCCTGGAGTCGAGGAGGAAATTGATATCCAGGCAATACAGGGACAAGAGCAGTTGACAATTTAGAAAGATCAAAATGTTGCTATTCTCGAATGGTTAAGGCAAAGTATACAAAGAAGTCAAGAGAAAGAGGTCGACCGACGGTCGAATTGCAAGAAACCCTGAACCGAGTTAATCAATCACAAGAGAAAGGGAAGGCTAAGAAATTTGCAAAAGTCAATCAGAGAGGAATTCGGATCCAAAATTTTGCAGTTTGCAACTCCGGCAGTTGATAAGACAAAGGATCAGATTACTCCCGAAGAGTACAATGTGACAGAGTTTGATCTAGGCCACGCCTCCGGAGAGTAGGTTATGGAAGAATTTGATGATTCGACACAAGCAGTGAAAGACAAGATGAGGAAACTAGAGGAGAAATATCAGAGGCAAAAAGGAGAGATCAAGGCCTTGTGCGAGTACATCAACTTACCTCATCCAGTGAGGGAAGAAGGCCCAACCTTTGTTCCTCGTCCAGTTATTCCGGCTGAATCAATAGATGGTACAGACAGGATCAAACAGATTGTTCAAGGTGCAGATGTTCTGATAGGAGGCATTTAGAATGATGCATATAAGCATGCTGAGGGCTTAGTTGAGATTCATGACAAAGCACTAGCCGTCCTTTCCAAAATACAATGCATGGACGATTCAAGGGAGGATGAACGCATTTATTAAGATGAGGTGATCTCGGACTTGCAGGATTTAATGGAGACTCCCAGACAGAGACGTGTATGACTTCCTTCGATGGTACACCGCAATGATAAGAACCAAGGAAATGTTTGAACATTTCACGAAGGAATCTCCAATACAATTGTGTTTTTGTTATCACAGAGGCTGGCAGAGAATGAAATAATAGTAGACACCCTTAAGAGGAAACTGGAAGAGTTCTTTTAGATGAATTGCTTCACGAGGGATGATTTTGAGAACTCCATTTTCTCAAATGCCATGCATACAACTCAGGACTTGTTACCGGATTGGGAGGGTAGCTTGAGAAAATATGAAAGGGCGATAGCGGTCTTAGAATACAAACAGGAATCAACGCCAAGTGTCAGCGTGGATGAATTGGAGACAGTGTTGGGTAGATTCCAGGTGTTCAAGTGGCAAAGTCAAAGATAGACCATCCTGGGCAGAGATGCATTTAATGCATAGTGGGCATTCATTTCACCCCTCTTCCTGAACGAACATGCATAGTGGGCATTTATTACCCACTAAGATGGTGGCTTTCACTTGATTGGTCCATGTGGACCTATGCATTAATGTTGATTCCTTTTCCTTGCCCTAACCCTAATTAGGGCTGAGGTGGAAAAATCTGGGCCATCGGTTATTGTTTTGATCCGGGCCACCCGCTGTATTCGAGGACCTATATAAAGGCCTCATTTCTCATTTGTAAGCAATGGAATTCTGAGATTGTTGATAAGAGCCATTGAGACAATAGAATTTTCATTGAAGTTTGGTGATCATTTGATGTGTCTTGAGGCTTGCTTGTTCTCTTTTTCCCTCATTTAGATTAGATTGTTTAGATAAAGTGTTTTGATTTCAACGGAGAATGCAATGGTGTTTTGATGAATTCCATGGTTCATACTTTTGACAGTTTGCAGATTGCAAGTCATTGTGCAAAGTTAGCATGAACCCACTTTTATGTATGGTTAACTTCTATCATTCAACGTGTATTGTTCGTCTTGATGGTGTTCATTGTGGTATGAAAATCATCTGCATAACCCTTTGAAGATTGCACCAGTTCTCACGTAGTTGTAGTTTAACTTGGCGAAGCGGAGCTCGGTTATTTGGAATCCGTCCATCAAAGCAGTATTCATTTTTGTCATTACCCTTAGGAGTAGAATAGAATCCCTGAACCCGTCCTCTTTTCTTCCTGCATATTCTGAAAAGCCCCAAAAAATTACTTCACTACAATATCATTCGCAAGCTCCCATATCCAGTTGTTCGAAGTCAACTTGAGTGATGAAAACATAAGGCTCCTCGTGATTATCAGCAAATGACATTTACCATTGAGCTTAGCCACGGTCAAGAAATGACATTATAGGAACCTTGGAATCTATTGTGTGATCTTTCGCAATCTTAGCACACTAATGATTTTGATCAAGAGAGGATAAGATATCTTGATATTTTGTTCTACTATTTGGTGGGTCATAAAACGCACATCAACAAGTCTTAAATGTTTGTGAGATAATTATGTTTAAGTTAATAGAAGATCTCATGACAATTGGTGAGATAGATTTCTCAAATTACACAGAGGCTAAATCTGTTAGAGAATATAAGAGATGTTTGGTCTAATTTTATGTTGATATCCTAGATGTGACTGAATTTAGAAACTAACTATGGATTGGGGTCCACATTGTATGAGGAACCTCATGATACGAGCTTCACGTACTCATAAAACCCTCCCTCTTTGAAAGCAAGAATATGGATCTTGAAATATTTATAAGTATTCAAAAAACACTCATGGAATAAACTTGTTTGGAAACACATCAGACATAAAGTGTATGCATCTAGAAGGCACATACACTCATGAAGTAATCATGCTGAAAACATCACAAGGATATGCAAAGATACAAGACATTCATAAGCACCCATAAATATGTAAGGCATGAAGCTTGTACATAAGTAATTCAGGGCATAAATATATACAAGCTATGAAGTATAGATATAAGAAGTATTCCGTAACACATGAGATATACATGAGAAGAGTACTTATGGAGCAAACATAGTGAAAACATATAAATTAAAACTTTAAAGCATGAACTCTACTTATGAATACATGTAAGGCATGAATCACACATACGAACAACTGTAAGGCATGATCATACACATGAATGTATGCAAGGCGTGGATTCCAAAAAACATGTAAGGCGACGATTATGCACTAAAGTCATGAATCGCACATTGGGATACCCATAAGGCATGAATCATACACGTGAATATACATAACACAGGAATTCACTTAAGTCACGAGGCATACATGTGAGTACACATAGCACATTAGGCATGTAACATACATATAAATTCACTTGAGTCAAGAAGCATATATGTGAATACACATAGCGCATAAATTATACATATGCATATACTCAAGTCAGGAAGCATATATGTGAATACACATAGCACATAAAAGTGTAAAACATACATATGAATTCACTTAAGTCAGGAAGCATATATGTGAATACACATAGCACATAAAGCACACAACTTACATATGAATTCACTTAAGTCAAGAAGCATATATGTGAATACATATAGCACATAAAGCGTGAAACATACATATGAATTCAGTTAAGTTAAGAAGCATATATGTGAATACACATAGCACATAAAGCATGAAGCATACATATGAATTCAGTTATGTCAAGAAGCATACATATGAATTCAGTAATGTCAAGAAGCATACATATGAATTCACTTAAGTCAAGAAGCATATATGTGAATACATATAGCACATAAAGCGTGAAACATACATATGAATTCACTTAAGTTAAGAAGCATATATGTGAATACACATAGCACATAAAGCATGAAGCATACATATGAATTCACTTAAGTCAAGAAGCATATATTAGAATACACATAAATACACTTAAGGCCATGTAATTAATAATTATCTTCTGTTTTATGGCAGTTTATAGCTTCAACACCAACTCTGTTCCCAGAGGATTATGTCAAAGAATTTCAAAACTGCTTTGACAAGGCCCCTGCAGTTCCTTTTCATGAAATTGAAACTGTTCTTCAGAAGGAGCTTAATCAGCCACTGGAAAATGTATATGAACATATTGATCCAGTACCAATTGCTTCTGCATCAATTGCACAGGTAATCAATATGTCACAATTAATGCTTAGTTCTTGTACCATCAGTTTTTGTCAATGTGGTTTTGAATTCTACTCAGTTTGTAACTACGGACCTTTTGCATACAGGTCCATGGTGCCAGATTAAGAGGGTCTCAAAAGGATGTGGTAATCAAGGTTCTGAAGCCAGGGATTGAGGATTTTCTGATTGCAGACCTGAATTTCTTGTATTTAGTTGCACGTTTATTGGAATTTCTGAGCCCTCAAATCAGTCGCACGTCACTGGTACGTAATTAAAGAAGTGTAGATTAAGCATGTTTTCCCATTAGTAAGGTGATTTAGTTCAGAGATAGTTTGCAAGCATGAGAGAGCAGTGGAGTTAATTAGAACATGTATCAACATGTCTAGATTCATAATTCAGACCAGTAAATTTCTTAAATGCAAATAAAAGAGACGGGGTTACTGAATGAGATTGAATAATGAGAACATTGTTTTCAGTGACTGCATTCTAGAAATGTTTCGACTTTCACCTTTGATCTTGTTCTGTATTGAAGAATCCTGTTACAGGAAATACAAATGATAGTTTTCAGAGTCCTGTGGTACTTATAAATAATATGATATTTGAAAAAGGTTCTAAATGTTTTATTTAAGAAGTCATTCATATGCACATCTTTACTCAAGATTTTATCTCTCTACATGTTTATGAATAGCTTAAATTGTTAGTATTTGGGTTTCTAATAGGCCAGTTTACACAAGATCCAAAAATAATAATTTATTTGATGGAGCTCAGAGGCTTTTGAGACAGATGAGTATTGGAAATTTTGATTACTAAATACGTTCTTTCTAATAATATTTTATCATCAAAAAGGATGCTTAGATATCAGGATTATATGTGAAAGTATCTTCGGTTTAACTAGGTTGGTATAGTTGGAGATATTAGAGAGTCGATGCTGGAAGAGGTTGATTTTCGGAAGGAGGCTGCGAATCTCGAATCTTTCAGAGGGTACCTAGAAGCTACAGGCCTCACAAGGCAGGCATCTGTACCAAAAGTATATTACCATTGCAGTAGCCAAAGAGTATTAACAATGGAACGACTTTATGGTGTTCCTCTCACAGATTTGGATTCAATACGATCGCTTGTTTCTAGTCCAGAAGCAAGTTTGATTACAGCCCTTAATGTATGGTATGTTTTTACATTGAAAATTTGTTGCTTTTGTCTCCCTATTGAATTATTGTATAAACATCAGGGGTGAGCCAGTTTGTGTAAATAGTATGGGATTAGTCAAATTTTAGTTAGTTATATTTCAAAAACCAAAAATTCATACAAATGATAGTTTAATTTTCTATGGTACTTTTTGTGAGCAAATGTTTTTCTGATCAGAGCACACAAATTCATAATATTGGCTCCAAATTGTAATACACTTCTTAATTCAATAATTTCACATGCAACTGATATCTGGCCAAACTGGTTGCAGGTTTGGGAGTTTACTTTCTTGCGAAACCTTCCATGCTGATGTCCATGCAGGAAACTTGTGGTTGCTTAATGATGGGCGTATTGGATTTCTTGACTTTGGTTTGTATAGACTTCTCTTCTCCTTCCTCAATGCATCCTAGCTTCAATTGTTTCTATTGTTACATTAATATGAATTGAAAGTAATCAGATGTTCCTAAACAAACATATTGTAAAATACATGTTTGAAGACCAAAATGCTTTCTGTTATATGATGAAATAGTGCACATAAATTGGACATGATTGTAATTAATATACTGCCATGAGAATTGTTTTTGATTGCTCACATTCAGAATTTTTTGGGTCATCCAGCTGAACCTTACATTTATCTCTTTTAGGTTTCAATCCTATGGTTATTTAATGTATGAGGATTAGAAATGGTCCTTGCTTGAATGCCAGCTTAAATGTATTTGTTCTAAGATGCAAATGCACTATAACCTAGAGATGTGGGGGTATGACTGCTGATATGGGGCGGGAATGGAATTCAAAATAGGGTATGTGACTAAATGAATAAGTATAAGCTATATCTTATCTATATGTAGTCACCATAAATTGTGGGTGCAAGGGTGGGTTTGTTGAAAAACTTAGATTTGGCAATTACTCAGCTGACCTAAAAATTCTACTAACTTGGGAATCTTCAAAAGCCTGGGGAAAAATTCAGTAATAACTCAGCAAATTTATCAAACATTAAAATACATAATGTTTCTTAAAAACATTCTTTGTAGAGTGACATTAAATTTAACAATAGAACATTGTCAATTATAAGTTTAATAGGTGCTTTGAGCCTGATGTGGAAGACAGACAGTCATCTTGCATTGCTCACCTTTGAAGATCCATCTCCTGCTGGAATTGACTGTGATTAGCCCTCTTTGTTAAGCTTGGTTGCACTTTCTCATTTTTTTTTCTTCTGTCACTATGTCTTGGTGCTGTTTCATTTTGTTTGGAACTGTCAATTTTTTCTTTTTTGAACTTGAATGCGAATTATGTAACATGTTGTTTCCCCCACTTTTATTGTTTCCACTTCCAAAGTCTCAGTGGTTTTTTTTTTTGAATCAATTATATATTACTAAAAACAAGGGTAGGTTACGATATGCATATGAGCTCACAAAGCAAAACAGGCTGCAAATACAGCAGCATTAAAATTAGAAAGTCCATATAGATGTACATAGCAAAGAAGATGATAGTTCAAAGTATCAGTGAATCTACAAGCTAAATATTCCAATCTCACTATATTTATCAATATCATAGAAACCGACCAGTGGATCGGTCTCAGAGATATTTTCATTAGATCTGACCGCCTCCAGTCCTCTGTCTTCATCAGCAACAATCTCATTATCTTTAAGATCCATGTCCTTATGCAGCATATCATAGGTGAAGTTCTTTTTATACCTTTCTTGAAATGCCATGTTTTTTTCACAAACTTATTATTTTCTTCTCTAGTATAAGGCCAATACTTTGCTGCCTTTAGTTCTGGTCTCACAATTTTGACCTGGCTTGTGTCCAAAAGCTTTATGCATTTTTCTTTTGAAACTTCCAATGTAAGAGTAACCTGCAATGCAATAGAGTGGAATATGAGTTTTTTAGAGGACTCAGTACGTTGCCTTATTCTTCCCTGAAAATGGTCCTCATTTTTTTGCTTTTTATAAAATACCAGAAAATTTCAGCTGTTAAGATTAAGCAAAAAAGACCAAGACATCTATTTATACCTTTAACATTTCCAAACAAGATTTCATGCCAGGAAAAGTTCTCGTTATTGTCCCGTTTCCATAGGTCAGAAAAAACAAAGTCTATATAACTTAAGCAAAAATCAATCAAGAAAATATGATAAGTAGGAGATATTTTCCACAGCAAGTCAAATTGTGATATTGCTATCAGGATTCGACTGTGTAGTTTTTGAGTCCAAGGGGTCAGATTGACTTGGTTGGTTGTTCGACGCTCTTGGGCTTAATTGTGGAGGATAGTCTTTTGGCATCCTATGGTACTTTCCCCTGAAGTTTCTAATATGGTTGAAGCTATAGTGTGCATGTTTACGTTAGGAAACTTCATTATCATTTGTTAATGTTAATTGATTATTTTTCTAAATTTAATTATTATTGTGTAATCTAGTGAAAGAATACTCTTGTAAATCAATTGTATTTTTGGATTTGTTATTTTTGGGTAAAATTAGGTATAACTTAAAAGGGGAAAATATATATCTTCCCATTGAAGTTCCCACCAAACTGATCTATACCTGAGCAATTTACCATTTTCCTTGTCATAAGTTTTAATTCCTTTAATGAAGATAGAGCTATATAGTTGCCAGCCCGCTGAGGCATCAAAGGCATAGAAAGCTAGGGCAGAGCCCATGGTTCCGGTTCCGTGTCCAGTTCCAGGTCCAAATTCTTATGATTGTGATAGAGATCCTCATTACTCGTGGTTCAGATGCTTGTGATAGGGATAAAGACCCTGTACCAGACCAATACTTACAAGAACTAGACCCATAGCCATGAAGTGCCATTGGCTAAGCCATTATAAACAACCTTAAAGTGCCTTTTTTTAGCAACACTGTTCTCAGCCAAGCTATGCAGCAGTGGTTTATCTAGAAGTCAATCCAACAAAGGGTGATTTTGTAAAAGAAGAATTAGCTATTGGGTTGGCCATCCCAGTTATTACTTTCCGAATTCGAGGTACCATTGCAGTAGAATCTATCAATGACATGAAGGGTCGAGCAACACTAGCACAAATTGTTTTGGTTAAAGGGGGAACAAACTGGCCACTACAAATATGAAGAATTCCAAAGCACAGAACTACTACAGCTAACCAACTAACTACTTTGGCGAACTACTACAGGTAGGTTGCCCTGAAGATCCCCTTAGAATAGTAGGGCTGAATTTGCGGTTGCATCTTCATCATTAATGAAAAATCACACTATTGAACTATAATTGCCCTTAGAATAGTATGGGCCTCCCCCTATGAACCAACTCGACCAGCATGTTTCGCTTCTCTTATCCGAGATCCAAACCTTGAAGCTAGTTCCAAAGAAATCGAGCATCAATTTCCGACCATCTCATATAGAGCAATAACGAGCATTAATACCAAAGACAAGGTTTCACATAGTTTGTCTATTATTATAGACGCAACATGATTGCTTCGAGATGCCATTCCTAGATATTGACACTAACTAAAATTCTGAGTTTTCTTGCTAGGCCCTACTATTTTAAGGCTAGAAGATATAGTTGGGAACTTAGGAAGATATAGTTGCTAGCCTCTCACCCACTCTGATCTATAGCTGAGCAAATGCCCATTTTCCTTGTCATAAGTTTTAACTCCTTTAATGAAGCTTCTTACATGTTTCCCAAGCCTTCTGGATACTCTTTAACACTATAGAGTCAAAAAGAGAATAGGGAATTCGCCAAAATAGAAGTCATGAGGGTGGGGACCCTTCCATTTCTTGGCTTGCTCAGGAGCAACCCTCTCAATGTTGTTCTTGAAAATGATTTTCCAGGATTCATTTTCACAAAAAGAATTAAGAATCCTTTTGGTAGCAAGAGAAATACCTTGCAATTTCAAATCTTTCAAGCCAAGACCTCCCCATTATTAAGACAACACCAATCCCACTTATCATCAATTCTTTTCCTTTTCCCTTACCATCAAACGACATAAATCTCTTGATACATTTCTAAAAATTATTGTTTTGATAGTTTTTGAATAGCCACACTAATGCAGAGTACAAACTAAAGAAGGAAACATCTGTGAGAAACTGTAATTAGATGCTATTAATTGGCCATCAGGAAGGTTTTGCCAATTTCTCCCTGAAAAATCGGATTTAATTGGTGAAACATGGTCAACAATTTTTTCAATAAATTGGCAAAAAACCACAAATTTAACTGGCAAAAAATGTCGTAAAACCGTCATAAAATAAAAACAATCGCCAAAACCCTAAATGACACAAAAATAAGAAAAAAACACATGACAATTTGTTATATATTGCATAAGGGGTTTCATGTAGGGTTTTTGATTGTTTTTTAAAACAAATCCAACACCCATGTTCATTTCAACAGACTGAGTGCTCGAGTCTAGACAAGGTTAATAAATGTGCTCGTTCAACTGTGACAATTAGTAGCTAGGGCACACATTTCTTCTGCAAATAACTACACCGAATTTGTCATTTCTTTTGTAATGTGAGTTCAGACACATTTTTTGTGTAGAGCATGATTGGAGGGCATTAGGGCAATGCGTTGACTTGCACATTTGTTGAGATTGGCCGTCACTTCGAGCAATTCTTTAGTTTAGTTTTTTTAGTAGTTTTATAATATTATAAACACATTCTTTAGTTTTGTAATTAACGTTTATAAAATTTGGCTATATTTTATTCAAACGATTATTAAAATATTAACATTTGATAATTTAAATTCAATATCTTTTATTTTTTTATTTTTGATAGGTAAACGGCCTTAGCCATAAGATTTTATTAATGCAATAAATTACAAATACAAAGTCTCTGTTCAATGCGGGCACCAGTAGGAAAGAACGGAGAAGAAAACCTCCAGTCTAGCTTGGGATCTTGCGATCCAAAAAAACAAACTTGTTAGGACAAATGTCCTAACCAAATTAGATTAAGTGTTTGTTTACATCTGAAAATAGTTCTTTATACAATACAATTACAAATGGATCAATAAGAGCCTCTATATATGCCTTTATCTCTATCCACAAAATGCTTCTATAGTGCCATATCTTCCTTTCCACTAGCTAGATTCCATAACCTTTCCAATCTAATGAGCGCAACCAATCTTGTGACATCACCACCAACCAATGCACCGAACAAGCTTTTCCTATTCTAATTGTTAGCTGTCAATCTTAAACACAACAAATCGTGACATTTCTCACCTTTATCATAACATATCTACTTATCATAATCAAAAGGTAAATAGCAATTAGCTCTCAACAATATCCTAACTTTTCACCTTATCCTAGTTTTCAAGATTAAATGATGTAGTCTACTGCCACCATCGAAATAAGATAAGGGAAGATAAATTAACAACACCTAATATGGTTATTCATAAATGGTTAGTTCAAATAAACAAGATAAACATAACATTACCTTCATTGCTATCATTCTAGTACTGAACTTAGCCTTTCCAATAATATAATCCAAGTACCTCCTGAGAAAGTCGAACAGTTTAAAAGAAATTTGCAGTTTTAAGTATTTGTTCAAAAATGTCTAGTTTAATAATCTCTAATTGTCGGACCTAACCGTGATTACTCTTCGAGGGCTATTGATCTTCTTGCTAAACAAAATTTGTACTTTTCAACCCCTCTTTCCTTTAATCTCTTTTCGTTAAATTACATGAGTCAAATTCATCTAATCTTTTGATTCTTTAAATGTCAAAATGAATATAGTCTATCTTCTGTCATTCAATGAGTCTTAACATTTACTTATTAAATTTTATATTTAAATGTATTCAATTTAGGTTTTAAAATAATAAGATATTAAAACAACAAATTTAAATATTTAAATTAATTTTCTAACTTATATTTAACCACTTTGTATATATTTTTTAATTTATTAATATTCTATTTAAACTTAATATATATTATTTAATATTGGAATTTATATGTTTTTAATTAAAATTTGATTTAGCATTATTTTTATTATATTTTTATAGTAATGAATTCTGTGGGCGAAAATAAAAATTATGTTAAAAAAACCTAATAATTTTTAATTTTAATTTTTAAATTTATAAGTTAATTAATATAATTTTATTTAATGCTTTTAGTAAAATTTAGGATTTTTTTTTCTCGGTAATAGATTGTAGCTTTTTTATTAATAACTTAAAAAGCATGACATTACAAAGATCATAAACTGTCCAAACTTCCACTTCTAGCGTCTACCAAAAAAACCCTTCTTAGCTTTAGCATGTAACACTACCACAAAGCACATTATCAAAAAGAAATCTAACCCTAGCTCCCTCGACATTTACAGATTCATGTTTGGTCGTGACTACCAAAAAACTACAGAAGTTTAGTGTCCATCCATTAAACCCAATTCATCTATACATCAAAAACCAACTTTAAACCAGAAGCAATCTATAATTATCAAAATTTGGAAAGAAAGAACCGGGCTCCATTGTGCGTTCATGTTCGTCCTCTGCTACTGCTTCATCATTCTTTATTGCCCTACTCCGCTTCTGGTTTGCTTACTGCTGCAACCTCTTCTCTGTGAGCGTTATCTCCGCTACACTTGCTCATCTTGCATCACAGCCAACCGCTTCATCTCTTCTAATTTGGCCTCCACTTGCCTTAGGTCCAGAAGCAGTTTGAGCCCCTCCCAACCCCTACGAGCCTCCTTGAACCGCTCCCTTCACGATCTATCATTAAATCTCCAGACAAAAGGCGTGTATTTCATGTCCTCCAGGACTTCTATGTTCACCTGTCCTTCGCTCATCCTCATGCCTAGTCCTGGCTCGACCTTCTCCAGTATCTGTTCCATGTCTCCAGGGAAATTAGCGGACACAATGGTTTCCAGAACTCTTTTGGCATTAACCTTCGACTCCCCCTGCTGGAGTCCCCATGCCATAATCATGGAGTAGACATCAGTGTTTGTTCTATGTCTGTTTGTGAGCTAGTTGAAAATGTCCCCTAAAATTAGAGACACATTTGGTCAGCCGATGGTCTCTGAACAGAAACATTCCCTCTAATCTCTTCAGCGTCACCGGGCCGCAAAATGGGTTCTGTTGTTTATTTGTTGTGAAGGTAAAGGTTGTCTCCATTTCCTTGCTTCGAAAAGACTGCAATCCGCTCCGAACCACTCTTCGGCTCTTGTTTTTTGGTGTTATTTATGGGCTCTATAACTCAAGATTTGGAGGATTTCTTGATCCATACATTCATTTATTGCTTCATCCTTCTCCTGAGCTGGCTATCATTTCAGCCAACTCAAACATAATAACTCCTCTCACCCATACGCCGCCGCCAGCCTATACACCACCTTTGCTAATTTAAAGAGTATAACGGTTGAATGCTTAGGAATTTAAATCCTAAGACCGTTAAAGTTTTCAAACTTAACATCTCCTTTCCTTTCAAATGTTGAAGCCCAATTGGACAGCAAATTGGATTCCTTATTGCCATCTCTCATTACATGTGAGATTTTAAAATTATTTATCGAGCCCAATTCTGCTCCTATTAGGTCCACGTACTTATGTATATGCCAAGCTTCTGTTGTGCCTTTTATGAGTGCCTGAATGATGATTAGACAATCTCCCTCTAAGTGTATCTTAGTACCTCCTATGCTTTTAGCTACTTTAATCGCCACCTCCGCTTCTGCTACATTGTTGGTGCCATCTTCTAACCTCTTTCCACCTATAGCTATGGTGTTGCTAGACCAATCCCGAATAATAAAACTTGCACGAGACGGGCTTGAGTTTCCTTTGGAAGCTCCATCAAAGTTCACCTTCCACCATCCTATATCCGGTTTTGCCCATTTTATGGGCTCAAAGGCTGAAAGCGCTGGTTCACCTAGCCGATACCCATTAATGGGCAAAATTTAGTAATTTTAAATTTTCTTTTTTAAGTTATATTAAAAAATTATAGATTTTGTTTAAATGTTTTTTTAAAATAAAATTTAGTGAATGTTCAAATATTAAATATTATTTTTCTTTTAATATTTTTTTAGCTATATTATTTATCTTTAAAAGAATTAAATGTATATAAGGCAAATTTAATGTGATATTTTTTTTCAAAATTTTTCTCCTTGCCAAACAAACTTCATCCGAATTTTATTGTTCCTGAACATGAACTCCAATTTGAAACTTGTGACTTAGGGTATAACATTGACACTAGAGGTAGTGATTTAGAGAGTTGATAAGAGGACAGAGGGATTTTGGAGATGCAGTTGATCAGAGGAGTTGCCAGTTTGATTAGAGGGCACAGTTTGCCTGAGACATTGGTTCCGCTCACCTTCAAATTTAGATAAATTTTTATGTTTATAAATTTTATCAAAATTTTATATGTTTATAACTAAGTTGCCGGTTCGGATTCTGGTACGGATGCAAGTTTGAGATTCGGGTTCGAAATTGTAATGACCCGAACCAGGGCTTTCCCAAAAACCCCTCAAATGTAACCCAAATGATTTAAACATATATTTGCACGCACAGGATATTTATTTAAATGAAATAAACAACAGAAATAACCAACAAATATTATTGCAATAACTCCTCAGAAAATGGTATTGTATTATACAACCAACAATACAATAACCATGAATGACAAACTTCCCAATCAGAAATACAGAAATAACAGTAAGATCAGGTGATGAAGAACCTGTGAATACACTGGCGAACTCTGTTATGAATCCCCACCGTTGATGAACTGGGGCTATGTCCAATCCGCCTCTAAGCCAAAGGGTTTCCGTCCTCACGGCTGTATTCGAAAGCTGAAGCTTCTTGATATCTCCGAGAGATAGAAATATAATATCAAAACTAAGCATATCTCAAATGAGCCTTCAATCCTTCTTTTAAAGCAATGACTGTGACTCTTCAGTTTCCCCTCTCTGTCTTTTGATATTCTCACTTAAAGTCACTTTTTAAATAAATATAATTGTTGGTTGTAAAGTGACATAATAAAATAAAGTGAGGAATCTTTTGGCATTAAAACGGAGGACCAAACGAACTCGGATGGAGATGTGTGATAGCTTGCCGGAAAGCTCTCGGCGAGACGCTCCGAGTCCACTACTGAAATGCCAGGTACACTGAGTTCTTCCTACTTACTATAAATAGTAAGCACCCTGGAAACCCTGTGGAAACTGATCCGATTGGCCTGAAACTGAAAACACCTAGGCCAAATATCCCTCTAATTACCAGCCAAGCCTCGGTTAGCCCACCAGACCATGATGAAAGGCTAACTATAAGGCACGAAATAATGTGCCCAAAAAGGGGACATTACAAATCATCCCTTCCTGGAGATTGCTTGCCCTCAAGCAATCAGTATCTGCATGCTGCGATCATATTACTTGGATCCCAAACCAACCTCAGGGAAACTGCTCCACCAACCTGATGTGTGAAACTGAAACAAATATTATGCCCTAACCTGTGAAGCCATTCACACAACAAAAAAACAATAACCAATCTAATGTCAAGATCCCAAATCACTGCAGGATCAGTCATACCAAACTGCCCTGTGTCGCCATCATCTGTGAAAAAGTCCTCAACCCAACTGAGAACCTCACGCCAACTGAGATCACTGGCACCTCTACTGTCAGATGCAGGGAGAAACCAAACCTCACACCAATCGACTCCTTGAATAAATACCAACGGCAAGTACGTCCCTCCTGGATCCCATAAGCAAAAGGGCCATCCATCTCCCCAGCTGGCTGAAAAATCTTGAGGCCCGATGCCCCTACTGAGTGAATCACCAGAAATGTCCAACTGCCATAACACTGCCCCTCTGATCTGTCGCCCAAATTGGAAACTGTACTGAAGAGGCAAGATACACAGACTGTTGGACAAGGCTTCCATCTGCAAGCGAGGAAGCATACCAAACCAATCACTCACCCCACACCTCTGCAATAATCGGGATAGAAAGTTTCCCGTAGGTGGGCTGAATGGAAAACCAAATGCATCCCATAATGTGGCCAACATGCGATGCACTAACTAACTCTACTGGAATTCCTAAATCAACATAAGGATTCCATAACTGTCTCTCAATGCCCGGAGTCATACAATGTATACCATGGTGTGAAAAATTCACCCCAACAAGCATAATCATCATACCAAGCTCGATAACCCCATACTGAATAAGCTCTACCCGAACATCATCATCATGCCTCAAATATGGGGTGACGGAATTACCATAAGTACTGGATGAATCAGTATGATAGTGTAGAGGAGCCGCGACTGTGTGGAAAGAGGAATGATCCAAGGGATGCTCGCCAAAACGAGACATCTCACCATCAACGAGAGGTAGTGAACGGAAAGGCACATCACCCATCATGCCACAAGACATAACTGCCCATCCTGGACTGCTGGTGTAAAAGGCATACTGCACAACAACTGAGCTCATCCCGCTACGCCAACCTGGTGACCAAGATTCACCTCTAACAGCTAGCCCTAGGTCCCAAATTCTGTAATCGCCCTCATCCTCGTCATGGGGATAGGAAATACCTTCCTCATCTAGCTCGAAGAAAGGATTATCAAATATTGAATCAACATTCATCTCAAACAAGAAATTGTCGATCGCTTGAAAGTTATCCAACTCATTAAGAAACTCTGGATGATCCAAAGATCTTTTGGGACAGCTATCCTAGTCATAGGTATGCTGTATGCTATTGAGTTCCTGTATCACCTCCTGAAAGAATTCGGACCTTTCCCTGTCGTCTTGTTCCCTGTATTGACTAGTGGCAACAATTTGATTTCTTGCTTCCTGAAGGGCAAGACGTGTGTGCCCCAATGTTTCTTGAGCAACGTTAAGCTCTCTGTTGAGCTTATTAACCTCGTCATCTTTTCCTTTCAACTGCTCAGGATATTTTCCAGCGACCTGTAACAGGTAATCGCGGTCTGAAAGTAAACACAGATATCCTGATTTCCAATCCTCAAAAGCTGTTTTGACCTCCTGTAAATCTGCAACATAAGGTTCAATCCTTATACCACCTTGTCCTGTTTCTTTCTGGCCTTTCCTGTAAAGGTCCTCAATTATCTGGTGAGTACTATCATGGTGAACAAGAGCTGCAGTAATAGCATCGTTATTGACCTTCAGCTGACGCTACAAGGTATGCTTCTCATCGTTATCATTTTGAAATGCATTCTGTGATTGACCATCCACTTCGTCATTATACATACGTGATGCGCTGCTATAGAAATCACATGATTCCTCATACTCTGTAACCTGTATATTTGCTACCTCTTCTTTGGCCTCTCCTTCATGCATTGGTTCAATATTTGTTTTGCACTCTCTTGCTTCAATGTCAACCTCATAAGGCTTTTCTTCAATAACTGACTTAGTTTTTTGTTCACTTATATGTAGAGTAATGATAGCTGGAAATTCTTCATATAAATTTCTGCACCTGTCTTGTGCAAGTAGGTCCCGAGCTAAGTCCCGCCACTGCTTCTTTGCCATTAAAGTCTTGTGTTGTAGCTTTGGATAAAAGTCCACGAAACTAGAGAAGGTCAAATCTCTCTGGACCTCTGGAGGAAGTGTGTTATACTCATCATACATGCTAAATATTTCTGTCCTTTCATGCGGTTGTGAAATTTGGGCTAACTGTTGTTGTACCTTAGCAAGATCCTTCAAGACTTTTTCCAAACCATGCATCCTTTTTCCTATGTAATGGTTCTAACTGGCTGTTTAAAAAAAAAGAATTGCCAAATTTCTGAATTCTGGAAAAAACGAACTTTCTGGCCCTTGCAAGATACAAAGCGGTATCTTCCCTTGTTCAATTTCCTTAGAGTATTAAGTCTTCAACTCTTTCCAAGTGGTGCTGTATGCCGACCGTATCGACTGAAAACGAAGCTGCAATCAAATTGCCTTTAAATAGTCATCTCTGCTCAAACAAGCTATTATCCAGACATGCTGGCAAATTTCTAGAAGCTAGTAAAGGTTACTTGTCTGATTTCAACCAAAGGAGGTGTGTCTTGCTGTTGTGTGATCTCTCAATGCATCAAGAATCAAAGCATGCATATTATTTTAAACTCTATTGCTGGACACATTTATATAAATAGTTGCCCCCCGTAAATATGAGTGGTAAGGAAAACAACCCGAAGGACTCACACCTTTGATATTATATGATAAAGATAATGCTTCCAGTCTTAATCAAAATACAAATATCAATATTCAATTTAATTTATTACATGTCATGTAACAAGGAAACAAACGTGCACTTTGAACTTGTGGCTCAACTCCTAATTTGGACGCAGCAGTGCTGGATGCCCCTCTTACGCCATCACTATACCAAGTCTAATGACTGCAGGTCTGCCACAATACCAGTCTGTCGGCTTTAAGGCTGCTAAGATATTACTCACGCCTCCAGATTATTCCAGTCATAACAAGTATTTCGGCTAATCCGATACAAGTCATAGTTGGAAACACATGCCCGATAAAAATTTCATACATAGATTCCCAAAAATGTGTAGCAAACAATACCCCAATGGGTTTGATAGTCCTTCCGGCTTACAGTAATGAATAGATCATCAATTTCAATGCACCCTGCCAACAGAAAATGGACTGCCTGGAGGAATGTTGGCCTGCTTACGTTATAATTTTGGGATTATGATTTGCTATTTGTGACTACAATATATGCACAACCTTTGGTATTAACTCCTCTCGGCAAGCTCCAGACTCAGGCCAAATGATGGACCAATTAGAACGTTGCTTCTTTAAATATTTTGCCCAGCACTATAGATTCTCAAGATATTGCTTCGCAGCATAAAAACTATACTTCCGCAATGGTTTAAAACCAACAGCACGACATATATCAATATTATCGCTCAAATATTTATTTCTGAAACTTAGTGAAAACTCAATAATTTGTCTGAAATATATATCCAGCCCGCTTGGAATAGCTACTTATGAAGCTTGGGCAAATAACTATTCACCGCCAATATTAATCTCAAATATAGTCTTCATGCCAAATATTAATGATAAATGGCAACCAAACTTAGAAGAAGTCTTCTATAATATAGGTCAGGCCCTCCTATATTATTTCGGCAACAAATATTATAGTTCACAATAAGCGGCTACCTCAAATATTAAACCACCAGACTTTAGTCATTTGGGAATTCCAAATAATAAACCGAACCCACTCAAATATTATCAACGCTCTTGGATTGTTAACTTCCTCACCCCGGAACTCAGAAAATGTTAATTTTCTCCACGGCAATACAAGCTTGGGACCTGCGAATGTCTTTTTAGTCACTTAATACTGAGAATCGACTATTGTGAACACATTATAAATACCCTTTTAAGGCTTGGACCACAATATAAAACATTCAATCGTTATATTCCCCCTTAATTTTCTGAGTGCAATATTTAGATATGTAATGTATCTCAGACAATAAACGACACTAAACCCCGCAGTAGATATTTTTGAATCACGCACAGGGCCTCTGTAATGACCCTATCTCCTTTCCCGCGGCACCTGTATAATACTGATTTCTTTACGTAGAGATTCAGCCCCTTGGCTGATTGCCTGCTTGGTGCTGTCTTACTCTATTGGATGAGTGAGCAGGTTGAGTGTCTGCCAACTCTATAAAAATATAACTCTGATATTTCTCTAAAATGCAAGGCACGGTTTACTGATATTTCAGGTTGAGTGTCTCCTTGCTTGCCAAATCTGATTCCAAAATACTGATGTAATAACACTTTGTACTCGCGCATTAAGTTCCTATGCGAAATCTGGAAATTTGTTTTTGAATAACTCCACAGGCTAGTAGGAAAACCAGCTCTGATACCACTGTAATGACCCGAACCAGGGCTTTCCCAAAACCCCTCAAATGTAACCCAGATGATTTAAACATATATTTGCATGCACAAGATATTTATTTAAATGAAATAAACAACAGAAATAACCAGCAAATATTATTGCAATAACTCCTCAGAAAATGGTATCGTATTATACAACCAGCAATTCAATAACTATGAATGAAAAACTTCGCAATCTGAAATACAGAAATAACAGTAAGATCAGGTGATGAAGAACCTATGAATACACTGGCAAACTCTGTTATGAATTCGCACCGTTGATGAACTGGGGCTACGTCCAATCCAGCACTAAGCCAAAGGGTTTCTGTCCTCACGGCTGTATTCGAAAGCTGAAGCTTCCTGATATCTCCAAGAGATAGAAATATAATATCAAAACTAAGCATATCTCAAATGAGCCTTCAATCCTTCTTTTAAAGCATTGGCTGTGACTCTTCAGTTTCCCCTCTCTGTCTTTTCATATTCTCACTTAAAGTCACTTTTTAAATAAATAAAACCGTTGGTTATAAAGTGACATAATAAAATAAAGTGAGGAATCTTCTGGTTTTAAAACGGAGGACCAAACGAACTCGGATGGAGACGTGTGATAGCTTGCCGGAAAGCTCTTGGCAAGATGCTCCGAGTCCACTACTTAAATGCCAGGTACACTGAATTCTTCCTACTTACTATAAATAGTAAGCACCCTGGAAACCCTGTGGAAATTGATCCGATTGGCTTGAAACTGAAAACACCTAGGCCAAATATCCCTCTGATTACCAGCCAAGCCTCGGTTAGTCCACCAGACCATGATGAAAGGCTAAGGCACGAAATAATGTGCCCAAAAAGGGGACATTACAGAAATTCGTCCAGATTTTTTTTGGGTTGGGTTCGGATTCGTTTTGGGTTCATACGTACAAGAATATATATATATATATTTAAAATATATATATATATACATATATGTATATATATGTATATATATGCAGCAGCAAATAAGTTCATACACCACTATGCTAATATTAAAGCAACATAGCAAAATACACCACCTAATATATTAAGTTAGATTATATTGCTACCAATATTGATGTAAAAGATCTTTGAATAGGCTCCATTTTATCCCCAGGTGATGATCGCATAGTGTTATTGCTGACTGAACCTCTCCATTTGCTGACAGTATACTATAAGTGCTGATTGGGTGCTTTGTGTATATTTCTCTCCCACAAGAATTGTCGTATGGGTCTTTGATTATATATGTTACTTCTATCCTTGAGACTCGAGTTCATTGTCATCCTACGATGGAGGCCAAACAAAATCGTGGAGTGTGCCCACGTAGCACTTCAACCTACAGTGGTTAAAACTATACATGAGACCGCTGATTAATATCGGGCCAGTGTATTATGAGACCGCTGATCCTATGAGACTAATCTCCAATTGGTATGTAAGTATTCAATCCTTCCTGTACATTGCAGTTTGCCCAGCATGTCGTACTACCATATACTGCTGATTGGTTAATTTTGGGATGTTGTATTCACCGAATGCCTGATAAAGCTCATCTTCTATTCTTGTGGCTGAGAAGAAGTTGCTGACTGTGTATTTCGACGGTGTTTGAAATGCTGACTGTGCTACCTATTTCTCCTATTTTATGTCCCCGTGCTTGTATTTTCTACCAAGGACCATATGGTAGTTCACAGACTATATTGTGTGTGCTCCATATCATTCCCCATTACTAAGCTAAATAATCAAATCTAAGACTATACATGAGATGGCAAATTTCCAGCGAATGTGAACTGAATCCGACTTCTGACAAAATCGACTTTCGAATTTGGGGTGTGCTGAGCGAATGTGGTAACTTAGGTTTATAATTTCTATCAAAATTTTATATGTTTATCATGATTTCTTTTTTTAAATAAATTTTGTAAAAAATGACTACCCAAATTATTAATGTTTATTATTATTATTATTATTATTTTTTGATAGGCAATCGGCCGAAGGCTTTGTTATTTTATTAATTTTTAAATAATTATTAATTTTTACATCCCCGTTCAAAGCAAGCATCGAGGGAAAAGAACGGGGTCAAGAAAAACCCTCGGTATGTCCCGGGACTTGAGAGTCCAATACGATATTACAATACTCGTCTCAAATACCGGGATTACAAATGATGAGGGCAAAGGCCACTCATATAAAAATATGGAAAGCATTTATTGTTTACAAGGGATAACCAACCATTTAGCTTAATATTACATCATCACCTTATCACCTCCAGATGTGTTCACAAATAATAAGCTGCCCCACTTGTAGTTACCAATTGTTGTTCCATGCTGAATTTTGGGTGAATTGTTGTTGAGGATACCTATAGTAACAAGGCCTTTCCCTCCTTCTGCTAAGATCCAGGATTAGTATGTACATTTGTATATTAACTTAAATAATATGAATTTGAAATTTATACTTGAAACAAACCTAAACTTATATCCCTAGCGTCGGTTCCTCCAATCATTGTGTTTTCAGATCTGCAAGCTCGGTGGTAAATGTACCGTGGAGAGGGAACTTCAATTGTCCTTTTCTTGCTTGTTAGAAATGGAAAATAAAAGCCCAAGGGATACCATCTATTATCATGTAATTAGGGTAAGATATTGTATCTTAATACTAAAACAGTTATGTATCTATTTTCCTACCAAGTCCAGATTTTCCAGAACCTACTCATTAAATACAACTCTCTAAATTCCTATTGATCATAGAAGTTCACATATAGGAAGCAAGCATTCAATCTCTTAGGTCTAATGAAATCTAGTTAATAAAATGAAATAAGCCTATATGAGAAACAAATTTCTTCATTATCAAGCTCCATAAAATATGCCAGTATTCAGATATCTAGTTTTATCGATAATATCCTATTGAAACATGTATGAGACTAGAACCCTTCCCATGCAAGCTTGTCATTAGTTGAGTCTCAAAATAAAAAAGCTTAGCTGAACAAGTTCCTTTTAGTACCCAAGATAGCTACCAAATATTAAAAGAGGTAACCACTAATACCTAATATTAAAAGAGGTAACCACGAATACCTAATATTAAAAGAGGTAACCATTAATAATCATACCTAAAAGATCCAAGAATTATAAAAGACATAGAAAAATCAAGGAGATGGTGAGTAAACTGAGAGATATCCTTTCTTTTAGTCACAAAATTTTTTATGCTTACCTCCAAGTCCATGAGGCCAAGTCAATTCCACACTTAGAGTAATTGTTGATCAAAACATAAGGACAAAAGTAGGAAATAGTCATTTAGAGTTAGCCTTACGATTAATCCTATCATCCTCTTAGACATATTCCTTACCTGTTACATCATACCATTAAAGACCACCATTACCATGATCACAGTGAAATACAAGTCCTGTTACCATCGTCCCTTACTTACAAGCCATGAATCATAAAGTAAGTACCAACATATATATATATATATATCTATATTTATATGTTAATATATCTGAAAGATATCCAACCAGAATGCAGAATATATGTGTATAACTGTATATATGAGTATGTATACATATATACATTCATATATATATATATATTTATTTATTAAAAGTTTACATTAAAATTACTAGAAATAATCTTGATAAAAGCAATGAAATTTTAGCAATAGATCATGGACCATCTAAACCATGGCCTAGCCCGGATTAGAGTGATTACAGAGGCGATCAATTATCAAGAATTATTGCAGTTAAACCCCACGCCATTATATCCATAGATCTATCGTGCGAGAATATAATACAATCAAAGGTCATGTATTGAAGGCCTTTTCCTTGAGGTCACCATAGAAGAAAAATTTCCATGTTGACTTCAAGAAAAGAGAGCTTTAGTATATTACCATACAAGGAATGATAGATCTATCTTAAAATGGATAAGGAAGTAAATTTAAGTAATCAATTTTCCTTAAAAAATTGCCAGAATATTTCGAGAATAAAACTGTCATGGCTCTGAAAATCGTAATAATGACAAAAACCCTTAATATAGATATTCCATAACTACATTCGACCAACTCTTATTGAGTTTGACACACCCTCATTCTACTTATTACATAATAGAATCCTAGACATCTACTCGTTTCAAATCTGCCGATCTTCATACATTAAGTTACATCTGGTAAAGTTCATCTGACATGCAAATATTAAAACCAAATATAATGTCTAGCATGGATTCTAGGAAAGATTTTATTGATTTCTTATATTAGATTCCTCGATGTCTTCCATTGTTTCAGAGCTTTCTGTATCATTTTTTTCTTCCGCTTCCCACCCCCAGTTACCAACCTGATCTTCTTGAATGAACATGTCAAACCAATCTTCTTCTTGTGGCCTTCTGATATGTACGAAGTGAAACAAAAAATTTAGATTTCTTCTGATGGAGGGGCATCTATTCCTGAAGGTATCCAAGTCTTCTGTTATGAAGATGGGTAGGGTGGGAACTGGCCTTCCCCCGATTAATGGGGAAACATAATATCGTGCTTTTAGTATAGTTAGATCACCCCTAATGTTGTTGATCACTATATCTAAGTCTCCTAAGTATTTCCATTTGAAGATTCGTCTACAGACCCATCCTATGGCCTGTTTATCCGGATCTACTTGTATCGTTGAGGCTATAAACATGGTTGGTATATCATAATTGGTTCTGTATCTATCTGTGTTGGATATAAATTCTCTTCCAAGGATTCTGAGAACTGCTCTAACTACCAAGAAATGGGAAGATAGCATGATCTTTTTTAGTCTTTCCCCTTTAATGACTTCATCGAAGGCAACCTGATTCTTTGGGCCTCGAAGCTTAATGGGGGTATCCATCCAGGGGAAAGGAAGGGATATCTTTGTGGGGAGAGATATGGGGTCATGCCTTTATCAGAAGGGCCCATAAAATGAAGTTTGACCTGGGAATATGAGCTATTGAATGATTTGCCTTTGTTACTTTCACAATATTTACATTTCCAAAGATATGAACCACCTCCTGCAACTTCTTGTTGTCTTATGGTATGTCTCCATAAAGGAGATGCTGCATCAACTTTGAAATTATCACCTCCTTCCCCTGCCATTGAACTTTGACTACCGGTGGTGGCCATTCTTGCACAATACAATGTAATTTCTTGCTTTGCTAATAAGATATTAAGAAATTAAATAACTTAAATTAGAAAACAACTATGAACATCAACCAAACAAGTGCAAAAACATGATACAAAAATACTAAAATGGATAGCTAAACTTGTTTCTTTACTTCTTTTAAAAAAAACAAATTAAAAAAGCTTGAAAATTTCTTCCCTAACTTGAAAAAATTCATCAAAATACAAAAAAATCCATTAAAGGACTCAAGAATGGGATCAAATGCTTACCTTAGATGCAGAAACGCCTTTGTGGAAGCAACCCCTTGCCCTACGAACGATCCCTTTCAACAAGAATCAATTTGCCTTCAACAAGCAAAAATGAAGAGCAAATGAAAAAAGATTCAACTGCAAAACAAATTAGGTAAATAATGTTTGGAAGACCTCTTTTAGGGTCGTTTTTAGGTTTTAGAAGGAAAAAATAGATTAAAATAATCTATTATGCACATGTTTTATTATGTTTCAAGTGGCAAAAAAATTTAAAAAACATTGAAAAAGTCATTTTTTTAAAAAAATTTCTGGGCATGTTGGCCGCGGATGCTCCCGGATGCCCTGTGGGTGCCACCCGGAAGCGCATCCCAGGTGCTTGGATGCTTGTGGACACTTCTGGGAAGCATACACAAGCAACCGGGCGCTTGGGATGCGCTTCCAGGTGGCACCCACCTGGCATCCGCTCCGGTACCCGCATAAGCTCGCACCCGCATAAGCTCGCACCCGCATCGGTATCTAGCACTTTGGAGCCTGCATCGGTAACTAAGAATGAAAGGAATCAATGCGATTAGGGTAATCTGAATCGATAAATCTCCTTAGAAGTACCAAGATACTAAAGATCTAGACAACTATTATTGGCTTAATATAAACAATTCTATCAATTAAAATCTGACTATCCTTGTTTAATGACAATTTATGGGAGAATTTTGATTAATTTGTAACATTCTCGTAATGCAAGGAATAAATTTAGATTTTAACTGTATACCATGAATAATTAACCTGGAATCAAAATTACATGATATTCCTTAACCTCATAACTTCTACACAATTAAAATCTTAACACAATATTTCAAAGGGGAGAAGACCATGCTCATTTCCTATCTACAGTGTAGTCATTGTAAAAGATGCCTCAGAAAAGACGATACACTAGTCTTACCCTGCAAAGCTTTATAAGTATCTCTGGTATTAATGTAAGTACAATACTCAGATGATCACTTAAATAGGGCACAAGATTGAACTTATAAAAATGCAAAAAATGGTAAAGCGACGATTAAGAAAACTTTTAATTCTTAAGTAACAGAACTACCAGTATATCATCTTCTTCTAAATTTTATCCTACGAAAAAAGATTAGTCTAGGATAATCTATTTGAAATGAAATCTCAAATTCTAGTTCGTGAATCAAATATTACACTGATTTCATGATAAAAGATATCTATTAATAATTAAACTATGATCTTCCAAATTTTAATCTTACCGTCTAGGAATATGTAACAGACTACCATTATACAAAAACTATAACAATATCTATATATATTTATCTTCATATGAATATAAATATAAATATATATATATATATATATCTAATAAATGTGTATATATCTATTAACAATGAATTACTATAGCAATAAATATAAAATATAAGTATATTTATTTATTTATATCTATAAATATATATGTTTATATATATAGTTCTTTATATATACCTATACCTATATATATATATATATATATTTTTTTTTGATCGGTAAAAGGTCTAGGCCAAATTTTTTTATTAATAAGCAAATTAAAAGTACAACCTCGTTCAGTGCAAGCCCTGGTAGGAAAGAACGGGGTCAAGAAAACCTCCAGCCTTGCCTGGGACCTAGGTCCAGAAAGATACTTAAAAAGATCTAAGAGGGCATTCCCCCTTAATACATTTTAAAACAGTTATTAGCATTACTAGAGGGGATACCCTCATATACTAGGTTTTTCTTCCCTTTTTAAGGGCTTAGTTTTGATGTCTATACAATGTATTTTCCTTCTTCCCGATACAATTTTTAGGGCTGAAATGTAAGCTCTTCATGTCCAATAGGCTGAATGATAAGGGGCGAATATCCCTCGCGCAATTCCTGTGTGTACCTGCTTCCTGTAACAGCTCAACCCTTCCACTAAGATCATTTTGGCTAACCGACTCAGGGAGAGGGTAGAAGGAACAAATAGTGGGCTCACCATTAGGTAGTCTAAAAGGCAATCTGTGCAGGATAAGCCGCCAAATGAAGCACTTGATTTTTGGCTCAGAGAGGGATGACCAGTGGTTACAGAGAATTTAATTTAGACCATCTGCCAGGCTCGAGATTGAGGTTCCAACAAGAGTTGAGGCGGGGAAAGATGGAGGATTCTTTGGTGAGGAGGCCATAGATAAGCTTGGTGCTGGTTTTAGTGAGCAAGGTCCCATCAGTCCATCTGAATTGAAGGTGGCAGTCACTGTTGACATAAAGCTGCTTATGGAGGAAGAGATCAGCACAAGAGTCCTTAATAACAGAGTAGGTTCTAATTTGTGAGTTTGGGAGTCCAAGTCTGTTTTTGATATCCTCCCATTCTCCAAGTTGGTCATTCTGAAAAATGTCTGCAAGGTATGAAATGCCTAACTCATTCCACTTTCTGGCTGAGCATCCTTGAAGTAATTCTAGAGGTTTGCCTCTGATGGTGAGATTCCACCAAATGGACTTGTTGCCACAGATTCTACCATGACAGTGAAACATATTGTTGTCTGATATAAGGTGCTTGACAGCGTTTTAGGCTTTCCAGATGGATTTGAAGACCACTGAGCCTTGTACAGTGAAGTCAATCTCCCCTGCTATGATGTCATTCATGGAAAGGTTCCTCTATAGTTTGCCTTTCTTGGGGTAGCCTCTTGTTATATTGCTTTTGATAAGGGCTTTCCAAGGTTCATCACCCTCCAAGGCTTTAGATATCCATTTAGTAGCCAGTGAAATGCCTTGAATTCCGAGGTCCTTAAGCCCTAATCCACCCTGCTTCTTGCTTTTGGTGCACCACTCCCACTTTACTGCATGCCCTGTTTTGTTACCCCTGCCATCTGACCAGAGATAGTCCCTGATAATCTTCTGGAGGTGGTTGAATTGGTACTGACAGAACAGCCAAGCGAAGGAGAAGTAGAGAGTGTAGGAGGACATGATCTTTTGACATACTTGGATTCTGCCAGCCAAGGAAAGATATTGGTTATCCCATTTGCCAAGCTTCTTAGTCACTTTGTTTTTGACCCACTCCCACATGACTTTAAGGTTGGGATTGAGGGAGAAGGGGATGCCAAGGTATTTGATCAGAAAGTCTTGCCCTTCCCATCTGAAGTTTCACTGAGAGAGCCAAATAGGGGGTTCAGGAGACCATCCCAAAAATAGTGATTTCTCCATTGAGATTTTGCTACCTAAGGCAGAGCAGAACAAGTTGAGTTTGCCCATGAGGTGTGATAGATTGTCTAGTTCTAGATTAAGCAATAGGTCAGTGTCATCTGCAAACTGGATGTTTGAGATCTCTTCGCCTTCAGGAATCTGAATACCCCTGACTCTGGGTATGATAGTGTTGTCTGTGATAAGGTGGCCCACTACTTCAACAGCAATGACAAAGAGGGCACTGGCCAATGGGCACCCTTGTCTTATTGATCTAGATAGCACAAAACTCTTAGATCTTCTTCCATTAATTTCCACCATAGCTAGGGCTCCATTCATTAGAGTATTGACCATGTTAATAAAGTGGTTGGGAAAGCCTAAAGAGCCCATCATCATGTAGATGAAACCCCACTCAATTCGGTCATATGCTTTTTCATAGTCTAGAAGGAGCATGCATGATTTATGATTAGTATCTTTAGCCCATTCCATGGCCTCCCAGCAAGTAACCACATTTTCCAGTATATATCTACCTTTCACAAACCCTGTCTGGCTGTAATCAATAAATTTGGGAAGCAAGTTTTTGAGTCTGGAAGCCAAAACTTTGGCAATGATTTTATATGAGGTGTTAAGAAGTGTTATAGGTCTTTAGTTCTTAATTAGAGATTTATCTCCTTCTTTGGGGATAAGTTTAATTACGCCATAGTTTATGTCTTTCCCCAGTGCTCCTTGCTGGAAGGCTTCACTGTACACCTCCATTAGGTCTTGGGCAATCCAATCCATATGCTTCTTATAGAATTCTACCGGGATCCCATCAGGACCAGGAGCTTTCCCCATGGCCATCTGAGAAGTGGAATCCTTGATCTCATCCAAATTATTAGGTAAGCTGAGTAAAGAAGAGTCCTCCTCACTGACTTTCCTGGGGATCACTTGACTAATCCTGGCTCTAGCTTCTGACATCTCAGGACCATTATCTTCAGATGAGAAGAGTGAGTGGTAGAAATTTTTGAAGGAGATGAGAATCTACTCCTGATTAGTGATTCTGTCTCCTTCAACCCAAATTTCCTCAATGTTGCTTCTTGCTACTTTCTGTTTAAGGAGGTTAAAGAAAAATTTGGAGCCTCTATCGCCATGTTACACCCAGTTGGATCTGGATCTGATCTTAATGCCCTTGAGTTTTGAATTTTGGATTTTCCTTAGTTCATCCTTAGTACTGGACATCTTTAGAGTGAGTTCTTCTGAAGAGGGGTTGAGTTGTAGATCAAGTTCTGCCTTGGAAAGTTCATCCTGCAGGGCATTTTCAGTCCATCTAGCATCTCTGGCTTTTTTCCCTCCTGTAGTTTTGAAGATGGCTCTCCAACTGGTGATGTTTTGGGCCCACTTATCCCTTGCACCAGAGTGACTAGCTACATTGTCATTGAACCATTTAATCATGAGGATGGCATTTCCCATTCCTGGATCGTCCAGTAGGGTGGATCGTCCAGTAGGGAGGTGTTGAGGCAAAAGGAGTCATGCCCTGTACTTCTCTTAGGGAGGAGTCCAGAGGATAAGAATCTGGCACTGATTGGGTGGTGGTCAGAGAGTGTATAGGGGGTGACTCTGACAGCTCTGCCCACCTCATCTTTTTGGCATTTAAGGGCTTCCTTATTAAAGTAGAATCGGTCCAATCTGGAGTAGATTCTTTTGTTATTCTGTTGGTAGTTGCACCAGGTGTACCATATGTCTTTATGGTCATCCTTGCAACCACTTAAGGGATCAATGAGTTTGTGTTTGTTTAGGAATTTGTTCCAGAAGAATTGTTCACTGCCTTTCCAATCCAATTTGTTTCCCCCTAGCTTGTCTTGAGGGCTGACTACCATATTGAAGTCTCCCCCTATGATCCAAGGTATGTCTTCCAGCAAGAATAGCCACTTCCATAGTTTGGTTTTTTACCTGTAATCATTAGGGGCATAGATGGAGCATATACCAAATTTGAATCTATCCTTCTCAAGAATAATCCAGACTGCTCTGTTACAAGGTGAGATGCCCCACTTCAGTACTTGCTTAGCCCACTGGGGACTAAGGAGGATGGAGGTGCCTCCTTTTCCCCTTTTGTGTGAAGTGGAGAATGTCGTGGCTTCTCTCCAAATGCATTTGAGAGAGATGTCAAGATAAGACTTATTAGCTTTGACTTCTTGGAGCATTAGGCAATCAATATCCTTAATGGTTCTTCTAAACCTCTGGACTATGTACTTTTTGTCTGAGGATTCCAGTCCTTTGACATTCCAAGAGACAATTTTGAGATCCATAGAGGTCACGTGGGGGGTTTAGCATGGTTCCTAAAGCTTGAGAAGCATTTAGGGATCTCATTGGGCTGCACCTCACTAGGCTCTTTCTTATTAGTTGAGCCTAGTGGTCTACCTCTTTTCTTCTTACCTTGTATGGGTCCCGAGGTGTCCCCTTCCTCCCTAGGGCTACCTTCTTTAGGCAGAGAGCTAGTGACTTTGGGAACCCTTTTAGTTCTATTGAATTTAAGGAATTCCTCCCAGGGGCTATCAACAAACAGGACAATGGCCCAATTTTGGTTAAAACCATGTACACTGAACACTTCTTTGAGGGAAGAGCCCTGAGTGTGGATCTGTGTGGCCTCACCTTCCCTCAGGATGACATCATCCATATGACGAGGGGTAATAGGGGGGCATGTTTAGAAGGTTCAGATAGAGGAAGGGTAGGGGGGGGGGGTCTGGGGGTTTAGCCAGGATGACAAGGAGGTCGAAGTCATGAAGAGAACTCTTGGAAGAAGGTACTTTGTTACAAGCATCTGTGGTAAACTCAGAAGTATTTGTGTCATCTTGCTCCTTATCCATGGCCCCAAGCTTACCCTCATCTGAGGTCTTCTCAACAATACTCCCCATGTTATCCTTAATGTTCTGGATGGGGTCATCTGGAGGGGGAGGTTGGTCTACAAATTTCTCATTTTTATTACCTCTCCTCTTGTAAGGTCCTTCATTTCTTCTGATTCTGTCCAAGGCCAATTGTTGTGCATTCTTGGAACGTCTTCTGTTCCTAATCCTAGGGGTGGGAGCAACTTTACCCTCATTATTGGTCGCATCTGGTGAGATCTGAGAGTTAGGTCGAGAGTTAGACAGACCCAAGGAAGCAGAGAGAGTATCAAGGGAAGAAGCAATGGGGTCGGGCAAAACAGAGGGGTTCGGGGTAGGTTCTGGGGTGAGAGTCGATGACTGGTCGATACAATGTGTAATGGTGGGGGGTGTGGGATTGAAGGTAGGGTTAGCTTGAGTATGGTTAATGGATGAATCTCTGAGGGGAGGTCGAGGGTGTGACTTCTTGGCAATGAGCGGGCAATTTTTCCTTCTATGGCCATCTTTGTTGCACAGAAAGCACTAGTTGAGTCCTCCAAAATACTCCAGAGGGCAAGAAAGGTGTTCTCCTAGATCAAAGATTAGGGTTTCGGGGATGTCCACGCCAGTTTTCAGAGAGAGCAGAATCCTAGCATCCATATGCGGTAGTAAAACATTGGATTGATCAATACGAATGACTCTACCAAGGGAGTCGAAAGCATTTGGAAGCACTTTCCAGAGAAATGGGGGAACATTCATAGCGGTAATCCACCGTGGGCAGGAGAGGGCCATGATCTCGTCGAAGTTTGCAGACCCCGACCAACTAAGGGCACGGAAGCTACAGGCTCTGATGGACCAGAACTGCCTATCGACAACTGTTTTTTGGCTAATAGGGTCATTAAAGATGATAATAAATAGGCCTTTCTGGATCATCCTACACAACAAGAACTTGAACCCTAGTTTTGAACTCCAGACAGAATGCAACCAATTATTTAAATCATAGTTCAACTTATTAGTATCGGCAACTTATCGCCGAGGGCCAAAAAAAAAATATCGGAAAATATCGGAGATAATTCGAAAACTTATCGGGAAAATATTGGGAACTTCAAAACTTGCTTAAATTTAATTAAAAATTCATTTTTTTTGCAAAATTCAATAAGCAGATGCATCTAATGAGTCAGTAAATGAGTAAACAAACCAAGCAAGCTGATCTAGATATATGTAAATGCAAATAGGGTACAAAATCGCATCCTCATGTGGAATGCTGATGGCTGATAACCATAGTCTGATAGTCTAAGACTCTAAAGACTCTAACTCTGTAAAGAAAACTTAAAACAACAAATTGTCTTTGTAAAACATTCAGCAAATGTCAAGTACAATATCAAAATAGTCTCTGTCTAACTCTACATCTTCCTCTTCCCATGAGA
>MU223123.1:736856-755653 GCA_018584345.1 Thuja plicata | reverse complement strand
TGTATATACTCCAGAGATGAACCGCTGGTGTAACTTCGTCGCCTCATATAATGTTTCACCAGTAGTGTAACTGATTATCCACACCTTGAAATGGCAAAGTCGACCCTTGATAGCTGGAATAATTCGCAGTAGAGCAGATCAGGAGGAGATCGGAAACCAGGCTTTGCAATGTCTTTAACTTCTCCAATGGATGATCTTATGTGTGTTGAATTAGCCCACTTAGGGCTTCTTTACATCAGCTCTATGTTTGCCTTGAAATCTGCTCTCGATCTGCAATTGTATTCTGAAGATGTTTTCCTTAGCGCTGCTATGTATAGCAGATACCTTAGATCTGCTCTTGAGATCATAAGGTACTGCTCACACATGCAGACTATTGAAGTCCTTGAAGGCTGCCAGATAAACTGGAATATCGGTACCTACATCAGTAGTAATTTGCACCACCTTTATCACTTCCGATCTGCTATTGATCGTCCTTATATTTTAATATAAGTCGCACTAGCTTTGTTATGAATATCTCCTTAGTTGTCTGATACAAGTTCGCACTTTTATTGAATCAAATTATATTAAGATCGAGTGACATCAAACATTTATGATGATCGAATATATATTAATCAATTATGAGAAATCGATGATGATCATTGTAATACCGATTGGGATCGGTATAATTTAAATGGCTTAGTGTCAATACCGATTGTTATCGGGTTGACTAATTAATATTCTATACCGATTAGAATCGGTTTCATTAGTATATGTTGACACCGATTAATATCGGTCATGAAACGGTGCATATAGTGGGGAGACATGTCAATAGAGAGACATGTCTCCACACGTGGAGACGTGTCTATCTATCAACACGGCTCCCCTCTTATATATATAGACAATTCTCATAAAACTTCAGACAATAAGCATATACAGCATTCAAATGTGAAGTTGTCTCATACTCAGAAAATTCAGAGATAAGTTTTATCATTATCTGTTTAATACTTGTGAAATTATCTTGAATTCCATAAGTCTTCTATCTGCTGCATACCTGTAATAGAAGACTTACATATTAGTAAAAATAAAAGGATTTTCATTTTCTGTTTTTGCTATAAATCTAATTTATCAACACTAGCTACTAAAAGGGATTCGAATGAAGCTTTAAGGATAACAGTTGCTGTCTTACTATCTTGGCATCTAGTGCAGATTTCGGAACTGCTATTTTAGCACCTGTCTGTCTTGTATGGGTAATCTTCATAAATATTGTTTAGTCTAAATTATCAGAGCTTGCATAGAAATTAAATGTGGCTTGGTTTTAGAAATATTTTACATGATGAAAATGTGACTTTGTCCAAGCAACTTGAAAGTCATAATAAATGCTACAAAGCTTCTCATAGGAATATTCTCGACACATTAAGGAATGGAATCCAACAAAGCAAACTACGTAGGACAAAGTTCAAAATTGAAATTCGTACTAGAAAATGACTTTATGTGATAAGAAGCTATTTTTTCAAAATTTTCTTTCTGAAAAAAAACTATACGAAGACTCCTTGCATGAACTACATAGGAAAAAGTTCATTGATACAGCAATGCACTTTGTCCGTTGTGGTTACATAACCACAAAGAAAGTTATATTGCCATGCATATTGCACCTAATAAAAATGCCAAAGGCTACAAATCAAAGACCTTTATCATACACTTTCTAATACCAAATAAGCGTTGCAACTACATAAAACTGATTGAAAAATATAAAATATATAGTTTTTTTTAGTTTTTTTTGGTAGTTACTTTGTACAATGCCAAAAAATATTGCCATTTATATAAGGTGCAGTCCACTAGAACGTAAGTCTTACTTGAAAATTTTGCCCCAAATTGTTGTCTTTATATAGGCATTGTAGGCCGAATCTCTCCAAGGACGTGGACTGCAATGGAGACTTTCTTAACATCTATTGGAAATGGACAGTTTGAAGCAATGGCCGCTTCCTTAGTTCAAATGGGTGCTACCAGTGATAATGTAGACATTAGAAGTTTTGCAAGTGACTTGGAGAAGATATTCTCATCAGTACAGGTATGCATGTATCTATTTTTTAAAGCAATGTTTCATTGGAAAAGGGAATGAACAGGATAATAATTGTATGAAATGCTTTTTTATATTAGAGTCTAGGAGTGGTTTTGGAAGTTTCAAATTGCAGAGATATCCCTACCTTACATTCATCTTTCTTGTTTTGTTGAGGTGTAGATCAAACAGAAGCACATGGAATAGAGGTTTTAGAAATTCCTTGTTTCACACTTCTCACCATGGCATCTCATGTGCCTCTGTTTTTAAACATGACAACCTTTTTTCTTTTTTCATTCATAGCACACGAATTGTAGGCGCTTGGAGAAATGTGTAACATCCACTTCCTGAAATGAAATTTAATATTAAATTTTAATAAAATAAAAAAATATCAAATAAATAATAAATAATAAATACGTACATAATAAATAATAATTAATTAAATAGTAAATAGTAAATAAATAATAATAATAATTAAAATATAAATAAATAAATTAATAATTTAAAATAGTTGCAAGGCAACTATCCATCAAAGGATGCTAATAGATAAACTATTACCAGCAAACGTTGAATATATAATGCTTAAGGAATAATCAATAAAGAGTCAACCATTAATACAACATCATAAATTATCAATAAAGAATAATAATCAACCATTAAAAGGCACAATGGAGAAAGGGTGTGTCCCTCAATGAAGAAACCATTCGAGGTCATAGATATATAAAGAGATTGAAGGCCAGCATGGAGGGGAAATATCATTGAATACGAGCTAATAATATACATTGCATATTAATTAGACAGAAGAGCAATAATACTTTGGGGGATTACTAAAATGTAACTGAGGGAACGAATTAATATTTTCCGGTTGTCGTTCTCATCCAAATGGGCTGGCAATAAAGAGGAGGAAAGAACAGGGAAGATGGTGTTCAATGTAGCATACCCATATCTATACAGCAGAAAGAGACATTGATATGATGTATGTAATCATTAATGGGCTTCTTATGCTATATTGTTTTGGAGTCGCTGGTTATTCTTGGAGACCAGGATGTATATATCTGCAGATGGAGGAACATTGAAAATACATATATATATATATATATATATATATATATATAGAGAGAGAGAGAGAGAGGGGTGACCGATCAGAATTTTGATAATATGAGAATCACCAAATTAGTCTTAATATAGATCGGTCCTGTTGGCTAAATATTTTGCAAGTCACTAAGACTACAACTTGGCAAAATGTTTCTTTTAGGCAGCAGAATGTGAGATTGCTCTCTCCTCTCAGCAATAGGGGAGGCTCCCTTCTTACCGCACATGTCTTCAAGTAAAACTGAACTGTATCACACAATTCTCCTTGCTACAGTAATATTGGTGGCTCGAGGAATGACTTAAAAACAATCCTTTAAGACAACAATTTATTTTATCTAAAGATGAAATAATTATAAGAACTCAAAGTCTCTTATCTTTACTTCAAATAATTACTCTAACTTTGGATGCATAAGAAAGCTCAAAGTCTTTCCTTGAACACCCTCTACTCTGATTTAAGATTCTACCACTAAAGCCCAAAGTCTTTAGCTTTGAATCATTGCAACCACTACTCTCTATAGTAACCCCAATCTCCTGAAGCACAAAGTCTTCAAAAAACTTGGATTAAAGGTGTTCCAATGATATAAGCAAGATAACTATTTAATTTGAACAAGGATCAATGAATGCAACATAAGAATACATTCATTAATGGTCAAGACAACAATTCAAAGTCTGTCAATCTCTATTCCTTTATTCAAATGTTCAACCCTTTTACAATGAAACACAAAGTCTTCAGAACTCAAGAGTTTTACCTATAGTTTACTTGCACACAACAAAAGATGAATATTTACAATGAGATCCATCCTTTGTATAGGAAAAGAGTAGAGAGAAAAGTGGAGAAGAAAGGGGAAACCCTTAACCACTTTGACTTATTCAATCCTTATCTATAACTAACTAACTTTGATTTATTCAATGCTTATCTATAACTAATTAACTTTGACTTATTCAATGCTGCAGGACCTAATGTACTTGCAGCATGATTACATAAGAACACTTTACATATTTTTGTGTAATCTGTCAAAAATTCTACAACTTTACAAAAATTGAGTGTCTTAACAACACTTCAAAGAAAATTTATACAAGTCTCAAATTGACATAGAGACTTGTGTATCACGGCTGGATCCGGTGCGCCTGTATGCTGAGCAAGGTTTGCAGTCATGAGTGCAACACTTCATGCCCTTGAAATTGCACTGTTATATCCACTTAGGTCCTTTTGTAGACAGTTGAAGACAACTCTAAAACCAGCCACTTTGTCCATGGAGTTACAACTAAAAGTTTTTTGTTCCAGTTCCTGATGAATGATTTGCACAAACCCTAACATGGCTTGTTCCTCTGTAATCAACTCACCATCATCAGTCATCAACTTGCATGTTATCTCTTCAAATATTTTAACGACGATTCCCTCCCGTTCAGTGCACACCTGTATAGCATCATGGATCTTTGTCTTCAAGTTCTTTAGAACTTGTTCTTTATTTATCATCTGCTCCAAGAATTCGAAATACATCTCTTTTGAAAAGACTATCGCATACGTGCACAGGATGTCAAGTTCAGCTTCCGCCATCTTCTTCCACACATCTAAGTCTTCACTTAGAGTCCTTGATTGCTGATTGAAAGATGTAACCAGCTCTTGTAATCGATCAACGGTCTTCTTGACATTTCTGAACATACAATATGTGTCCTTGATGACCAACACTCCTTGGGTTTCCAATTGGCTGCCCCAATCATCTATCACTTTGGCCTTTTTCTCTAGGCGCTCAGTGCGCTATTGTGTCTCCTCTAGAAGTAAATTCACCTGTTGAGAAGAAGAATATCGTTCAAGAGCCTCACGAAGACGGATATTCTCCTGTAGTAGGTTCTTTTTCTGCCAAAGCTTGTCTGTTCTCTTGTTTAGCTATTCCACTGCATCTTTGGCATCTAACCTGACAAGCCAAGAATGATTCCTTACCCAGTTCCACCCTGGTAATCTTGTAATCTGTGGTCTGAAGTTCATCAGCAGGCTTGTCTGAAGGTAGTTCAGCTACTTCGGCATATTTGGTGTTTTTCTCATCAACAATAACCTTCGAGACCACTTTTTATTTTTTATTTTTTAAAGCCCGAGATTTGGTCTTTGGTGTAAGATCAAACTCTTCTGGAGGTAATTCCAACTTCATCCTTTTTTGTGTGATGACACCCAACCAAGAAGGTAAAATGAAAGAGGAAGAACCATCGGTTGACACCATGGTAGTCACCAACTCAGATTGAGAAAAAGTAGGGGCAGTAGTGATGGGTATCTCTTCTTGCACTGTTGTTGCAAATGGATTCTCCTGAACTTCTTTCCCCCTAAACATTTCAATCTGTGCAGATGTTAGATTGTTGCTTACCATAAGTGTATCCAACTTGAGCAAATCTTCAGGTAATTCATCAAAGACATGCGACAAGTCTTCTTTCTGTGTTGGAGCAGTAGAGGAGATGGGTGTAGCTAGCACAACGGCAGTTGAGTGTATAGGCGGCAAATGCATTGTGAAGGAATCGACATCAGTGTCAAGTGGTGACATAAGAGGTTCCTCCATCTGTGGCTCTGATTCATGCATGGCTTGGATTTCATCCGCCTTCTGTACTTGTGATAGCTTGGGAGTAACTGAATCCTGCAACTCTTCTTCACTATCCAAAATTCGGATCATCTCAGGCCCCTCTGCTTTGGATGTTGCAATAGGTGTAGGAGCCTTAACCATGAGCTTTCCTCCCTTGATAGCTAGCTTCTGAATAGTTCTTATTTCTGATGCTGAGGTTTCTCCCTTCCCTTTACCTCGAATCTCTGATTTCAAACCCATCGGACCAGCAAGATCGAAATCCTTCCCAGGCTTGATCTTGATACTTCTCATACCCCTGCTTTTCAGCCAAATGTTTGTATTGGCTAAGATGCTCTGAAATCTGTCCCACATGGACATACTTTCTTTTACTGACCAACATGGAGGTAAAACAGGCAAGTTCTTAATACGATGCTTCCTATATTCTGGATCTAGAATATCATCATCATCTTCGACCCCATTAGTAATTTGGGCAAGGTTGAAGTCCACAATCTGCTTTATGGTAAGACGACAGTAATCCATTTTTACAATATCAACCTCAGTGCGAAGATCAATCCAGATGTCTTCAAGGCGATGAATATGAATGAACTGCCTTCTAATTTTATCATTCATGCCCCTCCAGTCGAAAGAACTCCTGGCCATGATATTCTTCAGATTAATCTCCTGGAGTTCAAACTCCATACACTTGGCTTTTGGTACCGTATCAAGTGAGTATCCACCAATCTTTAGAGGATTTCGCGAGGAGATGCCAACTCCCGGTCTATGCAAGGTGGATTGATATGCTTGTACAACCATGAGCTGCCGAGCCAACTACATTAGGATGATCCTGTCTATCGGATACCTGGGTAAGGTATATGGTTCCTCCCTGAAATATCCCACCCTTAGGTAGGTGAAGTTTGGGAATTGGAGAAAGAAACACCCATACTCGTTGACTTTATTCCAAGCCTCATCAGAAACCCTCTTATTTGGGAGCTCCTTATCAAATAGACATCTATAATGCCCAAAGAAAGCATCTTGCATTCTCCTGTAATGAACACGGCTTGATCTCAGGGGCAACTGATCAAAATAGACCCAAACAGGTACTTGTGACCTATCTCCTTTAGTAGAGAGCCATGAAAAAGGCCCTAGGGCAGCAGCAATATAAACCAAGTACGAATTCATGTAGAAGGTACCAATCGTTGTAACTTGCGCCAGCTGGTCACAAAGACCATCGCTTATGAGCTCACCCCAGAAAAGTCTCTGTCTTGACTTGATAATCAAAGAGAAGTACTTGTACATCCAAGGCTCAAAAAGATTTGATTCTTTAAGTCCTCTGATTCTGCTCAACGGTGTTATGAGATCATGGAATTCTTCCTTGAAATCCGACCTATGCATCCCTTTAGGCCAACTCACAAAATTGGGCTTCTTGGTGATTAACGAATGCTCATTAATGTACCTCATGCAAGCTGATTTGCCATTTTCCCAGCTATTTAGAGCTTTCTCCACCGTCATGTCCATCACCACCGGAGTTAGAGGAACTTTGAAAACCCGGTCAATTGTATCCGGATCTAGACTGATTACCACTTTCCCATCTTGGTCCTTGATGGTTCTGGAGCAGGATCAAAATATGGCATATGCTATGATGAATTCAGCTTCCAAAGCTGCTGTAGGGAAAGTAGAAACATGGTGTATATAACTTTCACTAATTCTAATCATCTCATCTTTGGTAGATGTGTCTACTCTTTTCAAGATCTCCTCTATGTCAAGGTGACCAATTTCTGTGTCTCGAATCTCCTCTACGTATGATGTAATCTGAGATGAGGAAATGGAGTTCTGATATTTGTCATACTGGTACTTCATTTTTTTCTTACCCTTGCCTTTTGGGGATGCGGATCTTCCTTCTGACATGACAAGAGTTGCTGCAACAACAACTGTAACAATGGAAATTCCAGAAAACAAGCACCTCATCATTAAGAGTAGAAAAATACATCCTAGAAACAAAGATCCTTTTATGAAGAGGAAAAATATGCACAAGCGGGGTCTTTGGATGTATTTGCACATTTGGGACAGCAAGTCTAAAATAAGGAAAATATCTTCACTATTGTGCATGGTGAACTTTTTGCGAGAAATTACATATGAGGTCAAAAATGGGTTTTTTTGTGCAACTCTGCATATTGGGACAGCAAGTCTTACCTTTTCCATATGAGAATGTGAAAAGGTGGGGTTGTCATGACAAATTACATATGGGGCAACACTTCATCTTTTCATGTATTTTGGGAATTTCATTATCGAGAATGGGGTTTTTAATCCCGACTGCATATGAGAATAAATTGCATTCTCATATGCAACTTAGAAGAAAAAGAAAGAGGAAAAGAAATGAGACACATTTTATACAAACAAAAACAAAAACAAATGCAAAAGAGAAACAAGAAAATATACCTTCTCTTTGAATGCAAAGGGGAAGAACTACAAACTTCTTACTTAAGCAAGATAAACAAAATTCTGGAAATGAGAATTTCGAATTTAGCCTAAAAGAAGAAGAGAAGAGTTTTATAGACAATTAATTTGACAAATGCTTTATGCAACTTCATGAGTCATAGAAAGGAAATGACAAATGTCTATAATGTAGTCGAAATTTGCATAAAATCAGCATGCAAAGAAGAAGAAAACTTCAAGAAACGTGCCCTAAATCATCTCAAACTCTTCTTTCATTAAATACATTTACACAGAATGCATTACGAATTCAATGAAGAAGATTACATTTTTAAATAACTCACCAAATACCCAAGAAATAGGAGTGAAAAATGCAATGATTTGTGGCGAAAATCTTGCAAATAAAAACCGTTTTTCTTTGCATGTGTCCTAGGTGGACTTCTTCTAAAATGCAGCTCTTTGTGGATTCAAAACTTACGTTTTGTTATGCAAAATGTTCACAAAAATCCATCATGGCTTCCTTGGAGAAAAACACAACCTCTGGTGGAGAGAAAAATGGATTTTAAAGAACACATAACATCTCTTGTTTTGCATCAAAATATGCTTATGCATTAGAAATTGATGCCACGAGTTTTTAAAATGCGTTTTTAAGAAGAAATAGCATATGCTATTCTCTAGAAATTCGACACCACGTGACCTAAAATCAAGCCATGATCTTTTGGAAGAGAAAAACATAAGTTTTTAACATATCGAATGATATGTAGTGAAAGCCAAAAACAACGCCCTCCTTTTAAAATAAAAGAAAACATGTTTTTGGAAGCACTTAGCATATGTTCTCTTCTTAAAACGATATGCAAAACACTAAAAATTTGATGCCCCATGACTTAAAGTCAAGTTACGGGCTTTAAGTGACGTTTTGCATATGCATTAACATATCGAATGATATGTAATGGAATTAAAAATCGACGCCTTATGACTTTAAGATAAGCCACGGGTTTTTGAAAGGCTCTTGACAAATGTTTTATGATATAAAACGATATGAAAATGTTTTATCTTACATACATTTATGATTTGATGTCTTATGGATCTTCATCTTACATACTTTCTATGATTTGACACATTATGATCCTATGATTTCTATTTACTTCAGCTACAATTTACATTTTATGTGTAACGCATGTGATGGATTTATTATTTATGTTCCTTGTTTATGTATGTTAGCTTCTATTTGATGATGTTATTGTGTGTTTAAGTTATATTCAATAAAGGTTGCATGAAATAAATTTTAAATTGTTAAAATTTCTAAATTTCAAGGGTTTTTTTAATTTGCCGATTCGTGGCCGATTCGATTCTGATTCATGGCCGATTTGCAATTCGATTCGGCCTAGCTGATTCCGATTCTTGTTACTTTGGATTTAACCAACAACAAATCGGGCTCTGCTGCAAATAGTGAATTATACCATCATAGTCGGCATTTTTTTGACTGTGAACTGGCAGCGACTTTGTCTTAGAAAGACAACAAGTTCATTTTCTTACTCGGGCTGCAAAACGTTTTAGGGTGCTGGAGTGATTTAAGCTTGGACAGGTCAACATTTAGAAAGTGATAACACTGGACCAGTAAGGTAGAATTCTTTCGAATCAGGGTGAAGGGTGATGAAATCTGTGTGTTGAGCTGAAAGATTTAATTGTTTCCAGCTTTCAAGTTTTAAACCAAACTTGTTTTGAAAACCTCCTTTCTTGCTAAATACTTATGTGATTTCATCTCATGAACTTTCGAGATCTATTTCATGTTTGATTATCATTTCAAAGGATTAATACTTTTTCCTCTCTTGTCTTGCAATGTGAGGTCGAGATGAAGAAGTTAGAGGGCAAGATCGAGAACTTCAAGGCCTCAATGGCAAGCTACAGGAGGGAATGCCTCAAGTTTCAAGACATTCAAATGAGAAGGATTCAACATCAAGGTCACCGAAGAAACTTCAAATTGAGATCAAAGTAAATCCAAGAGATCAAGCTCAAGAACTTAGCTACATGAGGACAATTTCATCACTTCTAATGCAATCAAAGATTACATCAAGCCCACAAGTTCGAGTTGCCAATTCAAGTTAGGCCATGAGGAAAACTTTCAAAGGGTTGGAGAAGATTTGAAAAGTGAGCCATTCGGGAAAATGCCACCACATCTATCCTCCAAGGGCTGATAGTTTTGAAAGAGTTAATAAAAGTTTGACATGTTGAGAGTTACTTTCTAACAATTGAGCAAGAAATATTTGCAGTTTTAACAAACTCATTCCACAAGCCAAGATTCAAAGCACATGTTCTTAAATAGATCTACAAGATAGGGATGATGATGTGGCAGTTGGTTGTCTTCTCCAATCAAAAAATTCTAGATTCAAGCACAAGCAATCAAAATATGCTAAGTGTGTTATTTTCTTATTGGATGGAAAAATCATTGTAACTTTCTTATTGGCCCATGAATTGGTGTCCTCATGTAATTGGTTGTAAATTTGGCAACTCTAATTAGGGTTTGTGGGGATCAATCCTGGCCCTTGATCTTCAAATGATCTTGGCCCTTTGTTGTAATTGAACACCTATAAAAGGCTAAGGCCTTCTTATTTGTAAGGAGTTAGAAAAATTAGAAGAGTAGTGGAGCTAAACGCTAGAGAGCTAGTAGTAGTAGAGTAGGCTAGCTAAGGGAGAGACTTGATCAAATTGTTGTTATGATGCTATCAAAGTAATGGATAAATCATTGTTGGTTCTTCATGGTGGGTTACTTAATATTGCTTTGAAGTGTTGCATGGTTTTCTCAATCTTTCACTTGGAGTAGATTTCTTTTTGTATTGTATATAAGTAGCTTAGTTGGATGAAAGAAATTGTGGATGTTTACTTGTTTGACTCGAACAAAACTAGGCCCCTAGCCTCTTGCTGATGGTAAGAGTGCCTTGCGTGGTGAGCTAGTGATTGTAGTTAACTTCAATTGGTATTCAATCTTTAGTTTGCATCCATTGATGGGATTGAAGATGAGATATCGATATGAAAATCATTTGAGTATACCTTAGAAGCTTGCACTCGGTGGGTGGAAGTCATTTACAAAATCACATCTAGTAGAGTCCAAGTCATCCATGCTTCCTTCCATTCATAGTTAGAAGTAGAAGTAGAAGTTAAGTTTAAGTTTAAGTTGAGAGTTCAAGAGTTTGAAATCAAAAACTATATTTTCATTGCACATTATGAAGCCAAATCTTTAGAGGTGAAAGTAGTTGATATCCATTGAATGAACAACGTAAGTTCCCTTAGTGATTACGAACAAATCACATTATCTCACTGAGCGAGTATCCACAAATTGAAGGAACCTTGAAGTCATTTCATCATCTTACTTTGGAAGCTTAGCATGCAAGATGACCTTATATCAAGAGAGGATTGAATATTTGGTGTTTCACTCCGTACATTAGGTGTTTGATTATGTATGTTGTAGTGGAACAAAAAAAACATCAACAAAAATTGGCACTAGAAGGAGAGCTGAATTGAAATTCATTCTTGGAACAACTTAGAAAATCAAAGCGTTGGTGGGATGTAAACCCTCCATTGTCACGTCAAAAAAAAATGGCGCTAGGAGGGCTGAATTGAAATTCATTCTTGGAACAACTTAGAAAATCAAGGCGTTGGTGGTATGCAAACCTCCATTGTCACACCAACATAAATTTGTGCTAGGAGGGCATGAACAAAGTTCTTTCGTGGAATTTTCAACAAAAGGGAGCTTTCAAGTTGTATTTGAGATGAGAAGATCTCCTTAAAAGTGAAAAAAAAGTAAAAAATTGATAAAATATAAAAATCAGAAAATCCAAAAAAGAAAGGTTTCTCAATATGGGCAGGTAGGTGGATGTTCTTCCGATATGGTTTGATTTGAACAAGTGGTTGCATCCATGTGGATTGTCGCAACTTGCAGCACTAGGGCAGTGTAGAATACATGGTACCACAGAACATGAGGAAATGGATTGCTTGATATTCCTTTTGAGGGTGGACTTGGAATTATGAGGAAGGATTTCTTTCTTCGGAGTATATGAGCCTGCGGTACTTGTCAGTTCCGAGTTAGAGTTCCTTGAGTTCAAAGAAGATATCAATAGGAAACCAATAAGTGGATATGGAGAAAGTTCTTGGTGCAGTGTGCATAGCCTTTCACATTCAAAATCTACTTGCCCATCTTGTCAAGACACCATTGACTTAATCAAGTTTCAAATGGGTTGGTATGAGGAAATATCGATGGGAGATGGCAAGGATTTCTTTTAGCTTCCAAGTTGCATGTCAAATGAAGATGACATTCATCACTCAAGTTGGGAACCAAAGGATGAAGGGGAAAATGAGTTGCATCAAGGAGGTATGGTTGAGTTTGATGATCAAGATAACCAAGTGGAGGATCAATTTTCACACATTTCATCACGAGGGGAAAAGGTTGACAAGAAAATCAAGGAAGCAATAGATTTCATCCAAGGAAGAGGAAACGTATCAGACAAAGACAAACATCCTGAAGAGCTAGAAGAAGACCATCACAAGTTTGAAGAAGTGATCCTCGGTGAGCTTTCCCTCATGCTACAAAGTCGAATTCTCAAAGATGAATTGCAGGAAATTTCAAGCAGCCTTGTAGAAAAAGATAATCAAGTGGATAGGTTGAACAAGGGGTTGTGAGATATCACAGATGAATCTAAATATGAAGAACAACTTGACAGGGCAACCAAAAACATCACCATCACCATACTCTTTGGGGGGGTGCTAAAGGATATCATGAAGGAAGTTGATTCATTGCCAAAGGTATTTCAAGATGATCAAGTTACTGCAAGTGGCATGGTTCACCATCAGCTCTGACCTCCAGAGATCTTACCGCTTGAAATTGATGAACTCATGAGGATGTTTGGTGATGGTCTTCCTTTCAATTTTGAAGATTCTAGGAGTGATGATATCCTACATGAAGAATTGCAAGATGTTCCTAAAGAAATTTCTACATGCGACCCCATGGGAGAAGATGAAGAACAATTTGGGTCGGTGCTATAATGGGACTTTGCATTTGAACAACTTGAAGAGATATTTGAAGGAAAAATCATTAAGGAATCCTGGATTTTTGAAGATGCACTTAACGATGTTCACAGAGATGCTATTGCCAATGAATCTAACTTGGTCCAACCTGTAATGCTATTGCAAAATCGCCAATCTTTGATGTAGTTGTAAATGTTTTTTTCTTTATGTCATTTGCTTCAATAATAAGGTTTTTCATACAATGTTTGCAGGAGAGAAATAACATAATCAACTATTTCCAAATGTTCAAAATCAGATCTAATAGCAAAACGTCTCACTGAATGATTTGTAAAGTCTGCAAATAATTACAAATTAAAAGCAAACATTGGAAATACCGTATTCCTTATGCACGTTGTAATTGCTTTGCTTCCTTAACCAATTGTAGCATTATCCGTAGAATAACTTATAGAAATCTGCATTTACTATACCAACTGTTTGTTTCAAACGCTGCAGTTGATAGCCCTCTCATGCACCCACGACTGCCTTAGATTAAACGTTGGAGTCTCAACTGACCGCGTTTAATGATTCCAACTGTCACGCCCAACAATCTTCTACGCATTAGCAAATACGGAATGGACAATCCGTTCCCAAATGAAGACGTTGATACTCAAGGTGACACCACCTGTGAATTCCAAAGCTGACTGCAGATGTGAAACGCCAACAGCAAGTAATCAACTCGCCACCAACTGTCTCGTCAATTGCCTTCTTTCCACATGCAACCCAACAATCCTTCCAAACGTATGGAAACAACACCATACAGCCGCGGCAAAACCAGAAGTCTCCAAACTTTGAATTGACCTCTTCAGTAGACCACAGTTCAATAACAAATAACAATCTCAGAATTGATATTATGCACTCTCAGTGTGCCAAAAGATTATCACAATCTCCCCAGACAATAATCTCCAGCCAAAATCGAATTCTCTCCTTAGCTACAAAAATACAGTAGAGATATGAATCAAATGTTTACTTCAGCACATTTGCAAGAGTGTAGAACTCAAAACCCTTATACTTCAGCAAGGGCACAATTCAGAAATTCCGGCACAGAGCCACAAAGTCAAAAGTTTAATCAATAATCGAATGCCAATCCCAATGAAATGAGCTCATATTTATAATCCATTCTTGGCCACAGTTTCCCAAAAAGAGCTTTAGTTCACAACTCTTTTAATTATCAATTTCTAAAACATTATTATAATAAAGTATTATTATAATAATGTGGCTTTATTATTAATTAATATTTTATAAATATTAATTAATAACTATTAATTAATAACTATGAATTTATGTGATAAATCCCGCAGCCACTGATGATCATGCCAAACTGACATAGCCATCCATTGCACTGCCAAAAATAGTAACTGCCTAAAAATAGACTAACTATAAATAGTAAGTCCCCAGCCAAGGAAACTGCACACTGAATACTGGTATGAAGCACTGACCACTATCCATACCGCCCTGCCAGGAATAGAAACTGACCAATTGACTTACTAAAAATAGTAAGTCCAGACTTACTAAGAATAGCGAGTCTGCCAACTAAGACCCTCAAAACCAGGCATCAACTCACGAGGGTCGCGATAATGAGCTGACAAAACCATAGCCAATACCTGCTAAAATTGGGGACATCACATTTATCATGATAGACATATTGCTTTATAATCTGCCTAACCACAATTTGAGAATTACTGTAGGCACAGACCATTTTCTCACCCTTGCTTATAGCCAATAACGACGCATGTACTAAAGATTCATACTCAACAACTTTGTTCGTTACAATGCACCCCTCTTTTAGTTACAATAGCCACATAAACATTCACTAATTTAAGGAGATATCTGTCATGAACAAAGTTACAAATTGGTTCTAAATTAGAAGAAGCTATTCAAGGTATTGCCAATACTTTAAATATATTTTCAAAATTAAGCTCTCTCTACATCAAAGTTGGACATCATAGACTTGTTATTCACTTGTAATTGCTGTTTTTTTTTGCCCTCCTTGTCAAATGACCAGATCACGAGCAAGGTTATGATCCTTGCCTTTTCAAATTGCTCCCTTTATGTTCCCTCTCTAAAGCCCTGACTTGGATTGCTCAGCCAAATTAAGGTTAAATACTTAACTTTAGCTGTACAAGTAGTCCTTTGTAGTCTTATGACTTCCTCAAAATTATATAACATATAATATAAATGTGTTGTACATGTGTGTGTGTAGGTGTACATATTGATATACATATATATGTAGATATAATGTATACACGCACTCACACACACACACACATCATTCTTATCAAGCATATAATCTATTTTGCTAAGTTTATTCTTCATTGTGTTCAGGACCTGGATTCTGAGCTTATAGTTGCAGCAAGTAGAGGACCAAATAATGCAACAATCTCAACAAACTTGGCCCTTGATGAACAGCAAATGAATGCCTTATTCCTTGATGTGGTAACATCTTCATCTTGGCTATTACCATGTTTTTCAATTTTTGTGTTTCTTATTTACATTAGTAGAACAGCTAGGAGTGTTGTGAGTTTGAAGGTATCCTTTCCTTTCTGTTTCATTTGAAAAGTGGAGGTCCTAGGTACAAGAAACAAATGTCAGTTTATTGCTTAACTAGTGAAAGCTTATGTTGCGTAGCTTCTTAACTGAAAGTTAGAAATATTGAATAGTGGAAACAGAATGAACCTAAGATCAAAAGTAAAGAAAACAGAGTGCCAAAAAAATGAAAATAATTCACACAAAATGTTATGTTTGCAATTAGTTTTTAATTTGCAATGTGGATTATAGAGATGACACTTTTTTACTTAGACCATTCAATCTGAAGAGCCTTCACATCTTGAAGCTTTCTTTGTTGCTAATGTCATCACTTAGCTAAGAATATGGAGACACATCCTATCATCCTGTTAGAACTCGATAAATATTGAACATGAAAATTACATTGTAATACCACTCAATTCTTGTTGAGGCTTGGCCAGCATGCAAGTCTACTTCTATCTCAGAAGATTCGTCATAAATACTTGTGAAATATTGTAGTTATATTACTCTTTAATTTGATCAGGGAATGTGTAATTTATGTACCCTGTCTTATAGTTTATTATTATCAGTGCAATTGTTTTACTCTAATGGGCTTTTGTTACTGAATTTTGTAATGTGTAAACAGATGAGATATACAACAATGGTACAATTGCAACAATTTCTATTCTCTTATTTATGTGTCTATGGTTTTATATTGGGTTTCTCTCTTCATTCATGTAGATTGTTACTTTTCTGTAACTCTTTGCATGTCAATATCAGAGCATAATAATAAGCCATTGCATCCATCGTGATTCTGATCTGAAATTTGCCTTAATAGACCACTCAAAATCAATCTATTTAAAGCGCGTGGAACTCAACATCCTCTGTTTGGCCTGAATTTTCCCCAGGCAGATGAATTGATTATGCAGAGCATCTTTTCCATCCTGCATTAGAGTCCAAATCGACCTCCATACATGCTTTTTGGCCTCTGGAAACATGGCACAATTAAATTTGTACCTCATTTCTGGAATTTTACCAATAGAAAAATCTCATTATGAACATTACATTTACCTTCCTCAATAGGTCCACATTCTCATTTTGGTATGTCATTTCTGATGATCTTGTGACCTGTGCAAAAACCAAAGGCCTGTTTTGAGTTGAAAATTTTCAGGGAAGTAGATTTTAAATTTAACACATCTACTTCTTTCCAGATTTAAGATACTTGTTAACTTTTAGTTAATAGAAAGGAAAAAACCAAACTCCGGTAACACTACAAAAGGAGAAGAAGGGTTTTCTTGCAAATCTGCTTTATTTTGTTTATGTTACAATTTTTCTTTTTGACTGTGCATAAGAAGGGTGCAAGGTTTTCACACAAACATGAATCTCTTCATGAGTGTAGCTGCCTCATCAGCTCCTTCTTGAGCAGATGCAACCCAACAGCTTCAGATGCAAGAGCAACAGCAGTTCTGTACCTAGTCAGACTGAATTCTAAGAAGAAATAGGAAGGTGGGCTGATAGCCATATAATAGCAGCTTGTGTCGACGTAAATAACAAAGCTTAATTTAGTTGTTTAAACTTTAAACATGAAATGTCTTTAGATAACTGATTGAGTTTACTGTTATAACTAATGAGAGACAAGCCTGTGTATTAGAGGTCATGTACATCATGCCTAAAATAGACTAACATGATAATTTGATTCCATTTATCTTATTATGTTATTATGATGTGAGGGCTATTGTTTGTATATCATCCTCTACACATTGTGTGTGCTGAAGTTCAAAAGCAAAATTAACCAATAACTATTTGAAATTTAGAAAACATAAATACAACTTATAAATGATCAAAACACTATTGTAACAGAAATTTACATTTCCCTAATGATTAATTCGAGCTTATGAAATAAAGTACACATTAGCAAGATTCAACCTAGATTAATTGAAGTGTGATAGCTGGGAATGATAAAATTGTATAAATCCATGCTACATTAGGAAATCGTGGTTGGTAAAAATGCCTAGCTCTAGAAATAATGATGAGAAATAATTCTGATGTAGCTACAAAATTGACCAGCTCAAACCAGGGAATGAATCCTCTTAGTTTGTACTTTTCCTTGGAACAACACTAATCTGTCTAACTCTGTTGTATGTTGCTCATGGCTCTAGTTCGTTTCTGCAGATGTGGATTTGTCCAGTTGCTTGCAGATCTGATCTGGAACACTGCACAATTCTATATTTTAGATCACCTTGGTATTTGGTCTTCACTCTTTTTTAAAGGCTGGTGGTATTTAAAAAGCTTTGGGGAGGTTGACAGATTACTAGGGCCGAGTTCTCCTATGTCATCCCTTTGAATGACCAGATTTATAGTAGAGGAAATGAGACAACACTCTTTAACCATGCGAATGTGCGAGAATGATAATGCAGATTAAGTTCCTTTTAGTGCTCCAAATTGAAAGATTCCTTTAATTAATGCTCGTTAGATTGGAAATAATTTTCAATTGAATTTCAGATATGAATTAATGCACATTGGATGCCTTTAGATTTTACTGCATATCACTAAATCGTGTGACGTGTACTTAAGTTGTCTCATGGTAAGAAAGAAATGGGCAGGAGCTAGAGAGATTTGAATTTGGATTTTGAAATTCAGCAGTTAGTTCTTTTTGGTGTTGGATCATTCTGCAGTGTGGGATTGATTTTGTCAACAAAAATCTTGTAATGTCCCCGTCATTAAATAAATAAAATAAAATAAACTTGTACTGGGTCTCGGTCGATTTAGCTTATCCCGGACCCATTTTTATGTTAGCGTAGGGATTAGTGTTGCCGCGTCGGCTTTATTTGTACACCTCCAGGGTTTTCCCGACGGGTATTTATGACCGGCTTTTAGGATGTATTTATCATGTTGTGATTTGATATTTTGTTTGTATTTGCGAATTCCTGCTGGAGTTCTTCTCTTCGCCATTTCGGAGGTGAAAGATCCTCCCTATTTGGTCTTCCGCAGTTTCGGTGGGATTCAGCCCTCACCCTATTCTGCTTGCTTGTATCGGAATTGGCAAATCCGAAACACTATTAATTGATTCAATAATACTTCATAGACATCATATTCGATCGATGTATTGTTCTGTCGAAAGGAAATCATCATTC
>MU223123.1:705178-717544 GCA_018584345.1 Thuja plicata | reverse complement strand
TGCTGAAGATCTCATAGGAAGCAATCAGTCCATGATCCTGGGTGACAAGGCCATGATGCCACCAATCATACGCGGTCCCCTCTAGATGCATAGTGGCAAATTTAATTGCCTCAGTCTCTGACATAGGCTTGAGGGTCAAAAGGTATCGAGCTTGTGGATCCAAGCTCTAGTGGAAGTCCTACCGCTGCCATCAAACGTAGGAAGAGTCAACTTGTTAATGGCATGTTTCAAATCCCGGTTTGGACCCCTGGATCTCCTATCCTGCTGGGCCTTGCCAAACTCTCTCTTTTGTGCCATATACTAAACAAAGGTCAAATCAGCTTTGACATGGACAGGTAACATGTCCCACTCATCGTGCATAGTCATAACATTCTCTGGAAGAATGTCGGCTGTATCCGGTTGTGCCACCTCTTCCCTTGCAACATTCTTCGCGAATGTAGGCATGAGGGGTCTGTCTGTAGTCCGTGTGGGAGCTCTAGTAGCTCTAGGAGATCCTTCTCTACTGCTACCAGCATTGTGCTGGCTAGTGGGCCTCCTAGCTGTAACTGACGACTGTTGGATAACCCCTGTAAGCTGTTGTAACACATCAGCCATATGGTACTGCCCAACACGTATCTGCGTCATTGTCTCCCTGGCCTCTCTATCTGCCTCATGAGCCATGTTCCCACCTGGAATAGTTTGTTCCAAATTAAACTCCTCGTCTTCTGTATGATTGGTCTCGATGTCAACCTGTACGGAAGAGTGTATATGTTCCTGCTCAACCCTGTTATGTCTAAACTCGGGTATCCTGTGCCTGCTATGCATATCTGGCTAGCATGGCTGCTACTGTAATCAACTGAAAACTGAAAATGATGATCCCACTAGGATGGCAAGATCAATAGCTCTGATACCACTGTAATGACTCTAACTAGTCTGTACTGGAAAGGTGACTGCAAGTTTTGACTTTGGAAGTCGATACTATAATTGTTTATGGTTAAAATTCCCAACTCTGAAGGATTCTTGTTTTTACAGTTTAAGAACTCACCATAGCTATAATATAAATGTTAACATCCAAGAGCCAATCTGAGATATGCAAGAATGCAGCTTCTAATATTGTTTTCTAAATATTACAAATGTTCATGTATCTTTCAGTTTTCACAGCTCTTAGTCTAAGAAGACATACATTCACATAAGTGATTAACGTCACTAAGATTAAATAGTTCCTCCACAAGAAAAGACCATACAATTAGTAAATCACTTCTATTATCCACAAAACAAATTGCCAAGTCACTGCCGAAACTACCTGGACAATGTGTGAGCTTGCCCGTGGTGGATAATGTTGTAGGTGGCTGGCGCTGCTGGCTTCCGCTAACAGTGTTTCCACGCCCTGCTGATGGGGTCCCCTCCTCGCAACAAGCGGAACTTCTTTGACTGCGTATGGTGGTCTTCCACCCGATAACCCTGCCGTTAAGACGTCACCTCCTTAATAGACCCGTAATGCTATGTTTCCTCTTTCCCGTAAGGCCTGGAGCGGTAGAGGATGGTCGTGCGGCTGGGAGGAATGATACAGTTGAGGCCTGCGTCCAGTTTGCAGTTTGCTGACGCTCACCAACTGTTGGGCCAAGGTTCCTTACGCGGCTGGAGATGTCTTCACTAGTCACGCTCAATATATAGTGCCCATACGTGTGCTGAGGATGCCACGCTGAACTGCGTACTACTGTCAATTCTATTCCCTTATGTCCACCTGCAGAATATGAATGGGGTGTTTGCACTAGTCTCGGCCTCTTATCGTATGAGTTCCAAACTACCCGAAATGTACTGTGATCTTCTTTGCTGAATGTATAAGCAATATTCAAAAATGGACTTACTGAACCAGAATTGATTATTTCCCTTTTTCCTTCTGCATTAAGCTCCAAATGAAATCTGATTGAATACAAAATAGTTATCTTACCCACACATTGCGCTCTGAGTATGAAATCTGAAGTAATTTCACCTAAGATGGAATATTGGGGCTACGTCCAATTCCCATAAAATTCTTAAGGGGCTACGTCCTCAAGAAATTAGTCACATTCAAGCAACCAGATATAAAATCTTTAATTTTATAAATTCTCATGGTGCTTTTCCCAAGGAATATCTCCTTCCTTTATAACCTCAAAATGAGAGCCATTACACCAAACTAAGCAATGTGGGATAAAAGCAATTTTGTCATCTAGTCACTTAAAGTACTTTGTCTTTAGTCACTTAAGTCACTTTATAAAATAAAGTAACTTAAAGTTATAACATTAAAGTGACTTCACAATGTTACTTATGAAATAAAGTAATCCAACTATAGAGACTGAGCTCAGACATTAAATAAATGCCCATGTAACCATGTGACTGACTGACATCCTCTGTAAAACGGCCATTAGACTACCCAGATGGCTAGATAGGCTAATCAGGCATAAAATGCACTACTGCAGGTAAGGGGACATTACAAACAACTCACTCAACAATTGGGTCCAATATTAAGAAACATCTGACTGCTAAAACTATCTGCCTATAGAATTTTGCCTATAGAAACCCTTGGGTGATCTCACACACCTGTAGGCCTCTGATTTCTTGAGAGTTCTTGTTCTCGGAAATAGATCTACTGAAAAACCCCTTCTCAGAGCTCTCCACACAAGAATGCTAGTGTAAAAAATGAAGTCTGCATAATGAGAAATGGTTCCCTCCATTTGTATTTAATTCCATTTTTCCCTCCAAGAGCCATTCAAACTCTTTTAGGGTTTTCTGCACTTTTAACAAACATAAATTTTTTCACTTTTGAAGAGATCTTCTATCTCAAATATAACTTGAAAGCTCACTCTTGTTGACAATTCTACGAATGAACTTTGTTCGATCCCTCCTAGTGCCAATTTCTGTTGATGTGAGTTTTGTTCCACTACAACATGTAGAATCAAACACTCAATGTTTCAGGATGACACACCAAACATTCAATCCTCTCTTGATATAAGGTCATCTCTCCTGCTAAGTTTGCAAAGTAAGATCATGAAATGACTTCAAGGTTCCTTTGAATTGTGAAGACTCACTCAATGAAATAATGTGATTTACTGGTAATCACTTAGGGGGACTTACGCTATTCATTCAGTGGATATCAACGTACTTGCACTTCTAAAGATTTAGCTTCACAATGTGCAATGACACCCAATTGCCACCTCATCTTTTCAACTCTTCTCCATCTTTGTTCTTGGAAATTTGATCTTTGCCATGATTCGAACTTGATTGAACTTGCATCTCTCTTGAACTTGGTCTTCATCTTGCCTTGAACTTGCCTTTCGATAACTTGGTGTGAACTTCCTTCCCACTTGAGATCTTTGAACTTAAGCTTGAAGCGCTCACTTGTTGGCGTGATGATGGAGGATATGCATACTAGCAACACTTTGATTTTCTAAGTTGTCCCAATGATGAATTTCATTTGAGCCTCTTCTCCTTCTTATCCACCTTTCGCTTTGGTTGCCCTTCCTTTCTTTCGTGAATTCCTCAAGCTTGAACTTGGCACCCTATCCTTGCCAACTTGCAAGAGAAAAAACACGTCATACTTCATTTGATTCGATAAAGTATTGCCATGAAAACTTGAAAATTTGATTAAGTCAATTGAGTTAAGATTGCCATGTTGTTGAGTTCAATTAACTTGATCACTTAAACCTTAGATTGATTCCAACTTACATTATCATTGATTTCCCTTTATTATCAAGTTAGAATTTGCCATGAATTGTTCATTGATTACCATTGAATTGCATTTGATTGCCAATTTGATGTTTACTTAACCTTGCCAACTAGTTAGCTTAGCATTTGCATTTGATTGTTAACTTAGTTGAACTAGTGTGTTACTTAGTTTGATTTGTCATTAAAGATTGAAAGCAACAAGACGAGCTAATGCTAGGAAAGCAACAAGAGACAAGGGAAGTTCATCAGAAGGTTGATGAATCTTGGTCAATGGAGGACCCTCCTGAAACCCAAAACAATATCATGTCAGCTTTACATAGTGCTGGCCTTGCACCCGTATATCTGCAATTTTCAAGGGGTGGGGATATGGAACAAAGTTAAGCGTTGCCCTTTACAAATGTTGTCAAGATATCTCTAAGAAGAAATGAATGGTGGAGGGAGAAGCCCAAGTCCACCAAGGATCTGCACTCTTGAAGACAATAAAATATTATCCAAATGTACTCTATTGGCCTTCAAATGATTGGAACAACACCTAAAGATTTAAACTTAATGTCCTCACTCTTCCTTGAAATCTGTCCCATAACATGAAACCATCAAAGTAACAAGGTTAACCATCAAAACAAGATATGAACATGCCCAGATCTCCCCATGATGATGCAAAATATAACCCAGATCTGGATGTAAATAATGGCAAATACATCCTCATATCTATGGCAAATCATCAAATTCTTACCTTGCAAGTTGGAAAAAATGATTACTTGTAGCACTCTAATCAATTTGGCAATGCTTCGTGGCACTTAAATGCTCAGATTTGTATTTCAAAGAGCAGATTTACAAGACTTATAGTTCCGATCTGAACATGGAAAATGGGATTCGATGTCTTCAAATGAAATTCGCTTGGTCCAAGGGTTTGAAAATGATGCCCAATGATTGTCAAAATAATAATTTCCCTTCCTTCACATCTCTGATCTGCAACTTAATGTTTGAAATTTAGATGCAATTAGGGCTGAAGTTGACTTGTAAAATGATGGAAGGATGATGCCCTAGATGCCACAAGATCGAATTGTCAGTTTTAGATGTTCAGATTGGAATGTGAATCCTTGGAATTTGATGCCCTAGGAGCCACAAAATGATACCAAATGCCTCCAAAGGATAGTTCGCTCGATGCTTGAGTGCAAAAGGATGCCCTATGATAAAATCGCCCAAGTGGAATGTTCAAATCTGCAAGTATAGACAAGGAATTTGATGCCCTAGATCTGCGAAAATGATGTCAAAATTGCAGTGCGCCAATTCCAAATTCAGAGCTGCCCAAAAATGCAATTCGTTGGGCATAATGGAGATGGAAATCACTTGTTAAGGGGCTGAAAATGATGCCAAAAGAAGTCGCCCAATGCTGGCAATGAAATTTCATACCCTAGGCATGGATAGTTGATGAGCTTGAATGTTGAAAAGGCCTCCAAAAAGTCTGTCCTAGCTGCAAATTCCACCTGCAATAAAACCCTTCCAAATTCCCTCCAAATAAATGTTGAAATGACTTCCAACGTCCCCAAATATATACCCAGCGAGATGCCCAAAGTGGGACGACTTGGAGTGGTGGGTTTAAAATTGAAATTAAATTGGAATCCTTGGATTAGAATAGACTTTGAAATCGCAGCCCTTTTCTAGGAATTTGGGACGACTTGGATGGGTCCATCATGATTAAATCCAAAATTGCAAAGGGGCCCAAAATTAAAATTGAAATTTTTAAGCATGTAGGCCACAAATTAAATCGAAATTAGCATGGCATGGGGGCTTAGATTTGCATCGAAATTAACATATAGGCTCCAAAATTTACAGCGAATTTACCAAGACAAGAGCCAGAAATTAAATCCAAATTTGCATCGATATTAACAAGGCATGGGGTCTCAAAAAAATTAAAATTGAAATTACCACATCATGGCCCCACAATTAATTTCAAATTTCAACACATCAAGAGGCCCCAAATTAAATCGAAATTGTCAAGCAAGAGGCTTAAAATTAACTTCGAAATTCACAAAGGCTTGGTGATGAATAAACGTCTAGCTTGTGGATCCAAATTTGGCACAAAATTCAAAAATTGCTCAAGGTGTGAAAGCATGTTATAATCAGCAAGTTGAAAAAATAAAATGATGTCAAGGTTGGGTTGCCAAGAATAGGTCCTGTCAAAACCACCAAGCCAAGAATCAAATTTGATGTAGTAGTCGCCTTGCCAAGATTAAAAAACTTGTATCAATTACCTCGCCAGAAATGAGAAAATTTGTATGGGTTGGCTTGCTAGAAATTAAAGCTTGTATGGGTTGGCCTGCCGAAAATTGGAAAATTTGTAAGAACCACCATGCCCAAATTTTAAGCACAATTTCGATTTTCAACATTATTTCCAAATTTGCCTTGTAAGATCAAAAGTAAAACAATTAAAATGCCTTGGCCACAATTGATTTTCTCAAAATTTTCACCACCCAAGCCATGTCAAAAATTAAACACAATCACCATCTCCAAATGGAAAATTTGTACGAAGTGGGCTGCCCAAAATTAGAGGGGAGGTGGTCATGATGTCAAAAATGTGTAAGGGTGAGCTTGCTGAAAGTAAAAACTTGTAAGGACTAGCTCGCCAGAAATAAAATAGTTGCATGAACCACCATGCTAGAAATTCCAGACTTGGGCCAATCCAAAATAATTCCCAAATTCCAATCCAAGATCGATTTCAAATCAAAGCCCAATTTTGATTCCAATCTTGCAAGTTAAAATTCCAACTCCCAAAATCATGTCATAGCCATCATGTCAAAAAAATGACATAATCAACATGCCAAGGATTAAAGCTTGTACCAACTAGCTGGCCGAAAATTAGAGTGTAAGGTCTCGATGCATAAAATTGGAAGGTGTGATAACTTCGATGCCGAAATTGGAGAAAGTGCAATGGTTTGATCGCTGAAAAGGAGAGCTTGCGCAAGATTAAATCGCCGAAAGTGCCATATCAAATCGCCGAAAATTGAATTTGGACTTAGCCATTTTTCAGTTCAGGATGTTTGAGATAGGTTTCAGCTTCATAGGAGTTAAGGTGCAGATTCTAGATTTTGGGAGTTTTTTCAAATATTTCAGTACTTAGCCAAATTTCAGGATTCACCGTGCCTTCAGCAGAGCTACCTCCCACAATCTATCTTGGCTTTCTAAGATCAAATTGAAGCTGGAACAAGGATTTCCTAAAGGTTTGAACTTGTTTCATCGCAAATCCTTTGGTTTCAATTCCATATTCCTGAAAATTTTAGCACAACTCTCGCCCATGTTCCAGACATACTTGACTTCCCAGCAAGCCAAAATTGCCAAAACCAACTCTCAAACTTAGAGACTTCAAAAAAATTGCTGCCTAAAAGACTACCTAAGACCACTACTACCGCCAAAGCAAAAAGAGGGGGTCCCCATTTGCAATGGGGCGATGGTGTGAAAACCTCGCAACGGGTCCCAAGTATTGTGTTCATTCTTAACTTTATATGCATCCAAACAAGCTTCATCATTCCATTCAAAAGGTGGGTTGTTATAAGTATTGTTCTGTTCAACTTCAAACAAAGGGTTATGAATAAGTTGAAGATTATCTTTGCTTCTAAACTCAAACTTGTCTTCTTCCAACCTTTCTTTATCTGATTTCTTCGGACAATGTTTCAAGTCACCATCATCCCTTTCATTGTCACTAGGTTCCATGAAGTGGTTGGTTACCATGCCTTTTCTTCTTTATTTTTTGACTTATCCTCTTCTTCATAATGATATAGAGTTTCATGACCTCTAGATGTTCTTCTATCCCTATTTACTATCTTTTGTATTTCATCTCTTTATACCTTCAATATCACATTCCCTTGTTAATCAACTTCAAGGTGATGAGATTGGATACTCGAAGTGACTTCTCATTTACTTGTACTAGAATTATTACTCATCTCATTCACAACCATGGATGAAAGAGAATTTTGGTTGACATCCTTTGTATTACGATTCCTTGAGCTGATCTCTACTATGTCATCCCCAGGCAAGATCCTTGAGATGATGTAAGGCCAAACTCATGATCCTCATAAGTCCACATACTTGGTTCATTTGTAATAGAAAAAATGCACAAAGAGTCGACTGCTTCTATCCCTTAAAAGGTGTCGAAAACTATTTCCTCTTTTGGTATCTTTAACTCCTCTAATGTTTAGTGATCATGTTTTGATTCTCTCATTCTTGTTGTGCTTGATGAATTGGATTATCCTTTTCAAAGACGTTATACTTTACTCCTTCCTTCAAAGCTTCTAATGACATTTGTGGTGAAACTCTTGATGCTATTTTGCAATCATGCTTTTTAATACATCTTAGGTCAAGGTGATGACCTCTATGTTCTTTAAGTAAGTATTTCATCCTTAATTCTGTGTAGTCTTCTAGGGTCATATGCTATTGAAGATCTCCGAGATTCAACCAATCTTGTCGTAATTGCTCATGTAGATCTACCAATGTTGGTTCACTGCTTTGACGTTTGACACTAGATGGAAATGTTGGTGTTAGTGATCTCGAAGTTGCTATAGGTATATGCCTATTTGAAGTTTGATGGTTTGTGGATGCATCTCCATTTCCTCCTTTGTTTACAGATTGTGTTAGCAATCCCAACGATTTAGCCAATTTCTTTAGTGTGTTTCTTTGTTCCTTCATGAACTGATTTATGTGATTGTTGAGTTCTTCATCTTCTCCCATACTTGAGCTCCTCATTTTATAAATTTCGACACTAGTTCCTTAATTGCTTCATCTTTTGTGCATCTGAAATGTTCTTATCACAGGATGGCAGGTTCATTAGCTCTGATACCGCTTGTAATGTCCCCTTTTAGGATAACTAGGAATTATGGGACAATTACTTGAACTCCCTAGAATTACAATATCTGAGTTTTCTAAGAACTTGTGCAATTGATAATATAAAGACAAATGTATATTAAATGACAATAATCAATGCCTCGTGCTATCTCTGATTTATGCAATTAAGTGTATGCTTAAGTGAATTGATGTATTTGCACTTAGTGCAATGATTACTAGGATATCTGCTATATCAAATATGCAATGTAAAATATGCAAGATGATCTTGTTATATTGCTATTTCTGTTGTAATACTTTTAAATATATGCAATGAGATGTAATACGATATTGCTTGTAGCAATATGGATTGTTGTCTCTGATATGATCACTTAAATCATGCAATGTCTGATATGTATTATCGCCTATAGCGATATGGTTGCTGTTTCAAATGTGCATGTGTAACCTTGCAACAATAATCTGATGTTGCGTCTAATATATATACGATTCTTGCATGCAATCAATGGTGCTGTCTCAAATATGCAATTATGTACTTGCAACCGGTTTAGCCACGTAGGCATATCCAATTAATTGACAAGACGTAATAAGTTTCCAAATTTATGATGCTGGTTGAAGCGACAATGAATACCGTCTTTATGATGGGAAAGGATGGCCTTCTAGAGACATGCCTTGTGACTCTTCACCATTGTATCTCTTAACAATTTGCTAATCGTTCCTCTTACACAAATCAGTTAATTAGCAAATTGCTGCCTTAACATATATCAACCGCTAACTTTTATCTATCCATAATACCGATCACTCTTATGCTTTCTCTATTCATCGATTTGATATGCTTGTTTATTATTATTGATATGATTAAGGGATGTTAATTATTGATCGATGTTAACTATATGGCTGTTATCAATTCAATTATCATCTATTCCCTCAAATCGAGATTATACTAGTTGTTAACTTAACTCGATATAGAAGTCTGTATCTTCAATTAATTGATGTTAATGGATGTTGCTTCCTTCCATGGTAAATGCCTTAATCAATATCCTTGAATCTGCATATGGGATCGATGATAATCTATGCTCCATGGGGACGCGTCCCCTGTGCTAGGACCCATGTTTCCGTACCAGATATGTTATGGGGACGCGGGGACAACGTTTAGAAGTACCCTGTCTATCCCCAATCTATGCAAAATTTCAGAAATGTTTTTAGGACATTGGGTACGGCCACAAGTCCCCAGGGCAGTCAGGAAACTCTTTTCTAGTCGTCCCCTATGGTCCAAGCCACTTTTGGATGGCTAGTTTAAACCATAGAAGCATAAATTGTTTGGGGAATAAATTGGCAAACCAGAGTAGGATTATTTGAAAAAATCGGCAAAAAAACAGGAAAACTTGATTTACAAAAACATGTAAAAAATTGAAGAAAAACAGTCAATAACTATTTTTTTTTAAATTAAAGGAAATTTCCATAGCATAGATGATAAATGATTCAAAGCACTTGCAACCTCCTAATATATTTTTAACTTGGAGGACTCAAAGTTTTAATATTGATTTTGTTAGTATAAATATCAATCAAGCTATGATTTGAAGTAGCACCAAAATATGATGTGGGCTTTCTTATTTTTCAAAATCAGAATGAAGCTTTTTTCGCAAAATATTGTCAATAAAAGAAAATCTTCATATTCATAAAAATAGAATTTGTTTTCTAGAATTCTCTCAAGCTCCTTTTATTATATATACTCAACAAACAATTATATACAAAGTTGGCGTGATATACACGTATGTGAAGTGATATATACACATGTATATACCGAAACAACTTTATATATGTTGAACTTAGAGACTAAATTGTGTGAATTATTTAATTTAACTGAGTAGAGTTTTAAATATCTAGCAATTTGATTAATCGTAAGAACTTTTTTTTTTATCGATAATAAAATATATTGTATTCATAGGAAAAACTGAGGCTACACCGTTAGTCTGCCACAAAGGCACTATCCAAGCATAGTTGGCATCAAAGGAACTGCCAAATCACAAACCCCAACTATAGACAAAACAAAAACCAAAAAGCCATCTTTGGCTGATTACAAAACATTAACAGCATACGAAACAAAAACCCTAAACATGACAGTGGGAAGCTAGAACCATTTTGCAGCTTCCGAGGGACAAGACACCTAACACAAAAGTGATAATAGATCACAGTGCTGGCCAATTTAACCAATCCTGCAATCATCATGTTAGCACTGTATATTGAAAAAATTTCAAATTCTAAGCTTTGGCATTTTTCCCGCGTCTTTTGGTTCAAAATCCATGTCTCTTCATGCCAAAAAGTCAAATTGTGGTTAAGTTTTAAAAAAAATTGCCTTGTTTCAAGCATCAGTCGCGCACTCGCGCTGGTTTTTAAAGTATCTTTCTAAGTGAGCAAGTGAGCGACAAGTCATTTTGGGTTTAAATCGTGCAGTCGCGGTCATGTTTGGATGAGCTAAGTTAGCGGCGCGAGTGAGCGACATGGTCATTAAAATGTGCTAATCGCGCAGTCGGGATGACTTTTTGATGTTGGGCTGTTAGTCAACAACTGAGTTAGTTGAATAAAGTTGGTTTGTCGTGCACTCGCGAGGGTCTAAGTCTTTTGTTAAAAAGCTCTGCGAGTCAGCGAGCAGTTAAGTTTTGGTGTATCGCGCAGTCGCGGTGATCTTATGTCTTTAGTTTTTGGGTCTGCGACTGAGCGAGTAATATAAAGTGAAGTCTAGTCGTTCACTCGGGCTAAATTTTTGTTCATATCTTTTGAGCCCGCGAGTGCGCGAGGAAGTCAGGTTATAAGTGTCGCTCACTCATTCGAGTTCTAACTAATATTCTTTTTGCAGTGCGAGTAAGCGATGGATTATGTATTGGTCATCAGATGGTTCTACTCGCTCAGTAGTGTAGGAAGTTTTTCAAGGTTTTAAAGTGCGCGAGTGCGCAACTAAAGAAGTCATATTGATTACCGCTCACTCGCAGATGAAGTGTTGATTAAGGTTTTGAGCCCGCGAGTGCGCGATGAAGGAAATTGGAGGTTGTTGCTTAGTCTCTCATGAAGGAAGTTGAGTCAAAAAAGATCAGCGAGTGAGCGATTGATGAATCATAAAGTTTTTGTGAAGATACTCACTCAGTCGCAAAGAATCTAATCATCAAGAATTTTCAGTAGCGAGTGCGCAACTGTGAATAAAGAAAAAGGTCATCGCTCACTCGCAGATAGTTTTGAGCCGAAATATTTTGCAGTACGATTGTGCAACCAAATAAAAAGTGCATAAAGAAAATGGTCATCGCTCACTCGCGGAGGTAGAAAAACAGAACAAAAGGGCATATCGACTGTGCGACTAGCAAATAGTTCATGACTGTTTTTAGTCATCGCTCACTCGAGCACATCCAAGCATGATGAACTAGAGGTCAGCGAGTGCGCGACCAAGGAAGGATTGAGTGATAAAATTTTACTCACTCACTCTCGCGGGTTTCAAGAAAGTAAAGTGTTGAGCAGCGAGTCCGCAATTGATATAAAGAATAGTGTTGCCGCTCACTTGCGCAAGTATAAGTGCAAAGGATAAAGAGGTAGTGAGTACGCGATTGCTAAATGATAAAGTTGCCATCTAGGTCATCGCTCAGTCGCGAATGACATAAAATCAAGCAAAGAAGAGACTGCGAGTGCACGACTGGGTGTAAGAAAAGGTCTTATCTCTCACTCGCAAGGACAAATTTTGTTAGAATATGTAATCTTTCCTTGGTGAAATATATTATAAACCAAGGTAGTTTAGTTTATTTATTATGTAAGTAGGAGATTCCTATAGAATCCCTACATGAACACTTGTCCTCTTTTCCATGT
>MU223123.1:655931-679447 GCA_018584345.1 Thuja plicata | reverse complement strand
AAATTAATTGTTCACATGGCCCCATCTATGATAAATCAACCCTTCACTTAAGTGACTTAAGTTATAATATAAAATTATATTATAACTTTACAATATAAGCTCAAAACTATTAATATTTATTTTAACCGAATAAATATTAATATCTCCATTATTAGTCATCATCTTTGCACGTCGTCTGAACTAGAAGCTGACATGATCAAGCTGCATACGACCATACCCCATTTCTAAAAATAGCAGGGGTCCCTCTCTATCTCCCTCAAAACTTACTATAAATAGCATTTCTGCATACAAAAGATGCATCCCTTCAAAGGACCCTCTAACCAACCTCATTAGCCTACGAGGGACAAAATAATAGGCTAATCCCTCAAACTCTGATGCTCATGAAAAATGGGGACATTACAGAGAGCTTCAAGAACTTCTGGGTTTAAAGTCGAAGGGATAGGATGATGGTCAAATTGACCTTTGAATTTGTCCAAGGTTTCTGCAAGAGCCAGGACGTCCTGCATCCAATTCTAAGGAGCATTATCCTGGGCCGGAATAAGGCCAAGGGCATCGCCGGGGTCGGGGGATGTTGCAGGGCTTGAATGCAGCGAAGAGCTTGGGGCAGCTTTGGGATTCTATGTAGTGGTGGCAGAGGAGGGTCTAGGGCCGCTGGGAGGAGGTCCAGAAGGTGGTAAGCGTTTGGTCAAAATGGGGCATTCTTGTTTTTTATGCCCTTCCTTTCTGCAGAGGTAGCAACTGTTAATCCCTCCTAGAAAAGTGACGGGGCATACAATGGGAGAGCCACCAAGGTTGAAGTGGAGGGAATCCAGAAAATCGACACCAGGTTTGAGGGAGGTAAGCACACAAACATCGGTGTGGGGGATTAGGGTATTCGACTGGTCTATCTTTAAGACTTTGCCAACAGGGTCAAGAGCCTGCGGAATTAGGTTAAGAAGAAACGGGGGCAGAGAGCAAGGACTTTCATTATGTGAGGCCTCTAAGCACCAAGGGATGGCTTTGAATTCGCAGGGCCCGACTTTCTAGTATTGTCTATCTACAACAGATTTCTGAGACTTTGGGTCACAAATAAATAACAGAAACAAACCGTTTTGAATCATTCTGCAAGAAGAAAATTGAAAACCTAATTTGTGACTCCACACCCGTTGAAACCATTCGTTGAGGAATGCTCTAGAAGGAAGTCTAGACACACTAACAACAACAAAAAAAATAGCAATCTCTCTAAGTCTAGTTTTCTCAAGTTTTATCGCAGAGTTCATTTGCAGGTTAGGTTTAATGACGAGCTTGGGAGTCGGTGGAATCTTACCTTCAGTTCCTGCGGGTGCTTCTGCGGCTTGGGCAATGGACGAGATGAAGCGTGCTCCATCCGGAAGCGTCCTCTCATTCTGGACGGCCTGCTTGAATGACTTCGGCTTCGGTTGGGGTCCTCCTCCATTATCTCTGCTCGGGGTGTTCTTCTCGTCTGTCACGGAGCAATTACCGACTTTTTATGGTCGATAATGATGTTGTGGAGGGTTTTTTTAGGGCCATTGTTGTTGCCCTCATTAATGGTTAGGCAGTAAGTGTTGTTCAGCCCCTTGGGAGAGGTAGAGACCATAAATGGCTCACCCAAACCACTTGCTTTGGAAGTACGATGAATGGAGTTATACCGAAGCCCTAGTTGCAGAGAATTTTCGAATCACCGTCGAAGGGGAAATCATGTATTCGTATGTCATCTCATAGTTGAAACTTAATTCAAATATAATATGTATGCACATTGACAATGAAAGTTTCTACAATGATGAATCACTTATCCAAATCATTCTAATTGTATTAAGCTTCTAGAATATCTATGATGAATGCTTTATCAAGGTAATGATATGCATATTTGAAATTTCTCTATATTTTTAAAATTTTGTAATGTCCCCATTTTTAGCAGGGTCATTGAATGGATGGTGCCAGGTCATTATTGCGATCCTCGTGGTCTAGCGAGGTGTTTAGAGGGTCATTGGTGTGAACTTACTATTTATAGTAAGTCAATGGATAGTTCCGATGAGCTCAGATGAGTTAGAGGAGTGAATGATGATCTCAGTTTTCATTTCTGGCTTCCGGTTTGGGCTCCAAGAATCTTGGAGAGAGCGTCTATTTTTAGTAAGTCACCCCGTCAGGTTCGTTCATCATCTTTTATCATCAGAATCAGTCTAGTGCAAACAAATTTCGATTCTGATGCTTCTTCAGTTGTTTTCGCAAGACGGGTGAATTATTATTATTATTTAATTAAATTTGCTAAGGTTGCCATTATTGTTGGTATTATATGTTGGGCACCTCAGTGTTATAGCTTGTCGGAACCGAGATGAAAAGTTTTAAATCTTGGGCACAAGAAACAGGGACCTTGCGTGTCATAATTTCATGATATTGATGAAAAGGTCATTTTTGGAGCCAAATGAGTTAATAAATTATATTACTCGATATGTGCCTAAGTATAAAAGTGCTTCAAGTGAAAAGTGTGTGAGAGAAGACACTTTTTAATTATAAAAGCAATAGGCAAGGAATTCATTAATCATGATTTGAATATTTTATAATTTTCTTCTTGAGCTCTGGGCTAGTGTTTCTGAGTTTCTACTCTGTGCAATTGTGCTGAGGTAAAAATTTGCAAGATCTCTCCACTGTGTTTCATCTGTATCTGAGAGAGGATTTCTGAAGCATTGGTTTAAACTTTATGCACACTGAGAGTGCAAATCAATTCTGAGATTGTTATTTACTATTGAACTTCATATTCTGGAAGGGTGGATTTATTCTAGAAACTTGATTTAAGAGTTTCTTGTCTGGTGAATTTGTTGAGAGTGCTTGGGACTGAACGCCATGAATGCTATGATAATGTGGTGTTTAATTTGCTGATCGTATGCAATAGGAGAAGAGGACTGCTTTCTATGGTAATGTGGCATCTTTAATGCTGACCGTATGCAGTTAAGAATCGACGGCTGCTAGTCGTTTCAATCATTGAAGGGAATCGTGGAGCTGCTGGTCTATTCTCATTTCAGCGTATGAAATTCAGACAACAAGACGGCAAGCGTGGGATTAAGGCTGGACGTGGCACAGCCATATAGACACATTGCATTCTCAAACGCTTTAATGGTATGTCTAGTTTATTAACATACAACATTCAATTTGGTTGTAGCAATTGAATTATGTTTTTCCAGAATTTCTGAAAACATACAAAAGACTATTGCTTGTGGTGACGTTTTATATATTGAAAATTTTTCACAAAAACAAAGAGATTGAATGTAATTTCCAGAATTTGCGCCAAATAAGCATTCTGAAATAATTGTATATGCTGGCTGAGAATTGTCAAACTGAAAATGTATATTTAAATAAAGAAATTATTGTTAGAAATTGTCATCTTCGTGCAAAATCAAATTGCATTATCAAAGAACCAGGTTGGGCTCATTACAAAATTACCTTGTCTTTTAATAGTCGTCCCCTGTCGTCCTTGTAAAAAATGGCCCAAAAGTACCCACGTACTGGAAACACGTCCCACCACCCCCTGTTGTCCCCGTCACTAAAACTCAGTGGAACATAGCTTGTAACTCATTAGGTATGATGTCTTGAAGGTTATCATCATCAACTAATCTCTAAATACACATGTTGAGGCCAACAAGAATCTTTGCATCTTTGAAAATAGGGGAGAAATAAAAACCGGGGTTCAAATAGTAGATAGTAGTGGTAATATGTTGGAGTTGTTGATTCCACCTCTGATCAATTATGCATCATATGGGTTCTGTTTGGTCTTGTTTGACTCATACAAACATTGAATCACCTCTTTGGCCTTATTCATGCCCTTGTATAGACACCCCATGGAGTTTTGAGAACCCATGTGTGATTGTAGATGTACTTTGTGATATTTCTTCCTTTTTTAATCAAATTCTTCACCCAACTTAGTTTCCTTATGTCCTTAAGGAGTATGTTAAAATAGTGGGAACCACAGGGGTGCCAAAATAATGTCGAGTGTCTTGCCTCTAGTTGCATTGTTGGTCACAATATGAATGACATTTTGCATTCTCACTTCCATCACCTCATTTAACATGTTGCATAAGGTCTCTGTATTTTTTATTTCGTTGGAAACATTAGTTGGTTTTAAAGATGTCGATTGTCGCCTAAAGCCACTAAAAGGTTGATGAGTGTCCTATTTATGACTTGCATCCACCCATAAGATAAAATGGTGCAACCTTTCTTTACCAAAATTTTCCTTTGTTCTGCCACTGGTCAGCGTGTGTTTTGGACCTCATCTTGCAATAATGACCCACTCAACTCATGAGGACTTGGAGCCTATGTAGTGACCAATTGTTCCAAATAACAACTAGAAGCAACATTGAGTTGAATATTATTGTGGTACCAAAATATTGCATATGCCAACTTTGCCTCATGTTGTGATTCTCTATTCCATGCAATGCTTTCCAATGAAATTTGTGCATTGGGAGTGTTATGGGGAACACGAAAACTAGAATATGGCTGCTGCTGCCTACACTACTTAATGCTCGTATCCATGGCCAAATGGAACAAGATACACCTGTATCTCCCTATGACCTCGTAAAATTGAAATTTGGGATTGTGGCTGTCATTGCCTCTATTGTTCTCTCTTTATCTGCCTTCTTTTGCTCACATGCGATAAGGAGTGCTTTTGCCTCCCCCTCAACATCTTTAGTAGCTTTTACACGTGGCCTAACATCTCAGCAAGGGATTTGTGCAGGGTGATATTTGAGTTGATTTTTGTCACCATTCATAGGCTTAGTGCAATGGTTACAAACATAGTTGAAAAACTCGAACTCGCCTCAGACTTGGCAGACCAAAAAATTGGACTTGGACTCGGACTCGGAAAAGACTCGGAAAAGGACTCAGCAAAAGAAAAAAACTATAGTTTTACAAAAACAAAGAAATTAATGCATTTAGAGAACATAAGAGATATAAGTGAAACATTACACATGTTATATGAATCCCAAACACTTAATGTTTGAAATTTCATCATAGTTTCAAACTTTAAAATGTATATCAGCAGCTTAAGTTTATAAATGTTAACAAAATGACATATAGTGATATGTCCAAATGTGAAAAACAACAAACTAAAGACTACATCTTCCTTTTCCCTCTCCTAAAATAACTCAATTTTTCAGGCCTTGAACTAGTAGGTGTTGAGGTATTTAAATGAGGGATTAATTCTTCTTCTTCATCATCAAAGTCCTCGTCTTCGTCATCCTCCATTTCAGCAAAGTCACCCTAAAACCTTGTTTTGAGCAAGCACAAAGAAAATGACTCAAAAAGTGAAAAAAAAATCAAATTATAAGTTGTTGGGCGTGTCCAAGCAGTAGCAAGAGATGTTGGACTCGCGGTCTCAAATTCACAAGTCTAGAGGGAGTGACTCACTTGGACTCGACTCGCGAGTCCATGGCGAGTCGACTTGGCTCGCCTTTGGACTCGCGAGTCCGTGGCGAGTCCGTCGAATTTTTAAACTATGGTTACAAATAACCTCCCCTTCACACTGCATCTAGTGTCCCATGTTTCTAGCAAGGATCTATTGGTTTGCCATCAATTCTACTTGCAAAAGCCATTTTCTTTTAGAAAGATACAATTGTGCTCAATCATGACATGCGTAGGTGTATGATTTCAATGGAGATGCATAATTTCTTGTTTAAAATACATATGCTACAACATAATGGAACAAATGTTTTTAGGTTTATAAATACATATAGGTTTATGATTTGATGGTACAAATGTATACATAGGAAAACCAACATCCATTTGCCTCGTTAACGAGTTCTATTGCAGGTTGAAGACTCGGTATGAAATTTGAGTAGTGTTTCACATTGGATGGTTAGATTAGAAGAGATTAAAGACCCTCAACTAAGAGCTATCTTCTTAGAGATTGCCGTGACATTTATGAAAATTCATTTGAGTAGAAAACAACATATTTATGAAGAAGAAATTTGTGAATCTGATATGGAAAAGTTGCAAGATGATTATGTATACATGGCATTTACCGAATTTAGGAAAATGAAAGTTTTTCTTATATGACTTTTGTGATTTTAATTGGTAAATTTGCGAAAACATGTGTAATAAATATATTTTTATAAAAAAAATTTAATGTGTGGTTTTTACGTAGTTATACATATAAGCATTTAATCAGATACCTACATATTTATTCATACACAGATTTTTTTGAAGCATTTATTCTATATATACCTAATATTTATTATTTGACAACTTACAGTGACCATAACTGAAATATATAGTAGGATCCCACATTCGAATGCATATGTTTTTTTGGGTCCCGTTTTCTCTTAATAAAGTAGTTAGATGATTTGAAGGCAAGTGTGTAAGCATAACGCACACAAAAGGGGGTTGCAATACATTTTAAATAATATGGAGTGAATGAAACTTTTTTGAGAGCAAATATGGAAAAAAAAAACTTTCAAAACAATGGTCATAGATTTTTTTTGGTTTTAAATTTTTATTAAAGCTCATTGCTGGTCTGGTATGGGCAGACCTATTCTATGGGTTTCCACATACTCTGAAAACATTTGAAGGCAATAGATCTTCCAAACGATTAAGTCCACACTCATTCCTCCTCTACCTTGTTCCCATCCCCATCCTCCCTCACAGAATCTGATTAAGCTTGTGAGTGGAATTCAACCATATTTTGTTGTCTCACACACACACATGCACATGCACAGTTTGAAAGGTGAATTTTTTTTTTTTTTAATCTCCTGCTGCATTTCCAAATTTAGTGAAAATTTTGTGTTTCCGTGAAATTGCAGCTGGCCCAGGGGATGAGGTCCCTCATTTGTAGCCTCACCAGTTCATAGCTCCGGGTCAAAGCATTTACCCCTCTTTTTTGCAAATAGTAGCATGTTGTGATGGTTAAGTTGTTGTGCTGTTGTTCTTGCCATCAAGGTTCTAATCCCATAAGGGATGATGTCCCCCATTTGTGGCCTCACCGGCTCATAGCTCCGAACCAAAACATTTACCCCTTTTTATAAAAAGAAATTGCAGCTGGCCCATTATTTATATCATCTACCAATCTCCATCTTCAATAAAGAAGCATGAGCTTCTGATCTGGTTTTCTTTTTCCTCTTTTGCAGGTTACTTGAGCACTCCTCTCCCCACAATAGTTTCTGTTTTTCTGTCTTCTTTATAACTTGGTTTGTTCCTTTAGGCTAATGTTCATTTTGATGAGAGTTCAAGGGAAAAAATGTATATTAGACAAGGGAGCTGCACCTCTCAAATTCTGAGAGAGGTCACATTGTTCCGAGTGATATTCTCACATCTATTGCAGAATTTGTTGCTGTCACTATTTTGCAATGGATTAGGGTTCACATTTAAACTAAGCTTGTGAGTTTGAAATGCAAGATTGTCAATAATAGCCTTCCCAAGGTAGCTAAAAGCTAAGGCAGGGGTCCTATGAGGGGGGCTTGGGCTCTATTTTTAAGGAAAGGGAGGTCCCATGAGAAATTTTTTGGGGGCTAAAAGATTATTTAGAATCTTTTCTTCCAAAATAGGAGCCCCTATTTTTTAGGCCTCTAAATTTGAGCGGGTGAAAATGGGGTGGGGCTGGAAATAGCCCCACCAGCTTAGGAAAAAATCCTGCCACATGTCCACAATTTGCTCATTTGTTTCCCACCAAAAAAATAAAATTTTGAAAGAAAACAAAATTTTAACTTTTTTGTTTATATTTTAAATTAAAAATCTCCCCAACTTCCTTAAATTTAGGAACTGAAATTTTTAAGATGAAACATTTTATAAAATTCATGGAACTGCTCACCTTTAAACATTTTTTAAAAATCTCAGCGACCACAGCTCTATTTTTAAGGAAGCCCCCTCCATAGGTCCCCAACCTAAATGAATGACAGAATCAAGTCACTGTCCACAAGTTTTGGGGACATCCCAATACCTGAAATGGTCGTCATTTTTCGGAGGTGGGGAGATAGGTCACTGCAGAACAGAATCTTTTTTGGTAGTCTTCTGTATAATCCACCACATGTGCCTTGCTCATTTTTTTGTTTTTATCCGTCTCTCCTCTAAATAAGCTGAACCGTTATATGCCAATATGTAGAAACGTGTGCTTAAAGATAATAATTACAGCCCTGTGTAGTTGTGCTCATCCTGCCGTTAAGGACCATTCAACTTTTGGCAAGATGGAGATTGCAGTAGAAAAAAAATAAAAAGCAGGAATTATCTTGTTGACCTTTGTGAATTTCAACCGATAAAAAATGACTAATTGCACCTGCTCGAGTGATTTGTGTTTTTTTCTGAAATCCTGGATACATAGAATGTGACTCCACCATGGATAACAAAAAATTGAATGCAGCATGATAAAAAAAAGTGATGCACATCAATGAAGCTTGCTCACTGTTGTTTTGTTTGTACTTTCTCTTCAAGAGCCTTGACCCGTCAAAACAGCCACAAAAGCCTGCTTTTCCTTCACCTGATTCAGTGTAGAATATTAGCAACCAATATTACCTTTGGTCCAACTACATAGCTGCTATATTATCTCTTCTAGAAGGAAACGCACGTTTCCATTATGTTGATTGACAGAAATAGATTACTTTTTAATCTATTTTAATGTAAAAAGGTTTAGTATAATGTTTACTGTCGTTTTTTTGTAGGTACGAGTGAGTGACTCATATGGACTAAAATTTCCTCGGGAGTTTGCACTTCTAATGAAGCAGCTTCTATACTTCGACCGTTATACACGCTTGCTGGCTCCAAACCTAAATATGCTACGAGATGATAGAATTGCCCTGGGCTCTAGAAAGAGAGACTATGGCACTAGAATGGGTGAATTCTACGAGTTGTGACGTGCATCTTCTTATTGTTGGTTTTCATAATCCATTAACAATGGGCCATAAAATTCCACATCAGAAATTGCTTTCCAGTTCATCATCAATCTTTATGGTTTATATAACATTGGAAAAAACAATTAGAAATTAAAGGCCAACATCTGGCTTGATGGCTTTTCCACAAGGCATGTAAACATTATAATATTTTATGGAATCTAAGTGGCTTAATTTTCAATACTGAATATTTGGAGCATGAGTGACACCTTGACACTAATTTTGATTGAATATATGCTTCACTTTCTATCGATTCAATAACCCTTCATTGATGCTGTATATGATACAATTTAATGATTCTTAATCCCCATAAATCATTCAGACGTTTTCAAATATTCAGCAAATCTGTGATTGAGATTAACACCTTTTTGTTTTATGTATGTGAACCTGATCAATATCATTCAAATGTATTTTTGCATGTTTAATTCGTTTAAGATGGTAGCCATAAAATCCATCAGAAACATTGTAATGTACTATGGGAATTCATACTGTAAATATATTTCTAAGGAAGTATGAAGCACTCTACGTCTAATTAGTTGGTTTTTTTTTAATACAAACAGATATAGCGAAGTGTTAACCATGAAATTTGTGTGATTGGTGGTAACTTGTCAACAACAAACCGTATTGGTACCTTTTCTAGTTATTAGATGATAATGGTGTTGATATTTGACCTTAAAATTGCCTTTATTAATATATATTTATGAAGTTTATACCATAGTTTAAAAAATCACTGGACTTGAGTCTCGAGTCCAAGCGAGTCACTCCCTTTGGACTCGCGAGTTTGAAGCATAGACTCGTGCGAGTCCAACATCAAGACTTGTGAGTCCTTGTGATGGACTCTCGCACTGCTTTGACACACCCAACAACTTATAATTTGATTTTTTTTCACTTTTTGAGTCATTTGTTCTTTAATGATGAAGAAGAAGAATTAATTCATTTAAATACCTCAACACCTACTAGTTCAAGGCCTAAAAACTTGAGTTATTTTAGGAGAGAGGGAAAAGGAAGATGTAGTCTTTAGTTTGTTGTTTTTCACATTTGGACATATCACTATATGTTATTTTGTAAACATTTATAAACTTATGTTGTTGATATACATTTTAAAATTTGAAACTATGATGAAATTTTAAATATTGAGTGTTTGGGATTCCTATGACGTGTAATGTTTCAATTATGGCTCTTATGTTCTCTAAATGCATTAATTTCTTTTTTTTTGTAAAACTACGGTATTTTTATTTTGTTGAGTCCTTTCCTTAGTCTTTTTCGAGTCCAATTTTTTGGTCTGTCGAGTCCGAGCTTTTCAACTATGGTTTATACAAACAAAACCTAGGCACATCCCTATATCTAGGCTTATGTTTCAATTGTTGTACTAGTTAATAAGATATCAACAAAAAAATCTATTATACCCATACTAACTTGCCAAAATAGTTGAAGCCTATAGAATAACTAACCCCATCTCGATTGCGATAATATCATATTATGTGTGACCTAGTCGGGGGGAGAAAACAAATTATCCAAGCCTTTCCACCACTATAGAAACAGTTACGTTTTTCACAAAGGACACTTTTGAATGAGGCATTATTCTCCTCACCCCTATCTTCCTCAATCACAAAATTTTCTTAAGAAAATTGCCTCAGGCATATTGATTTACTTTTTTTTTGACAATAGCTTCTACAACGCCAATTATAGACAAATTTGCTTCCTTGGGCACATTGATTTGTAATTTTTTCGATAATAGCTTCTACAATCAATTGTTTACAATATTTTTCCTCTTGATGTTGTGAAGATGCTCCACAAAATAGTTGAAGTGGACTTTAGCTTGATAAACGTCCTCACGTTGTCATGGAGGAGAAATGTACAGGTAATAGTGGAAAGCATGGTCATGCAGGATAGACTGAGCAACATCAAAAGTATTCCAATGCCCTCTTATAAATCCTAAGATCCAATAATTGTTTTGTTGTCGTCGTGCAAATTCTCACCCCCTAGTGACTTGTCCTACCTTTGCGAAGCTCCTAAAATGTAAATCATCCATTTTTTTAGCACCAAATCAATGATTTCTTGTTCCACAAACCCCATAAATTTTGCCACCAATTCCATGCCCAACACTTGTTGCTTCAATTTTCCTTCCTCCATCTCTTTTACATGCTTCCAATCAACCATTTCCCCCTAAGCAATGAGCACCGACAATGGAAGCCATGATAGATCACCCTCAAAACTCAAATGCGAAAAATGCAGAATGATAGAATAGTAATTTATTCGTTTTCATTCAATACCATTACATTGTAATGAATGCCTTATCTTTTTATCGTTACCCTGCACACTTCTATCACATGCTAATTGTCATGCTTATGGAGACCCTTTCCCATTATCAGCTCTTTCCTATATTTCTTTATGGAGTAATATTATGGTCTCTAATGGATAATTGTTATAATAACTATATTCCCTTGATTCTATACCTCAGTTAGCTACCTAGTTTGTTGTTGATGCCTAAGAGGCTCATGCCTAAATAAGGGCAGTCACCAAGTTTTACAGGAGTGGGAAACGGGTGCGCCTTGTAAAGCAACCTCTGGGGTTTTTAAGAAGCTGGCTCTTCTTGTCGGGGTTTGGATAAAAAGGGGGAAGGACCCTCTGTTGCAAAATATAGACACCTAAGTCTACTTACGCAAATTCATAATAAAGTTTAGTTCTCTCCTAGGGCAATATCGATTAAATATTTATTATTTAATTAATTTATGCCACTCCTAATTAATTAATCCAATTAATTAATTACTGTCAAATAAAGTTAATGACAAACTATAACCATTTAGTTAATTAAATCCTCATTCCTCTATTAATTTAAATAAATATAGTTTGTCTATTTAAATTAATTCATAAACCCCCTTTATTCCTCCCTTTATTAAAATACCCCCTTTTAATCAATTTGAGCACATGGCTCTTAACATTAGCCCCTAACCTAACCTATCTCAACCACTTAACAAATTATCCTAACTCAACCCAACTCATTCACACATACTAACCTCTCTTAACTAGTTAATTAACCTTGATTAACTAATTATCCCCTCCACTCAGTCTCTCTCCTCCCATCACATCCTCCTAATCCTCCCACTTTCCCTCTAATCCAAAAGCTAACCACTCCCTAAATATTTGCACAATCCTAATCCAAGCATTAAGAAATCCTAAGCCAATGTCAAAGTCAACTCTTGTCACATCCTTTCCAATCCCCAACCATATGCATTAAAGTCTTCCTTAAATGCACTTACACATCTCTTACACCTTGTCCCTTCCTAGGAATATTATAATCCTTCTTCCCACTTCTCCAAATCCCTCACAATCTCCAAAATGGTCACATTCCCCAATCCTTCTCCAACCCTCAAATACCACTCCCCTTGTGACACTTGTCACAATGTGATGCATTTGAGAAAGCACAATCCATATGCTTTCTCTCAAGTGCATCCTAGCCCTTCATAAACTTTCAATCCTAGCCCTCCATTTCTCCTCTTCGCCTATAAATTGAGGCCTCATTTCCTTCAAATCATCGCCCATTTTCAAGAAAAGTTATCATGCCCTTTTGAGAGCCAAAATCACCAAACATACCATCATAATCCCAAAATCATTTCCAGTCTTTGAAGCTTGAGCAAGTATCAGTGAGCACACATCCTAAGTATTGGACAATTCTCTACATCAAGAAGGCTCTTTTGGGTGCTCTTAGTTTTCCCTCTCTCACTTATTTGTTTTCTTTGTCTTCTTGTATATGTTGTTTTGCTTTTATTAGTTGATTGTCTTAGTTCACTATTGCATTCCTAGTTAGACTAATATTTCCATTGCATACATTCTAGCATGCCCGATCATTTCTCTCATCTATTCTTCATCTTTTATTTGAAAAACTAACCCAAGTACTAAAGATTTTTTGTTGTTTAAGTGTGTTTCTAGGTATTTGTTGGTTTTTGCAGGTTGGGAAGCTCACGATGGGACATTTGTGTCGTCATTCTCATCCTCAGTTTTTACACAGTCATAAAAAACACAACCAGCAGGATCGTTGGGACAGTTGGCAGGATTGAAGGATAAACCCGCGCGATTGCGTTCCCGCAAATAGACCCATTTGTGTCTTTACCTACTTCTCTTTGTCTCCCTTTCTCTCTTTGACAAACGACGGGATCGCAGTTTGACCTTGCAGGACCGCTCTTTGACAATTTGTATGCCTTGTTAGCACTATTTCTGTAATTTTCAAAAAATGAAGGCTAAGGTGTTGTTTTCCCGCTTAAAATTTTTTATTTTAAATCTTCTAGCGGTTGATAGCTTCATTTTCCAAAGTCTGTGGTATTTTCTTATAATTTGAAGTCTTCATCGCAAGGTCATTGATGTTAAGTCATGTTAGTTGTCAAGGTTGCGAGCTTGCGAGCAACGTCAAAATAAAGCTTTGTTGCATGGTCGCTAGTTGTTTTTTTTTAAGCAATTTCATGTCGCGAGCAATTTCATCTTGCGAGTTGGCGATGGAGATTTGTTGAATAAAGATCAATAGCACTCGCTAGCTTGCAAGATGATGAAATATTTGAAAAGGAGAGCGACGAGCTCGCAAGTGAAGAGAATTTGGTAGCATTGTCACTAGCTCACGAAGGAAGAAAAAGGTTCTGGGGATATATGGCAAGTTTGTGATTAGCTATCATATAATCAGGTTGTACTTTTTTGACATGCTGGATATAGAAAGGAAAAGAAAGGGAGGTCTTAAGCAATCAGGTAAGGACATGTGTATTTTTCTCCAGGTGGCGTAAAATTTGAATGACGTTCAATTATATCGACATACACTTGTTGTTTGCGCTAACACTCAAAGAAGGAATAAATGCCAACTAGTTGCAATCATTGAAGGCCACTCATGCATGCGTAAGAAGTAATGGTGAATCGATACCGAGTTGATTTCTATCAATTGCATGATTGAGCTTAGATTTGGTACAAGTGATTTCTGCTTCCAAGAGATTTGAGCGCTATAATAGAGATTGTGTTCTAAGTTTGATTTGCAACTATCCATCAACTTAGCAAAAGTATCTGTCTGCAAGTTTCAAAATGAGCAAGGTGATGTCAAGTGGAGGTTCTAAGGCTTCTGGTAAAAAGGAGGTGGTGATGAAGAAGTATATAGATGAATTTGCAGACTTATTACTAGGAACTTCTAGTGCAATGAGTGCTAATTAGATGGAATGGAGGGACTGATGGTGCAAGTGTAGAAATGCAGTCACATTAATCATTCGGGTAATTCTTTTTTCCACTACTTTTGGAATAATAGAGTTAAACCAGTTCCAATGAGTAACCCATGGAATTTGAATATGGTAAAGCTAATTGTACCTGATGTTTTTGTTGATGTTGATTTAATCAAGGAGTTGGCAAAGCGGTATTGTCCTGTGTCTAGGGTAATTAAGAAGAAAAACAAAACTGCTATAGTTTCCATAGATAGACAATTTTGTGGAAGCTTTTAAGATTTTAGGAGCTATATGTACAAAAATAAACTTGGAACAAATAACCAATGATTATGAAAGGCATGACAAGTTGATCAAAATGCATGAAATGCCTAGATATATGCCTAGGGTAGATGGGAGATTGGTTAAGATTCCTGATAATCTGAAACCACCATTTGACATTTCATTTTTCCACTACTACATGCAATGTACAATATATGGATTGTGTAGGGTTTTGGGATTTGATGAAGATTCCATAGTGACAAAGGATTTTCTAATGATGGCCATGGACATCAAACATCCAAACGTGAATATGGATTATGATTATGTTGGATATGTGGTAGATTTCATACACAATGCCCTAGTGGAGATTTAGGGTGTTTCTCATGTTCCTACATTCAAGCATTGTTCGATGTTGATGTTTTTAATTCTATTTTACAATGAAAATTTTATGGATAAGGAATTGGAATTGTTTAAAGAAGAGTGCGGAGTAGAAGTGCCTTTGCAGAGATGGACTCAAGTTTGGGACAATAAGTCTTCTCAGTCTTCTTTTATCTATTTTGAGAATTGGATTGTCACTCCAATCTTAGATATGCTAGGGGTTGATAGGGAGAGGTTGTCCATTAATGTGAGGAGAATCCAGAGAGCCTGGCAATTTGTCCCAAAATGGAAAATCTCTCACAATTGGGGAGATTTCTTCCTTTTTGACAACTTTATTATCATCAGAGTCTATGGGTGTTCTCAGCCCCCACATGTTCTACCAAAATGTGTGCCTATCAGGATTGCCTTTATGGAATTTATTTCGTAGTTAGCTTTGGTTGATAGGGAGTATCTAGAGGGGCCCAAGAGAGGTACATTTGTCCCTAGACTTTGGGTGGTATCAGACTTCTCCATTGGTAAGAAGGCCTTTGATGAGATAAATAGTTTTTTGAAGCAATACATGTTGGTTCATGTTGTTTCCAGATTTTGTGATCCAAAGAATTTTCTTAAAGTTGCATTAAAGACCATGACTCCCTGGGTTACAGTTAGAGATCATGAGCCCTTGGATGAAGAGGATGTGGCAAGAAACTTGCTTGAAAATAGTGAAGTCCAAGAGAGGAGAAGAAAATGGAAAGACCTAGTGAGAGAAGAGACAGAATGGAAGGAGTCAAACCCTATATTCTTTGGATTTTTCCCTGATAACCCATATCTCAAAAGAATTGAGAAGATGCTTGGTCTATATGAGACCTTAATGGCACAAGTACCACAATTTCACAATGAGGGTGCCCAATCACAAGAATCTCAGAGAACACATGCCTTGCATGGAAAAAGGTCCTTAAAGGAATTTGAAGAAGATGTGGAGAGTGGTGATGAGGCAGTATCCACCAAACAACCACCATAAAAAGGCAAAGGAGTAAAGAAACAACTGCAGTTGTGAAGAGAAATCTAGTAAGAGTTGTGGTCACAAAACAAGAGAAAAATTAGAGCACAACTAAGGGAAGTTAGACAAGATGAGGAGCAAGGTGAAAATGAAATAGCACTTGCCACCGGGCTTGATGAAAGGGTTGTGATGTCCAATGATTTCATGAAGGATGGTGAGTTTATCAAGTCCAGTGAAGTCAAAAGTTTCTTAATCAGACTGAAACAAAGTGATTAAAAACAGTCGGGTTTCACAGGAAGGTGGTGAACACAGAAATGAAGATATTGTAAAAACTCTTCAAGAATATGATCCTGACAGTGAATTGGTCACAGTAGAGCAGGAAAGAGAACTGGTCAATAATAGAGGAATGCTATTAATGCCTGATTGGGACATCCAATCTACTTTCATCATTGATCAAACCAGGAAACAAGACAACACCATGTTCAAATCAGAATTTTAAATTGATGATGTGTTGAGAGGGTCAGGCTTTGATCCTAAATCAAAGACCTTAGCTATTTGGTCCTTGGCTCCTCCTACACAAAAAACACATGTGCTGACCATCAGAGAGGAAAGGAAGGATGATAGAATGATATGGAATTTGTAGAACATTGGGCATACAAAGATTGCTCATTTGATGACCCAGTTATCATTTTTGAATTTGGAAAAGACAGAGGATCTATCTAAAAGATATGAGAAGAACTTCAACCAGACGATCGCCTTGGCCAAGAAATATGAAGAAGTAATCATCAAGAAAAATACTTTGGAAGAGAAGCTAAAAGAACTAAAATAGAAGCAAGCGAATGAGCCCCTTCAAGTGTTAGCAATAGACAAGGTGGATGCATCTACAAAACTTAGGCAGATGCGACCTCTATGAAAGGAAAAACATGACAAACATAGGAGGAACAAAATGTCAAGGTTGTTATTGTTGTTGTTTTGGAATTCTTGAAGCATAGAGTTGGTGTGTTGAAGGGGAAAGCGGCGATAGTGCATCAATTGCACAATTCATTGAAGGATGCAAGCAATGTAGCATCTGATGTTGTAGCGTTCCTTGGGCCTATGTTTAATTTGTGGTCAGGCAAGAGAAGACTAATGGATAGATTGAACACAACTATGTTGTATAGTGGTGAATTCCCTCCTAAGATCACTGAAACCAATGCAATGGTAGAGGAAATCAATGCCTCTTATGCATTTTTCAATGGGAAGGATAGTCTAATTAAGAACAAGCTAGACTTATTTGGCAAGGGATACAATGCAGTGAGCTCGTCAATTTATGATGATAATAATGAATTAAAGGATTATTTTGTTTGGGAGGGAGAATTCAATTTTATTTGGAAAATTAATGATGTAAATGAAGACATGGACAAGCAGATTGACGATGATCATTTCAATGGTTTGATGGATGTTCTAATAAAATTTGAATTTGATCTAGTTAAGTTTATTATTGATGCCAAAGCGGTCATAGATGCCAGTTGGACAGATGTTGTTGCAAAGATGGAACAAGAAAAAACATTTGATTGGCCAACCGACAAAGAGGTTAACAGGTGGGATGCCATGCTAAAGAAGAAATAAACCTCTTGTTGCTGCAACGACCTATTTTGCTCATGATTGTTTCATCATTGGGGAATTTTTATCTTTTTGTTGTTTTGGGAAGGTTGTTTTAAAAGGCTTAGATTCCTCAAAGGTAATCTGCAGCTTGTTGCATCCTTATCATATAAAAGGATTCCAAGACTACCTTGAGAGATATGGAAGAATTGCCAGTTTTGAATCGATAAGATTGTAACTCTGATATTAGATCAAGAACTTGATTAGATGTTTTGAAGCTTATTCAAGATGTACGAAATAATTGATATCAATACAAATACAAATCCAAAGGAAGATTTTAAAGTTCCAAATATGATTGTCTTTGTTATAAGTTTTAGTTTTTGTTTAAATTGAATAGTAAAGGACTTGTTCAATTTATCTATTTGTAAGGCAGATTATAAGATTGTTTTAGGGTTTCTTTCAAGGAGAGAACTAATTTCCTTAGAATAGTTTCAATGAGATTTGAATTTTCTTGTGAATTGGATGATTACATTTATAGTGTAAATGTGGAATGATATGTAAGGCATATTGATATTCTGCAAGAGATCTGCAAGTGTACTTTGGTTGAGTGTTGTTGTGGGGGATTTTGTATGTGTGAAGTGACTCCAAGCCCTAGGATAAGGCATTGGTTTTTTATCTAAATGGAGTAGGTGGATACTATCATCAAATCAATACTTTGTTAATTTGGTTTGTTTTGTCCTATCAATACAATGAATTATAGGATAAGCTTCGGTAAAAATCCACTATCTACTTGGTTATTATTTTGTATGGGTCAATAAAGCATAAAATAGGTAAACTCGCCTGAGTCTGTTTAGCTCAAAGTGAAGAAGGTAGAATTACCTTTTTACTGTTGTTATTCTTCTTGCTTGGTCAGTATTTGGGCAATATACTAGAGTGTACTTGTTATTACAAGTGATCATGAAGTAGTAAGAAAATATAACCAAGAGGAAATGGTGACTCTATTGGGGAGCTAAGAGGCAAGTGTGCATTTAAAATTTTTCCTTGAACCTCTCATTTGTTACTTATAAAATATTTGATATCCATTTTAAAATCACAATTACATGTTGCCCTCTTATTAGTTTTTTTTAATGTGTTCAAAGTAAAATCTCACATATTTTCCCAACGTAATTTGGGTGGCGGCTCCAAGTTCTAGTCTTCCAGTGTTGTGTTGGATTTTATTGGTAGTTCAAGTTTTGTGAAGATTTTATTTTAAGTAAGATGAAAAATACCAGGGTATACTTGAAAGAACACCCAAAATCCATTTAGAGGATGAACTCCCAAAGGCTCCTAGAAGAAATTGGTCTAAAAAGGGAGATTTTACTAATACTTCTTCATGGAAGCCTAGATCCTCATGACCAAGTCAGCCTTTAAGTATTGTCCATGAGAAAAGTCCCACTTCTTCCATAAGTTCTGAGTTTGATGGTCTAGGATACTTTGACAATTTGTTTGACACCCCTATACAAAAGGATATACCTCAGCAGAAGGGGATATAACCCATGTTAAATTCAAGATGGAAAATCAAAGAAAGGACAATAAGGATTCTGAACCTCAGAGTGCTTCAAGCAGGGGTATTTCTTCCTCGATTTTGATAGATATCTCTTATGCGTGAACTGAGAACCAAGGAGATATAGATTTCATCGGTTTAGATGATTCCCCAGGTTCTGAGATTACTCTACCTGACCCAGAAGAACTTTTTGGAGATATCAATGTCCTAAAATTAGAATTAAAAGAAAAAAATGATTCTCAAACAAAGAAGGGAAAAGGACAGAGAAGAATAAACCATAAATGCTCTTGCTGAGAGGGAGGATTTACAAAAAAAGAATTTCTCAACTTAAATGGTAAATCAAGGATATAAAGGCCTGAATACAGAGCTCTTTGGTGATATGGGTGCCTTGAGGGAAGAATTCCAGGAGAGGGAGCATGTTTTGAAGAAAAATGAGTGTGAGGGTGAGGGTTGTGTGATACAATAGATTTCCACTGGAGGATGAGAAAACTTTTAAGGCTCAAGGTTCTCAACAAGAGCCACCAGTAACCAATATCAGTAAAACTATTTTAGATAAAGGAAAACAAAAGGTTACTAGCATACATATTAGTGAGCCCAAAGATGGAGAAAACATACCTCAGAACATCTCTTTACTTGATGTAGAATTAGAAAGAGCTAGAAAAGAAAAGGAGGATATTGCCAAGGAGTTGGAGAAAGCTGAATTGGAAGTTGTTGCTACAGAGATGCAAATGAAGATTTCTTTCTTAAATTCTCCTACACATGCTAATGTGGAAAATACTACTACTATGACAAGTCAAAGCAACTTGGGAGTTGGTCCAAAAATTTAGACAAGTAACAGTACAAATCTCCAAGGATTCGGTACAACCCAAGTGATGACATGTAACTAATTGAATGTTCAATGTTAAGTATAAGATAATGCAAGGCATTAAATCAGTTAATGTATTGTATTGTCATTGATGTCAACTTAATATCATGTGTACGATCATATACATAATTCCAAAGACTTTAGAGAAACAATGGAACAAAGGTTATGCTTTTAGCAATACATAAAAGTCATGTATTCACTAAATGACAAACAACCCCGACGGAGTGCACACCATCGGTAAAAGAAAAGAGGAACAGTCACAGTGTTACCTGACGATAGGAAGCACAGTGTTGAGCAAAACCATAGAATGCCTGACGAGAAAAGCAAAGAGTAACCCGACAGAAGAAAATATAGTGTTACTCGACAGACGGAGATCATGAAGCTAACTAGAGTCTCGCCAACGGAACTGTTAGTTGTCACCGACAACTAACTGCAAAGGTGACCGACGGAATAGAGAGTTCTGAAAATGACAAAATATCTAGTTGGCAGAGCTAAATAAGGACTCAACTAGTTGTCTACTTTGTTTTATTCGACCATAGATAAGTGATTGATTTAAAGCTGATTTGTACAGTTGGCAAGAAGATATCTACAAGACAAATCAAGAGTTATGTTTTAAATCTAATTGGCTGGATTGTTTTTCATGCCAAGAATCAAGAATCAAGAAACAGTGAATATCATGTCTATATAAGAGACAAGCTTAATTCATTAAAAAAAAAGAGATTAAGGGGAGTGAATAAAAAGAGGATGCTGAAGAGAAACTGATGAAGAACAACTTCATGCAGTGCTGATCAAACAAGATGAAGGAAGGGTTAAGGAATTCTGTAGACACCGACGAACAGTGAGCACAACATCACAGAGAAGAAAGTATGGAGCACAAAGGATTTAATTGATACATTGGTCAGAGAGGTAATGTACTTAAATAGATATGAAAATATGCAATTTAAGTTGCAATATGAACAAGTCATAATGTTTTAGTTTAACCATTGAAGCATCAAGTCTCTTAACTGAGCAGGACTCAACAGTCTTCTATATATTGAGGTACATCTCAAGGAGTGCCGAAAAGGTTGATTCATGAAAATAGAATTGGATATGCCTGATGCCTATTGACAGTCTAAGAGAGAGGCTGATTCAAAGATGGTAGCATTAGATGCCTGATACTAAGTGACAACCTCTATGTATAAAATCCTCTAACAAGGTCACACCTAACAGTGTGTTTGTAACCTTTAACAGGGTTGGCTCTTAACAGGGCTCACTTTAGAAGAGTGAAAATTTGGGGTACCGGTCCCAGTGGTTTTTCCCTTAACAGGGTTTCCACTTTAAAATCCATGTGTTATGTGTGTATGATTTATTTATTTATTGTTTTGTATCTTACATAATTCATTCTGGATATATCGGTATACTCTGCTTATTTACTAAGTTTCGGTAAATAGTTATACTGCTTATCAGTAATCAAGAAAGAATAAGGATTGACAGAGCAAACCAACAGACAATTAATCATTATTAGTATTTCATGGCATGCATCTTGTAAGGACATAATAATCTGAGGTTTATTGGTTGGTGATTAAAGTTTGAAGGATAAATTTTTGAGGCCACTGATTCACCCCCCCCCCTCTCAATTATTACTAGCAATTGGTATTAGAGCTTGTGTGCTTAGAAGGAAGGTTTCAAGACCTAAGCCAAAGATCACAAGATGAACAGACGAGATGTGCCCAAGTTGAACAAAGATAATTTTTCTTCATGGCAGAGTAGGATAAGACTCCACTTATCAGGTATTGGTAATGAGGTTACTCAATTCCTAGAAAATGAATATGTGTTGCCCACAGGAGCACCAACAGTTGAACAAATGAGAGAGAAGCATGAAAACAATGGCATGATGATAGAGCTTGCTTCCTCACTCTCCGGTGCTGAATTTGAAGATGTCAAAGAATGAAAAATTGGAAAGCAGATGTGGGACAAATTGAAGCTTGTACATGGTGGTGACAAAAATTTTTTGAGAGCCAAGGCAGAAAGCCTTAGAGGAATGTTTGATGATCTCAAAATGAAAGAAGGTGAAAATATCACTCAATACAACACAAGAATTAAAGAGGTAGTCAATGCTATCTGAGGAGTTGGAGGTGTACTAGAAGAAGATACAGTGGTAAGTAAAATTCTAAGAACCTTACTGCCTACTTATGCTATTAGAGTATCTGCAATTCAAGAAATGGGAGCAGTAGCAAATAGCAATGTTACTCTAGATAGTTTAATTGGAAGACTGATTTCATTTGAGATGAATAACTTTGATTGTAGTGTCTTACCAAACATAGAGTCTGCATTCAAAACTTCTATGAGAATAAGTAAATCAAGTCACAAAAACACTATGAGAAAAGATAGTGATAGTGAAAATGAAGAAGATGATCTTGATGAAATTGAAGCACTTATGGCCAGAAGAATGCAAAAAGGCAAAGGTAAATACAAAGGTAAATTACCACTTGTTTTTTTTAATTGCAAAGAGATTGGACACTTTGCCGCAAGATGTACTAACAGAAGAAAAGATGACAGAAGTAATGACAGATCATATGAAAAGAAGTCTGACAGAGGTGATTACAGAAGCTATCGACAATCAAAAAGAAGAGATACCCGAGACTATAAGGACAAAGGAAAGAAGATCAGTTACCTAGAAAAATGCAAGGATGATGATACTGACACTGAATCTGATGAAGACATTGAGATGGTGTTTGTGGCTGTAAAAGATGATTCAGATGATGATGAAGAAAGGTATGTAGAAACAACTCGCATATCTTAAATTAGCAAAAATGATGTTTTGATCATAGATAGTGGCTGCACTCACTATATGACCAGTGATAAGAAAAAGTTTGAGACTTTTGAATACTATAAAGGTGGTTCACTAAGAATGGGTAATGACACACCTTGTCCAGTTGAAGGTAGAGGAACAATAATGTTGAATAACCAGATAAAGCGTGAGAATGCTTATTGGGTAAATCGATTGAATTATAATCTATTGAGTGCTTCTCAGTTGAATAATCTAGGTCACAAAGTTGTATTTGAAAATAAGAAGGCAAAGATCTTCAATAAATCTGGAAATCTGATTAATACCGGTGAGCAAACAAAAGGTAACTTATTCTATTTGAATGATACTGACTCCACTTTTTTTATTGCTACAAACGAAGACATATGGTTACAAACGAAGACATATGGTTATGGCACAAAAGACTGTGTCATGTGAACTTTGACAAAATGATAAATATTAGCAAAAAGAGAAATGTCAGAGGCTTACCGACGATGACCAAGCCGAACAATGTAAGAATTGTCAAAAAGGAAAAATGACAAAGTCTACTTTCAAAAGCAAAACCCATACATCTGATGCAATTCTAGAATTAGTCCATACTGATTTATGTGGACCTATGAGGACAAAGAGTTATTATGGAGATAGATATTTTATTCTCTTTGTTGATGATTACTCTAGAATGATGACACTTATGTTTCTAAAAGATAAATCAGAAGCATTTAAGATGTTTAAATGGTATAAGGCTATAGTAGACAAACAAAGTGGTAAGGATCTGAAATGTCTGAGATCATATAGAGGAGGAGAATTCATATCAGATGAATTCACTAACTTTTGTAATGAGCATGGAATCAAAAGATAGGTCTCTGCACCAAGGACACCACAACATAATGAAATTGTTGAAAGAAGGAACAGATCCATAAATGACTGTGCAAGGACACTGATGCTATATCACCCAAATCTTCTGGAGGGAAGCTGTCAGTACTGCTGTTTACACATTGAACAGAGTACAATTGAAGAAAGACACCAAAAAGACACCTTATGAGCTATGGTATGGATACACACCCAATGTAAGTT
>MU223123.1:641325-654543 GCA_018584345.1 Thuja plicata | reverse complement strand
GCAAAAGAGGTGATACTTGAGTATGTGCAATCAAAAGAACAATTGGCTGATATCTTCACCAAGCCACTGCCCAAGGATGCATTTGAGTACTTGAGAAAGAGACTAGGGGTCAAACCCTTGTCTACTGGTCAGTAAAATGACTGAAGGCTGCATCAGCCTACATATTATCAGAATATCAAGAATGTTGATGTATGCAAAGAGATGAACTTCAAAGAGACATCTATATACACAGGTATATATCAACACCAAGCATAAGAGCATATTGTTGTATTGTTGATGGAGAAGGGAAATTCAAAGAATATATTATGGATAGAGACAAAAGATTGCTTGACATTGATGTCAGATATCAGTAAAATACTTGTTTGGCATTGCTGTCAAAGGGAGAGAAATTATCTATATTATCACACATTCATCTGGAAAGGGAGAAAAAAAAAGTATCTATTAGCACATTACTCCAACAGGGAGAGATTATATCCTTAGGGAGAGAAATTGTATGAAAAGATTATACAAAGGAAGAGTTGCTGACAAGAGAAAAAGACATCAAAAGAGAAGAACAATCAAGGGAGAGAAATTGACACAAGGAGAAGACACAACACATCAGAAGACAGAGAGCTGCAAGAATTAAATCTAAGCCAAAACAAAACTTACTGATGGTCATACATTTATCGGTTATCGAAACAAAAAGATTGGTAGTTTGATGAATCTCAACTATTGTATTTTATATTGTATTAGAAATAGTATAGTGTGATAATATAGTATGTTTCCATCAATGCCAAAGGGAGAGATTGATGACATGTAACTGATTGAATGTTTGACAATGTTAAGTTGAAGATAATGCAAGGCATTAAATCAGTTAATGTATTGTATTGTCATTGATGTTGACTTAATATCATCTGTACGGTCATATACATAATTCCAAAGACTTCATAGAATCAATGGAACAAAGGTTATGCTTGCAGCAATACATAAAAGTCATGTATTCACTAAATGACAAACAATGCCGACGAAGTGCACACCATCAGTAAAAGCAAAGAGGAACAGTCACCGTGTTACTTGATGATAGGAAGCATAGTGTTGCCCGACAAAGAAAAATCGCAGAATGCCCGACGAGAAAATCAAAGGGTAACCCGACGGAAGAAAATACAGTGTTACCCAATGGACGGAGATCACGAAGCTAACTAGAGTCTCACTGACGGAACTGTCAATTGTCACCGTCAACTAACTGCAAAGGTGATAGATGGAACAGAGAGTTCAGAAAATGACAAAATATCTAGCTGGCAGAGCTAAATAAGGACTCAAATGGTTTTCTACTTTGTTTTATTTGACCAGAGATAAGTGATTGATTTAAAGCTGATTTTTATAGTTGGAAAGAAGATAGAAACAAGACAAATAAGGAGTTATGCTTTAAATCTAATTGGCTGGATTGTTTTTCATGCAAAGAATCAAGTATCAAGAAACAGTGAATATCATGTCTATATAAGAGACAAGATTAATTCATTTAAAAAAAAAGGGATTAAGGGGAGTGAATAAAAAGAGAATGCTGAAGAGAAACTGATGAACAAAAAATTCATGCAGTGCTGATCAAACAAGCTAAAGGAAGAGCTAAGGAATTGTGCAGTCACTGACGAACAGTGAGCACAACATCACCAAGCAGAAAGTATGGAGCACAAAGGATTGAATTGATACATTGGTCAGAGAGGTAAGGTACTTAAATAGATTTAAAAATCTACAATTTAAGTTGCAATATGAACAGGTCATAATGTTTCAGTTTAACCATTGAAGCATCAAGTCTCTTAACCAAGCAGGACTTAACAATCTTCTATATATTGAGGTGCATCTCAAGGAGTGCCAAAAAGGTTGATTCATGAAAGTAGCATTGGATATTCCCTATGCCTATTGATAGTCTAAGAGAGAGGCTGATTCAAGGATGGCAACATTAGATGTCCAATACTAAGTTAAAACCTCTATGTATAAAATCCTATAACAAGGTCACACCTAACAATGTGTTTGTAACCTTTAACAGGGTTGGCTCTTAACAGGGCTCACTTCAGAAGAGTGAAAATTTGGGGTATCGGTCCCAGTGGTTTTTCCCTTAACAGGGTTTCCATGTTAAAATCCATGTGTTATGTGTGTATGATTCATTTCTTTACTATTTTGTATCTTACATAATTCATTCTGGATATATCGGTATACTCTGCTTATTTACTGAGTTTCGGTAAATAGTTATACTGCTTATCGGTAATCAAGAAAGAATAAGGATTGACAGAGAAAATTGATAGACAATTAATCATTATAAGTATTTTATGGCACACATCTTGTAAGGACATAATAATCTGAGGTTTATTGGTTGGTGGTTAAAGTTTGAAAGATAAATTTTTGAGGCCACTGATTCACCCCCCCTCTCAGTTATTACAAACACCCAAGGTCCTACACCACATCTTAGTGGAGGTGGAATTGGAGGTGGTGTTATTCACAAAAACTTAAGGGTTGGTGGGAATAGTCAAAATATTGGTGGTGGTTTTCAGAGGAGACCTATTCACTTGCAAAGATATAGACAACTATTTTTTGATGGTATCCCAGGCCAGCCAAATGCTATCCCCAATGAAGTTAGAGACAAGATCCCCAAGTTTAGTGGAAACAATGAAATAATGGGTGAGGAACACTTGAAGGTCTTCACTGAAAAAATGAATGACTATGAAATTGAGCATAAGATGCAGCTATGAAGTTATTTGTACAATCTTTAATTGAGGATGCTAGAGATTTGTACCGACGTTTGCCTGATAATAGTACTTTCTCATGGCACGAGTTTGTGAAGTGTTTTAAAGAGGAGTATGGTGACAAGATAAACTATGGTTTTATGTTGAATGAGTTTAATAATTTAAAGAAATTTCCAAATGAGGGCATAGCTGATTTCAACATCAGGTTTAAAAAGGCTATGTATAAACTATTTCAAGTGCTAAGATTGGATGAGAATGTGTCTCTTACCACATATTGTAATGCTCTTGATGGAAATACGGCTTACTTATTGAGAGATAAGGATCGTGACACATTAAGAGATGCTTATAAAATTGAAATCAACATTTAAATCAATAGAAGAGCCTTGGGAAAACTTGGAAAGAGAGAGGATGGTAGGCTCTGGAAAGAGTCTAAGGGATAGTCCAGCAAGATTCCTAAAGAAGAAGATAAAGTGGACAAGTTGGTAAATTATATGGAAGACCTTACTACTAAAGTAGATAAGAATTAAAGCAGTTTTCAAACCAATAAACAACAATATTAGATGTAGGACAAGCCTTTTAGGCTACAGGATATGCCCTACAAAACTAATTGGAAAGATGGTAAGCCTATGCTAGAAAATCTAATTGATGGAACAACAAGGAAACTCTTGATCCACTGAAGAAAAATAATGCTCATAATGTGGAAAATAATCCTTGGTGTGTATCTTGCAATATTCCACATTCTCCTTTCCAATGTGTTATCTCTCAAACACTGGCATAATCAGCTGGAGATGTGGAAGAACAAGGGAGCCGGGGTGAAGAAAAGCCTTCAATAAATATGTGTGTGATATCTACTGAAGATTAGTATGGTTATTTAGAAGATGAGTCAGAAAACAATATGCATCACACAATTATTTCTACAAATATTAAAGAGGAACATGTTCAAATCCGGAGACCTGGGGATGAAGAAGTGAGGTCTCTCACTATTGCTGCAATAGCCCAAGCTAGGAGTACCTATAATTTAAGAAATAGAAAAGTTTATCAAGATAAAGGTAATCCTAGTTCAATGTTTATTAAAGAGAATTCCCCTAAAATCTCTACCCAAGATTTGGGTAAGAATAATACCAAAGAAAATAAGACGAAAAAGGGTAATTAAAAGGAACCTGTGCGAGTGAAAATATTGTTACCCATGTTTCTAACCAGCAGCCAAGTTAGCCTAAGAACAACAAAGGAAAAGTTGCTTATGAAGAAGCTGTAATTTTTCCAATATTTGATATGATGCATGCTTTATCTCAAATGAAAGTCTCAGTACCATTAATTAATATGTTAAAGATAAAAGAATGCAAGGAAGTTGCATTGTTATTACTTTCACATATACTTGATGTAGCTAACGTTTTTACCCAAAATATTGTATCAAGGGGGAAAGGTCAAGATCAACAAACACCCCAGATTTATGTTGGGAACATAATCACTCAGGGGCCTTTTCAGGAGGATCCTTTTTATGAAACTTTACTTGTTAATAACATGTTAATAAAGAATTGTATGATTGATTTTAGAGATGCAACAAATGTGATGCCTTAAGGTGTCATGAAGGAGTTGGGTTTGAAAGTGGACACATCTTTTGGGAGATGCTATGCCATGAAAAATAGATAGGTGCCTGTGGTTGGAACCCTCAAAGGGGTTGAAGTTAAGATCGTTGCATTCCCTGAGGATACCTTTAAGATGGATATTGTTGTGGTTGATGCACAACCTCATCATGGGATGTTTCTATCAAGACAGTGGGCTACAACTGTTGGAGAACATTTATATTTAGATTTTTCCTTTACTACCATTCATGTTAGTGGGAGTGATGTTAAGTTATTCTAAGAGCCACATGCTCTAGTTTTGGTTTAAAAGGTTGACCCAAAGATGTTGAACTGCTTCCTGGATGTAGATATGGAAAATTTTAGAATTGAACAAGGTCAACCCCAATTGAAGAACGTTGATCCACTTGTTGATGAATTGAGATCATGACAACATGAGCTTTGGAAAATGTATTTTGATGGAGCATTCTCTAAGGAAGGGTCGAGAGCTGGTGTGCTATTTATTTCTCCTTTGGGTGCTACTTTTAAATACTCATTTTTGTTGGCTTTCCAATGTACAAATAATACAATTGAGTATGAGGCTTTGTTTTTAGGTTTAGAGATTGCAATTAAACATGGCATAACGTTATTAAGGTTTTTTGGGGATTCAGAGTTAACAATATCTCAAGTCAAATCTATGTATGCTGCTAAAAATGATAGACAAGCAATATAAGCATGCTATCTAGGATAAGATTGAATTCTTTGATGCATTTTCCATTGAATGGGTAGAGAGGTCAAAGAATATCATGACTGACTTTTTGGATAATGTTTCTATGAAAGATAATGATATGACATTAGTTGAAGTTTCTATAATCAAGACCAAGATCAGACATGTTATCCCTGATAATGTACATAATTGGAAAGTTTTTGAAAATGATAGTGACATTCTCACTTCCATTCAATGTCAAGACAACTATGAAGGTCATAAAATTGGCTGTAACTCCTTAGTGGAAGTCATAGAAGCCAGGGAAATCATATTTGAGAATTCCAGCTACAAATAAATGAGATCCCTAAGGGCTCGATTGAATTAGAAGAAATGTTTAATGATAATGACAGTCACTTATATCAAAGATGTTCATCCAAGATAGAGGAATTTGAAGAGATAAATCTAGGGTCAGAATCAACCTTAAGTTTGTGTATATCAGAAAGAAATTAGCACCCCATGTAATAACCAATGTGATCAATCTGTTGAAAAGGTACAAGCATGTTTTTTATTGGTCTTATGAGGATCTTAAGTCTTACAAGGAAGATATATTCCAACATGAAATTCCTCTCAAATATGATGTCAAGCCCTTTAGGAAAAAATAGAGGCCAATTAATCCATTGTTGGCCCCAAAAATGCAACAAGAGCTAATGAAGCTTAGGGATGTTGAGATAATTAAAACAATAAGGCATTCATCTTGGGTATCCAATCTAGTGCCAGTCAGAAAGAAGAATGGTGATATTAGGCTATGTGTGTATTTCAGAAACTTAAATGTGGCATCTCTGAAAGACAACTATTCTTTGCCAAATATGGAAGCCATCTTGCAAAAGGTTATGGGTTGTGATCTCTTATCCATGATGGATGGTTTTTCTGGTTACAATCAAGTACTGGTCCATGAATTTTAATAGTTCAAAATAGCCTTCACCACTCCATGGGGCACTTATGTATATATAAGAATGCCTTTTGGCCTTATGAATGCAGGGGCAACTTTTCAAAGAGTAATGGATGTGGCTTTCAAGGAATTTATTAATGTAATTATGGTGATATATCAAGATGACCTAACTTCCAATTCAAGAAAAGATGAGGATCGTTCCTATGTAATTATGGTGATTTCTTATATTCCACATGTTGTTGTAAAGGATATTTTGTCTCAGTCTAAGGTCACTGGGAAAACATGCAGATGGATCAACAGAGTTCAGGAATTCAATTTGGAGATTGAAATCACCAAGCTGGTCAGGGGTTTGGGATTAACAAAGCTTATGACAGATACAAATATGGAGTTATCCTAAATAAATAATGTGAAAATAGTGAACACAAAGCCCACTAGTATTGAAATGTAGCCATGGTACACTGGCATTGTTTTTTTTCTTCCAAAAAATGCTAAATGCCTAGAAGGCATGACAAATAACTAGAAGAGAAATCTCAAACTCCAGGGTCAGAGGTATGTACTTATGCAAGGTGATTTATTCTAGAAAAAGAGAGATGGAGTTTTTATTTTCATTTTGGATAAATCACAGTCTGAGAGGGTTTTAAAAGAAACACATAGTGGTGTATGTGGAGGTCATTATTCCACAAGAACTACAACACATGAAATAATAAGAGTTGGATTCTATTGGCCCTTTTTATTTAAAGATACTCATAATCTTGTGCATAAGTGTGAATCATGCCAAAGGTTCTCTTCCAAAATGAAATACTTAGGAGCATTATTATTAAATCCCATGTCCGTAGAGGCACCTTTTGTCCAATGGGGCATTGATTTTATTGGTGAATTTGAAAAAAATTCAATTGAATGTCATAGCTGGATATTAGTGGCCAATTATTATTTTAAAAAATGGATTAAGGCAATTCCATCTAAAAGGGAAACTAGTAAAGTGGTTATTGATTTCTTGATAGATAATATTTTGACCAGATTTGGTGTGCCTACTAAATTGGTGATGGATAATGACATGTTCTTTAGATCTAAAGAGTTCAAGGAGTTTTGTGAAGATTATGGTATTGTAACATCTTATTCGTCACCTTATCACCCACAAGGAAATGGGTAGGCCGAGTCAAGCAATAAGAGCATAATAAAAATCATCAAAAGGATTATGGAAAAAAATAAGAAGTCCTGGAACTCAAAATTGAAATTAGCCTTGTGTTATGATAGAATAACAGTTAAGAAGGCTATAGGGGTCTCCCCTTTTGAAATGGTCAATGGATCAAAATCAAGGTTTTCTATAAATAATATATTACAAGTTTACAAATTCTTGCAAGAAGAGGAAGTAGAAATGATAGAACCTATGTAGGATAGGATGATGCAACTAGTTGAACTGGAAGAGATAAGGAATGAAGCCCAAAATAAGAATCTGAAAGTACAACAATAGTAAAAGATGAACTAGAGAGTAGGAAGAGAGCACATGTGCGATCAAAGAAAGGGTTATCTAATCGCAGGGTCACGAGTGGTTGGTGGTTAAGTTCTTTTTTACCCACAAAAGTATGACGTAGTTAATCTAAAATCATAGCCATTCTTATCGCATACTCATTGGTCTAGTTGATATGTAGCATTTTAGGTTGTGAGTACGTGATAATTTAGGGTCTGGTAAGTTTTGAGTTATCGCATGCCTGCAAATATTAAATTTATTACCATTTTATCTTGCAAGCTTGCGATGGATATTTTTTGAATAAATATCAACAACTCTCTCTAGCTCGGAAGATGATGAAAGATTTGAAAAGGAGAGCGGTGAGCTCACGAGTGAAGAGAGTTTGGTAGCATTATTTCTAGCTTGCAAAGGAAGAAAAAGGTTATAGTGATATGTAGCATGTTTGCGATTAGCTGTCATATAGTTAGGTTGCACTTTGTCGACATGCTGGATATAGAAAGGAAAATAAAGGGGAGTCTTAAGAAATTAGGTAATGACATGTGGATTTTTCTTTGGGTGCTGTAAAATTTGAATGACATTAAGTTATATGGACATAAGCTTAGTTTTTGCGCTAACACTCAAAGAAGGAATAAATGGCAACTAGTTGCAGTCGCTGAAGGTCACTCGTGCATGCATAAGAAGTAATGGTGAATTGACAATGAGTTGATTTCTATAAATTGCGTGATTGAGATTAGATTTGGTACAAGTGATTTATGCTTCCAAGATATTTGAGCGCTATAACAAAGATTGTGTTCTGAGTTTGATTTGTAGCTATCCATCAACTCAACAAAAGTATCCATCTGCAAGTTTCAAAATGAGCAAGGCAACATCAAGTAGAATTTCTAAGGCTTTTGGTATAAAGGAGGTGGTGACAAAGAAGTATGTAGATGAATTTGCAGACTTATTACCAGGAAATTCTAGTGAAATGAGTGATAATTGGATGGAATGGAGGGACTCATGGTGCAAGTGTAGAAATGCAGTCACACTTAATCATTCGGGTAATTCTCTATTCCACTACTTTTTTATTAATATAGTTAAACTAGTTCCAATGATTAACCCATGGAATATGAATATGGAAAAGATGATTGTGCCTAATGTTTTTGTTGATGTTGACTAATCAAGGAGCTAGCAAAGCAGTATTGTCCTATGTCTAGGGTATTTTATTGTCCTGTGTATTGATTTTTTTACACTTTTGACTTTTAACTTACTTACATTCTCAGCATATTTTCCTTGAAGGCATTTATTATATGTAGAGTTACCACTTTTCTTGTGTTTATTATCTGCAGAGTTACCACTTTGCTTGTGTTTATTATCTTCTTTGGTTTCCTTGTAAAGAAAAGTAACTGGTTTTCTTTCTGCTCCACCAACTGTTCTATTTCTCAAATCATAATTACTTCTTACTTTGGTTACCAAATCAATTGTAATTTATGCCATTTCCTCATCAGAGGGTCTTCCTAATACTATATTTTCCTTACTATTCTGAGCATTACACCCTACATTATCAACTTCTTCTCCTTCATCATCAGGAAAAACTAGTTGATCATGTGCTTCTACTCTTCTTTGTGAGCCAGAGACATCATGATTCTCAATTTCATCATTAGAATCTACTTCAAGACATGAAGAGGAGTAGGTCATGGCACAACCACTGTTATCATAAAACTTATTTTCCTCCTTTCCTTTTTCTTCATTTTAAAATACATTCAGAGAAATATAACAATAATCAAGATTGTGTGGAGATTGACAGGCTTCACACCAATAATCCTCATTACACATGTTAACAATTTTTTTTTACAGAGGATCAAGGGTCTTACTATCAGGCTTGTCCTTCCTTTGTGATAGAATAGGTTTCTCATCCTTCCATTGGGTATTATAAGGAAAATTTTGCATCTTTGGCTGCTGACTATAACTGTTATAGGATGGCCTATTATTATTTTGAACCTTATAATATTTATTTTCTGATTCTTTTTTATTTATCCTATTAAGCCTCCCATCTTCCCTTTTACCCATTTTCCCTGATGCTGCTATTCATTTCTATATTAACACCTATCTTATAGGCTTCACTAATGCTTCTCGAATTCTTACCTCTGAGATGATATCCCATTTTAGAATAAAAAACATTTAAATAAGAAGTGAGACATACCTCCTCATCAAGCCTTATTTTTTGGAAAAGCCTATGCATAGATTTTTGTAATCTTGTAATGAATTCAACAACTCCCTCATTAGAATTTTTCTTGATATTGTTAAATTCATTCAACAAGAATCCCTTATTGGTCTTGTCAGAATATTGATCCTTAAAGTGATATTTTATCTCATCCATTGATCCCACAGAATTATGAAGTAATGCATTAAACCAATCCCTAGCATCCTCAACTAGAGATAGAACAAAAAGCTTCATAACTACATCTTCATGTATAATATCATAATCATCCATGGTATTTGTAAATTTATTTAGATGTTCTTCGCATGTGATTACATTATTTCCAATAAATTTAGGAAGTTATCCCTGATTTCATTTGGAAATGCATTAGGATAACCAGGGATACCAATAAAAGAAAATTGCTTGTACCTTTCTGTATGGATTAGTCTCCTTTGGAATCTAGCTATCATCATTTTGAAAAGGAGATGCTTTGGAATTTGATGTTGAGGTGGTTTCAACACCAGCATAAGAAGGCTGAGTAGATTTCCTAAGAAAATCAATCTTCTTTTTCTTTTCTAAAAGAGCAGCCTCCAATTCTTCTTTTTCTAGCTCTATGTCCATAATCTCATTCTCCCTTGTGACCCTTTCAAGGTCAGTGTATCCTTTAGATACTTGATCCAATGGAACTTTGTGACTTTTAGGTTCATTTATTTCAACTCCTGTCACCTTCATTTTACCCTTATCTTTAGGGCTTTGAGTAGTAACATTTTGGTGGGTGGCAGGTTTCTCTTCATCCTTCTTAGGTTTCTCAGCATAATTTGTTGCTTTCCGTTTCAACAATTGCTTTTATGTTTTCTTATTTTACTTCTCTTTCTCTCTTTGTTTTTTGATGACCCACTGCTCTTGGAGGAATCTATTATATTCATCTTCATCTTCAGAGGAATCTCCAGAATTTGAGGAAGTATTGTCAGATTCCTCTTCTTCTCTCTCACTAGGACAATTGTAATCTCCATATGCATCCAATACCAGGTCTGGGGCCTCTTCATATTATAATGTGTTTCCTTCATGGCTATATTGGGTTGGATCTTCTCTCCTAGTATCCTCCTCTTGTCTTCTTGGAGATGGATTATTTTGTTCCTCTTTTCTCTCCAAGGCTGTCCAGCCCTAGAAGTCATTGCAAATCCACCTTCTAACTTAACTTCGGGATGCTCTTTCACCCTAGATCTGGTATTCATATTGAGAAAATGTGTATTAAATAATAAATATTACTTAGAACTGATTGTAGAGATTTCTTTAAGTCACCACCCAACACAAGTTTTGGGAAAATACAACACTAGCTAATATGAATAGTACAATGAGGAAATTGATAAGACAAAGGATTACAACCAAGAGATAAATAAGACTAACTATGTTCTCTCAGAAGTCAACTCCCTAGTAGAGTCACCATTTTGTTGGTGTTTAAAACTCCTATGCTTTGAAAGCCACCAATATACCCTGAGACTAATGTTAGGAGTGGTTAGCTCCAAGTATGAAAGCTCTACAAGGTAACATGACCAACTATAGGGACAAGACTACCCTCTACACTTCTGGCTCTGCAAAACCAAGATAGGTACACCTAATCTAGATAACCATTCAACTCTTTACAAATCCTTATAATTCTAGATTTTAACAACAGATAAATGGTAAGAAAGTATGAAATCATAACCACTCATTCAATTACTCTTCACTACCATGCACGATACACAACCAACAACCACAAAATTCAAAAGAAACTAAGATGGTTTTGATATTTTTGATAGGGAAGGATATTGTATGCACCCTAAAATGGTCGCCTAGACTTTGGGCCCCATTTATCATTTTATCAATTTATCAATTTTCTGAATCAATGCTTTGGAACATTTTCAATTCAAATCAATTTCCTTGACCAAATTGTAATTAATTCAATTATTTCAATATTTCCTAAGGTTTGATCATTTTTATTTAATTAAAATATTTAATCCCCCTTTTTAATTAAATAAAATTTATCTTATTTAATTAAAAGATTTAATCTCCCTTTTAATTGAATAAAATTTATCTTATTTAATTAAAGTAAATTTCTCCCTTTTAATTAAATAAAATTCCTCGTATTTAATTAAACTCAATTTCCCCCATTTAATTAAATCAAATTCTTCTAATTTATTTAATTAAAATAAAACCCCTCTTTTAATTAAATAAATAAAAATCCCCACTTAAAACACTTTATTTGTTGAAAAAGGAAATAAATTAAATAAAAATCCCTTTTTATCACATCTTCCTAAGTGGTGGGTTTTTGCCTCTTAATCATAGCCTTTGATTTTTGCCTCTTAATCTCAACCGTTCACTTTTCTTTAAAAGGAGACCTCTCCTTCTCATTTTCATATTAGGTTTTCATAGTATTGTTATGCTGCAGGTTTGGAGAGCAATTTTGGAGGAGGATTTGAGCACTCAAGCTTGGATATTGCAACTTCTCTCTTCTTGTCTTCTTCTTCTTGCATCCATGGCTATTCATGTAGATTAGAATCATGCTTATTTTCATAGATTAAACTTGCATTTACATATTTCCTTTCATAGATTAATCATACATTGTTATCATTTAGATTAATTTTCTTTTATGCATTGCAATAATATAGAGTAGATCTCATTCTCATGCATTTGAATCTCTCATTTCATGGTGTACTTGCATAAGCACTAACTAGGTCAATCTGAGGGTCTCCATTTTACATCTTTGCACTCCATGACTAGAGAGCTATGGATCGATATTTGAGGCCTCATTCTTGATCAACCTTGGATGGAATTATTCATACAAGTGTGTCAATATTTTAGCACACATTTTTGGCGCCCACCGTGGGTAAAAAATTTAGAATTTTCCAAGGTATTTTGAATTTTTAATAATTTTTTCTTTATTTTTCAGAAAACCTTAATTTTCGACGCAAATCAACAAAATTTTCAAAAAATTTTACATTTTCAGAAAGGTATTTAAATTCTATAGGGGGTCCATTCTTTATTTTTTAAATTTGGATGCAATATCATAGCTCATTTGGTCAATTTATGAAAACTAGTCTATTTTGGGAAAATGGCTCCCTAGGGCACAAATGAAAAGATATTTTTAAAATTCTGACATTTTTAGAAAGCTCTTTATTTTTTAACAGGGGTCTTTTTCTGTATTTAGGGTTTAAGATCTGAATTCATGGCATATAAGTCCAATCTTGTTGACTAGGTCAAAAATCAAAATTAAACAAAGGGCATTTAATGATTAGCTTGCATTTATTTTTCACATGGTTCAATGCATGATGTGAGTTGTCATTTGGATTATTTGCTGGTTATTATTGCTCCTAACAATTGATTTTTAGATCTAACCCTAGGGTTTCATATAAGTTGAATATACATTGCATATCTTGTTTGCTTGTTTGCTTGTCTTGCTTGTTGGAGAGTTCATAGGGATTGCTTGGACTTGCTTGGATAAACAACAAAATGATTCATGTTGCATTGGATTTGAGGTTTTTTTTTATCTCTATAACATTTGGATTTTGGGAATTAAAATGAACATCTCATGTGTTTAGCTTGAGTGTTTCTTGCTTTCATAGATCACATTTCCAAATTGGTGCTCTAAAATGGACCTAGATTT